>NC_061166.1:34362983-34383242 GCF_022113875.1 Hydra vulgaris | reverse complement strand
ATTGATACTATTTTTGTTTATACTATCTTTTTTATTATTTCTCTTATCTTTAAAATTTGGCATTTACTTTATTATCATAGTTTTTATAAAAATTGCTTCAAACTCAAACAATCCTGAGAGGTTTTTAGATAAGTATTTTACAATTGATAAAATTACAAAACTGGTTACATGTAAGATTACAGAAAAGTTAAATGATAAAGTGATTTCATGCGCCATGCAAATAAAAAAAATCAAAAGTTTACAACATGAAACAACATTTGGAAAAATCACATCTATCAGAATATAAATTTGCTGAATCTGAAATGAGCCTTATGGCCCAAAGAAAATCTTCAAAATTATTTTATCAAGATTTTAATACTAAAAAAACTAAACCGATTACTTTAGACTCTTTTGTTATTACTAGTAGTTGAACAATAAATCAAGTTAGTGCTAAAACCTTTAAATTTAAAATTATTAAAATGGTAGTGAATAACAGAGTTTTGTTGAAAAAATTTGCGAATAAAGTATTTCAGTTGGTTACAAACCAAATAGGTAAAGCTCTTGGATTCAGTGCCGGACACAATTCTGTAAGCAATTTGATAAATGAATTTGTTGAAAAAAAAAGAAAGCTGAAATAAAGGAAATATTGTTACAGAAATTTATTTATGTAAAAATTGATGCAGCCACTCAACACCAAAATAACTATTTGGAAATAAATATTTAATATTATAATGCAAAAAAATTTAAAAATTTTGGCACTGATAGATACACAAGGGCAGCGCAACCCTGTTGATATCAAAAAAACGGTGGAAGATACTCCATATAGGTTTGGTATCAGCAATGATCAAATAGTATGTGCAAGTGTAGACAATCCAGCCAATATGATTAGAGCAACCACAATTTTAAACAAATATTCAGATGATGAAAATTTTTTTGAGATGAAGCTTTGCATGATTAAGAAAAAGTGAAATTTTTACAACAGGATACAAATAAAGAAAAAAGTTAAGGAGCTCAGGAAGAAAACCTAGCCTTTATCAACACAGAATTGTGCGAACAATTGTTCTAACATTAAGTTGATGCGCTGTGTTAATCACACTTTGCAGCTAGCTATTGGTATGATTTAAAAAAAACATAAGTTGCCTAACTTTTGGCAAAAGTCCGTCAGGTTGTAAATAAGCTAAGAAACTTACATACAATATTTTAGCAAGGAAGCAATGCAAGGTTGTTTCAATTTTGGATAAGGAGACACGCTCGGGTTCTACATTCCGGATAGTTGACAGATTATTACTTATGCGTCCAGTGTAAGCAATTTGCTGTAGTTGATCAGATATTTTTTTACGGTCTGAAATATGGGATGAATCTAGTCATCTTTGCGATCTTTCAGCCACATGATGTGACAGTTAATCAAAATTACTCCAGGAGGGTTTACCAAAGGAATGGTTGAAATTGAAAACTGACCTAGAGAAGAATTATGGACTATTTGCCGAAGACATTTCAAAATCTATGCAGAAACAAGTAGAAAAACTTTTTGATAATGATATATTTCTAGTTGCAGTTTATGTTGATGCTAAATATACAATACTATTGAAAGAAAACCAAATATTACAAGTAAAGCAAGGCTTAAAAACATTAGCAGAAAAAAATGCCGAGAATATAATAGTAAGTCAAGAAATAAGGAATACTGCTGTGCTATCTACAATACTTCTTTCAGTTTTAAGTGAATCTAATTCAGATGGAGATAAGGATGAAATTGAAAAGGAGCATTATAAGTAAAAAATAAAAAAGGAAAAAATTAATTTTGGACATGCTTCTTTTTTCAATTTTTTTGATAAAAATACTTTTAATACAATATTTTTGGACAAATGTAGGATAATGGAAGAAATGGAGCGTTCAAAAGTGAATTCAGTTTTTAAGTGAGTTGAAGAATACCCAAAATGAATACAAGAAGCGTGCAGAGTTGTCACTTGTATACCTATCTCACAAGCAAGTGTAGAGAGGCTATTTTTTGTTCTTAAGTTTGTATCGAGCAATCTGCGTTCTTCACTCAAACATGATATTTTGATACCTTATTTTTAAAGATGAATCAAGATTTTGAATAATAAAATGTTCATAGTACTTAAGTTACTGTCATAAAACATTAAAAAAAAACATTGATTTTTTTTTTGCGGAGCTGGAGCCGGAGCAGGAACCAAATATTCTAATGGAGCCGGAGCCTGGAGCCGGAGCCAGTTTTTAAACCTCGGCTCCAAAGCCCTGATCATAACAAAGGTTTTGGTTTTATCTAGAGTTAAGGAGTTTAAATTATATCGTTTGAGAAATTGACAAATATATTCTGACGTAGCATCAAACATAAAGCATAAAAATAAAATATCCGAAGGAATAGAAAAATATCCCGACGGAATACTACGATGCTCTACAGATTGTAGAAAAATGATAATGAAATTTTTTTTCAGCTACTATAGTATACTATTTTTTAACTAATAGTGTATGTATACATACACTATTAGTTAAAAAATATATACTATTAGTTAAAACAGAAATCCATTAATAAAAAAAAATTATAGTTGTTTGTTTTTTAGTCAGCAGAACAAAATAAAAATGGCAAAAAGTTAAAAATCCACTTCCACTAATTAGGGCAAACTGTTCTATTTTTGGCCTCTTTGCATTTATTATTCAAAAAAATAAATTTTCATCGCGTAATATAAAAATTTAAATTTGGATTTAAATAGATTACTTAACGATGAATATAATTATGAAATTTTTTTAATAAAATTAAATTTAACACGTGCTTACGCATCAATTTTTTAAACTTTTTTGCTTTTGAAAATTGGCCAATAGGAAAATCTTTATTGCTTTTGAAAATTGGACGTGGCCAAAAATAAGTCAATTTTCCCGTGTTGATCTTTACTAATCTTGCAAGATAAAGAGAAGTTTGTCTTGTTGCCAAACCGAACAATAAAAAATATTTGTGCTTTCATTTATAATTATTTCAAATGTAAAAGTTTCAACATACACATAAATATATAAAACCGAAAAAATAAATCTTATAATAAACTATGGAAGAAAAAAAATGAGTAAAAAAAAAAAAAAAAAAAAATGATGATTAAACATTTTCTAACCGCTAGATCGGTGATTTTTTGACAATATTCTTAAAGTTGAAATTTGTATCTATCAATCGCGTGTATAGTTAAATTTATATCTATCATTCGCGTGTCTAGTTAAATTGTCATTCATAATTGCAGAATCTATACAATCAAAATGAGACCATAAATCAGCAAAGTTACAAAACATCTTGTTCTCCAATGAGAAAAGTCAACTTTTAACGATATCTACTCTTATTTAATGAAAAAATATTCAAATTCTAAAACCTGAGGGAGCGATTGTTGGAATTTCTTCCCTTAAAAAACCATTCAGTGTAAAACACTGCAGTAGTAAAGACCATGTTTTTGATTTCTTTTCTTTCTTGAGCCCTAAGGTTGGGAATGTTATTCAATAGAAGAAACATCTTCATAAAGTATATTCCTTTCATCAAAAACCTGACCTGATGTACAAGTCCATGTTTTCGGAGTCTGTACTGCACATCTCCACACAGCGCAATTACTGTAAGTTTAGCCAACTCAAGAAATCAGACCTGCATTCATTCTAAATAAAAATATTTATTTTATTAAAAATTAATAATTATAATTATAATTAGCATAATTATAATATAAACAATTATAAATAACAAACGATTATAGTCATTTGTTTATTTTGTATACCAGGTTTTAGTATTGTGTACATCAGAAGCTAAACAAGTATTGTGTACCACGCGGTGATTTACTGGACAATCAGCTGTATTTACTGGCATTAATTGCAGCATTAAAATAGTTTATAATATGATGTACTAAACTTCTTAATCGTTTCCATTTTTGTAAAGTGAAAGAACTCCAAAACCTTCTTTAGTTGATCATGTAACCAGATGTCAGTGATATCCTCAATTTTCATTCTATTAAATACGGTAAAATGATGATACAAAAAGTTTCAAACAAGTTTAAGCTTTTTTGACGAAGGATTATCTGGTCGATTTGTGCTACTACTTGGATTGATGTTCCAGCATTGAAAAATGTGTCTTTCATACACATAATGTCTAAATTCTAATAAGAGTAGAACCTGTCAAGCTCTGTAGCTAGTTTAATGAATACTTTTTACCGTTCAAATAGTCAATTAAACTAATTGTTTTGACTATTTTAACGGTAACTTTATACCATTAAGATATAGTATTTATGAAGAGTCTTTATAAAGAGATCTTTATAGTCTTTATAAAGAGGTTTTATGAAAAGATTGTGATGATGTATTGTTTTCTGTATCTTCTTTATAATAAATGTTGTAATAATCCACTCTACTCTGAATCTTCACTCTATAAATTGTGATCAAAGCATTGAAGCGAATTCCCATTTTAAGAAATATATACTTTAAACATTTAATTTTAATAAATCCTTAACATACAATGTAAAGAACGTAATAAAACAATAAAAAAGCTTTCTTTTAATGTGTAAGTATAAATGGTAAATTGAATTAAAGGTTATTAGTATCTTTTATAACATAAAAAAAAGTATGAAATGTTTACCTTATATTGTCCATTGCAATTAGGGGGAACCCAGCTAGATTTTATGGCACAATCAATTTAGACATCAAAAAGCAATAAGTGTTCTCTGCAGGAAAATATAAATAAAAAACAAATATAGGTATTTATTGAAAATATAAATATAATAACATTGCTAAACGTCGAATATTAAAGAAAGACAATCTGTCATTAAAAATGATCACACTAAAGAGGGGCTATCATTGCTCATTTTTAAAATAATTCTGTAGCTGCTTTAAACATAAATCCAAACGTTATAACGCCGGAGTTTTGAAAAACTGTTTATACCTAATAGAGGAGTGAAAAAAGAAAAAAAAATCTACATTTTTGGAAAATGTATTGTTTGATTGATCCATTATTTACACAAATAAAACTTAACATTGGATTTCAAATTCTTATGCATAAAACTGCTTGAAATTTTTAATTTTTCAAAATTGGTTTGCGGGTAAAGTCCCCAATATTAGCCTAAAAAAGGCTCAAAAATGGACGAAAAATTAACTTTGAGCTCATTGTGTTGACTGATATAGCTGTTCAAATGTGATATAAAAAATTTGTAAAGTAATATCAAGGGTGGGGCACCATATGAGAAGTATGGTAATAACCCGGAGGAGGATGAACCAATATACCTTAATTAAATTAAGATTAAAAATAATCAGTCAAAACTTTTTAGTAATTAATATATGTTAGTAATAAGTATAATGTATTTAGTAATATTTGACTTTATTTAAATTTATTATTAAAGTTATATATATATATATATATATATATATATATATATATATATATATATATATATATATATATAATATATATATATATATATATATATATATATATATATATATATATATATATATATATATATATATATAGGTAAGAGTTGCCATAATGGAAACACTTGCATTTATTTTTGAAAAAAAAATGAATTGTGGCTGTATTTTGCATTTTTTTAAAACGCCTTATTTTTTACGTTTTGATACATTTTCAAAATTATTCCTATAACAAAATTCCAAATTTTTCTTGATTGGAACTATAACTATTTCCTTAATCAGTAATAAAATCAAAGAATTGCAGAAATAGTTCGAGCGCAATTTAAAAATACCTAAAAACAATCATAAACCTTAAAAATAATACTTTATTTAGTGATTTTTAATCAATAAATTAAGGTGGTAGTCTACCTTGAAAGCTAAAGCCTGGATTTCCTTATCAAAAACTCAATATTTAGAAACAATATAAAAAACCTTATAAAATTATGGAATTTTTATTCAAATTTGGTTTTCAAACACTATTTTTTGGTCTGCGGTATTAAAAAACAGTGTTAGTCATATTTAATTCTTTATTTGCGCAAAACTCTTGTGTAAATTTTTTATTATACATATTTAGCATGTCATTTAACACTCGATTTAATCCCTGATTAAAATTTATGATTGCAGATAAGACAACAATTTCTAAAGTGCCTCTACCAACAAAAATATCCTTTGGACATCTTTTCCAAATAATTCTATTTAATGATTATTTATTGTTTTGTATTTGCCCGTGCAAACACTTACTTAGTAAATCGTCATCACTTCAGGAGTTTTTGAAATCTAAACTTGGTTTTGAAGCTGACTTAAGCATTGAAAGAGCACATAGAGTTGGAAAGAAGCGATCTGATGAAAAAAACAGAACTATTATCGTTAAGTTTTTGAACTACAAAGACAAAAGCATAATACTTGAAAACTATGTAAAGATAAAACTATGGAATCAACACCTATGCATAAACAAAGATGAACTGAGCAATTATTGAACGAACGATCGAAACAAGGACAAAGGTTTTTATAAAAGCAAAAGAACTTCGATCAAAGGGTTGAAAAGGGATCAAAAGTTTGCCAAAGTCATTTATAATAAACTAATTTCACGAGATTTTTAAATAGAAACAGAAATTCTTTTATAAATATTTTTATGCTAATATTACTTCTAAAATGGATTCAAACAATTTTGAATCAAAATATTTTAATTTTTCTCATACAAATAATTTTGAAACAGACGAAAAATTTGATCAAGATTTAAATAATTTTTTATAACAATAAAATAAAAGAATTTCTGGAGCGGGATCATATTAATCGGGAGGCGCGAATAAGCGCGAATTGGCATATGTGCAAACTGGCATAAGTGCGAAGCGTTGCAAAAACTTGCATATGTGCGAACTGGCATAAGTGTAAAGCAGTTGCAAAAACTGGCACAAATGCGAACTGAAATAGGTGCGCCGAACAAATTTGCAAACATTGGCATAAGTTTTCGCTGCAGCGAAACGCAGTAGCAGCATAATTGCCGAAATTGTTTAGTCTGCGCGTACTTATCGACGAAAAAATTCGCTTCGCGAATTTTTCGTCTTGTGGAAAACGGCCTTAAGAAACATCTCTTATAAGCTAAGTTAGTAAATAATAAAGGCAATTAAAATATATTTGCAATATAAAATGCTTGTGTATTTAACCAAAGAAACTCACATCAAAAATGTTTTTTTTTGAATTTTATTGTAAGATTTGCACTTAGAAAGAACTCACTCATTCATTCACACTTTATTCACTCTTGTCGCAGAGTTTATTTAGTTAAAACGACGAATATTTTCGCCATAATATCGGAGAAAATTTTCTTTAGCGACAGATCTAATTTGCCTCATTTTTGTGTAAATTCAGTTAGCTTTTCTATAAGATTATTCATTATTTCATTTTCACAAAGTTTAACAAAATATGCTCCTAAAAGGTTGCATCACGGATAATGGCAGACGTTTTAAATTTGATAAACTTATCTAACAGTCTAAGCTTTATCTCTGATTGCAAATTGCGTAAAATCATGCTCTTTCTTGTAATGTACAAATGAATTTTATGAATAAAGATGAGTTTAGATTTTCAATCCGTATTTAGAGAACTTTTTCGGACGGGGGATCTCGTTAAATTTATAAGATTGAATCAGTGATTAATATAGATTTTTTGCTGATTAACTCAATCCATTCTTTTACGAGGTTCTCTAAAAAACACAGCAATAACATTAGATATTTGAAAACTTATTGAATAGGTTATAAGATTTGAGTTTAAAGCAAAACATAAAACATGTATGCATCATCAGAAATAAACTTAATTAAGTGCAATGCTTTTTAAACATTTAATTAACCCGTTAAACTTGCATATTGCAAAATAGAAGACATTGTAAAAGTCCTTAGTTCTTCCAAAACTTTCTGTCATAGATCGATAATATTTTGTTCGTGTGTTTGTTTTATCATAAGAATTCATTACCCCCAGGAGTTTTCATTTGCATGTAGAAAAAGTTAAAACAAAAATTAAAATGTGAAACTCAAAAGTTCTTCATTTGGTCACGCGATAGGAAAACAATCGTCCTCTGATCTCAGATTTATTTTAAAAATTTAAAATAAAAAATTTATCTTAAAAGCTTTTAAACTACTTCAGCTAATGTAACTCAAAGCAATTACGCGTTGGAAAAAATCATCCCTAAAAAACCATCGTATATAAACTAATTTTTACTATGTAACTTCATCTTTAGAGTGTAACTACAGCTTTACAGTGTAACTACATCTTTACTTTTGTAACAACAAATTTGTGAGGTATAGATAGATAAGTATACTTGCAATTTTCAAGATTTTTTTAAAAATTTTAAATTATCAAATTAATAGATAATGGAAATTATAAATGTAAAGGATATTTTAAGTTTTATTTACAAATAAACTATAAACAAATGAATTTAAAAAACTTTAATCTCAGACAACTAAAAATAAGTTGTTGCTTTTTTTAAATCTAAAATTAGGTTGGAGAAATTAGGTTGGAAAAATTTTACCAGCGCGGTAAATACGTTTTGCGCTGCATTCTCCTAGATAACTAACCGAAATATGACATACCTAATCTTAAACGAATTTGACGTCATTTATAGTTTAAACGACGTTTGCTTTCAAAAGTTAAAAAGCTTTCAAAAAGCATGCCACAACGTAAAGATCTTGCACGTTTATTTAATTCTAGTGAGTATAGAATTTTTGTGCCGCACAATTATTTAAACACCGGTAGTGATGGAATTACGTATTACTTGAAAAAAAGTTTTAACTCCGCAATAAGACGCAATACTGTATCATCAAAAAAAAAATTGACGTTACTGAAAGCAGCGGGTGTATTAGCTCATCTTGAATATTGTGCTGGGCCTTCAAATCCTGTTTTGCATAACAAAGATTCGAAACTTCTTTGTTTGCCAAAAGAACTTCTTTTGCAGGCATTAAAATATTTACCGATAAAAGATATATGCTCGTTTGCCCAGAGCAGTCGCTATTCGAGACTAATAAGCTACGATAATTTACTTTGGAAGACAATATGTCATCGAGTTTGGTATGACCCCTCGTTTATGTTTGTTGATATTGCTTCGGCAAGGTTAAGTTTACGACTATGGTACAATTGGAAATTAAAACCCGCTCAACACCTAAATACAGCTACAGTATTTGACATTTTTGAAGCGAACTTTTGGCGAGTTGTATTTATTGCTATAAATACACTAAATTTGATTCCAAGTATAGTTATATCGCCTGAACCGAACGTTTTTCCACGAACAACAGAATGTTTTCCAACAAATCGCACCATCCAATATAAATGTTCTAAAGGGAACTTTTCTCTACAAGGAATAAACCAAGTTGGTCAAATAGAATACATCGTTTTTAACAACTTTCTTCAACCATGGCACAAACGTGAATATTTGAGTATTTGTCCATTGTCAATATTTTGTTTGAAAGACTATGGTTTAAGACAGACGCGAAATTGTAGAAGACAGCAGGGAACTGCATTTTTCCGACGCAGAGGTTATTATATAAAAACTGATGAAAATCAAAAAGTTCACATAACATACCGCTACTTTCCAACAGTAAGGTTCAGATTGTTTAAGCAAAGAAAGCATGCTTTTCTTTTGTGCCATGATATTTTTGTCAGTGGTGGAGTAAACACAAACTGTTACACACTTTACCAAATTGTTCATCATACTACAAGTCAATCCGCAAACGATAGTCAATGTTTATCGCTTTTAAATACAGCAATAGCTTGCGATCAATCAAGTTGTTTGAATGAGGATTTTTATCAAAACTGTGGTACTTTCTTTTTAGAAGAAAGCGAGAGACAAAGCATTAAAAATGTAACTTCTATTGACAACCACAATGTTACAATTGATGATTCTAATAACACAAATAATGTCTCCCACTAATAAAATGTCTTATCCATTCTTTGAAATGGCTATTTTATTTACGTTATTTGTTTGTCTATTTCGTATTATTTGTTTATCCATTAACAATAATTCTCAAATTCCAAAACAAAATGCCCAAAGTAATTAGTTTAGCAACACCCAAAAAAAAAAAGACTAAATTAGTGGTTTTTTAAAAAGGGCTAGGTCCAAGTTAATCGATTTTTAGAAATATTTTCTCTACCTATTATTAAAGACCAAAAGTCAATTATTAGATTTGATATTTTAATAAGTAATAGCTTTCAGAATGTAATATTTGGAAATAGATTAAATTCAATTTTTTGTTGTTGTTGTTGAAACCTAGCACTATTTGAAAAACGCTACTATTGTGCTGATAAAATGTAAAAGAAAAAACAAAAATAATATCTAAGAGCTCTATTGTATTGTTACAAAAATATCATTAAAAGTTTACAAGTTTTAAAAATCTTTATTTACATATATATATATATATATATATATATATATATATATATATATATATATATATATATATATATATATATATATATATATATATATATATTAGGGTGTTTCAAAAAATGACTTTTCAAAATTTCAACTAAGATTGCTTCTCATATGGTGCCCCACACTAGATATTATTTTTAAAAATTTTTTAATATAACATTTGGACTAAAATTCAACTAACATTGCAGGAGCCACATCCTACTCCGGGTTATTGCCATACAGGAGTCACATACCCTTGTACCCAAAGAAAAGTTCAGTTCACTTAAGAGCATCGTTACCCACTTTAACATATCAAGGGTAAGCGAGTTTAAGGAAGAACAGAAGTAACTAAGAGTAAAAGTCAGAAGTAGTCGAGTTAGAAAGATAATATAGAGCAAAGCGAACAGACATTGCACAAGATGTTATTATGTGCAATTAGACTAATATTATTACATTAAACTTTGAAATATGCAATAAATGTTAGTCTTAATTTAATTAATATTTTTGATAACTGATATATTGATAATTATACTTATAACTAAAATTGAGACGGGCTTAACTGGAAGTTCAAAGCATTTTCGCCAACTAACGAAAAAATGCGGTAGGCCAACTAACGAAAATGCGGTATGCGCGAACTAACAAAAACAAGCGGTAAAACATTGTTTTGTCAGAATAAATTACATGTTTAGTAAATAAAAGATTTTCTTTTTTTCATTTATACGTCTATATAAATATATAATAAAAGCACACATTTATTCTTGATAAAATAAAACTATATTTGAATAAATACAATATAAAAAATTGTATAAACTTTCTGTAAAAATATAAACATAAGTAAAAAATTTCACTTTTACAAAATTCGAATAATTGATGATTGCATATATATAAACATATATATATATATATATATATATATATATATATATATATATATATATATATATATATATATATATATATATATATATATATATATATATATATATATATATATATATATATATATATATATATATTTTATATATATATATATATATATATATATATATATATATAAATATGAAGATATATATATACATATATAAATATAAATATAAATATATATATATATATATATATATATATATATATATATAAAATATATATATATATATATATATATATATATATATATATATATATATTTATTTATATATATATTATATATATTTATATATATATAGATGTTTACTAGTTACCTAGAATTATGCAGTGATTTGCTATATTCTTCCAAAACCTGGCAATGTTGGCTTTGGAGCAAACGAAGTTCCACTTACAGATAAATTCCCGTTGGAATCCTTTACACTTGGATAAACATTTGGCTTTAATGGTGTGTAAACTGTCTTATTAAACCGGCTATTTATCAAAGTAGGTGAGTTGATTTGATTATTTTTTGTATATTTGAATTCTGTGTTCCTTTCTTTATTCGAAAGCCCATATGAGCGTCCATTTTCCGTTGATTCCAGCATTACTGTTTCCCCTTTTTTTATCATTAAAAAAAAAAAAATATATATATCTTAAAGGAATATATTATTAAAATAAATCAAAAAAATTAAAAAATTAATATCTTAAATGAATATATTATTAAAATAAATTATTTATAGAAATTATAAATTTTTTTGTTTGTTTAAACTAAAACAAAAAATAGAATAAAAAAAGAAAAATTATAATACTTTCAAGTTTTTTATTGAAATTGTTTTTCCAATTTGCTTTTGTCGATTTAATCGAAAAATCCTCTTTTCCATCAAAGTCAATTGCGCCATTTTTAGTAAACTTTAAATCATCATTTTCATACTTTTTACCAAGATTTGTTTCTCTTAACTGTTGATTATATATTCCAAGTCGAGCATTATTTTCATGGACAGTATTTATCAAATTTTTTTGAGTAAGCGAAGCTGTTAAATCATTGTTGCTGATTGTCGAGGAAGCTTCAGACAACGAATATAGTTTCTTATTTGGAACTCGATAAGTTACAGAGGAGTTATCAGATGTTATGGAAGTTACAGACACCCGATTATCTTTCCTCCGCAATGCATCAGAGTTACTAAATATTTTTGAAAAAATAAAATGTTTAAAGTTTAAATAAAAAATAAAAAAATATAGTAATTAGTATGTTTCACTTGCTTGATCTTTAGATTTGACGATTGCTGTTCAAGCCATCTGTTTTCAATCATCTTGCTTTTATATCCTTCTTGCGCTGAAATAATTGCCTTAGAAGAAGAGGGGTTTAATGATGGAAGCCTGAACTCTAAATGAAACATAAATAATTACAATGTTACTGTAAAACTTGTGAACAAAATGTTTTATTTTTTCTTTACTTTTTATTTATTTTTATCTTAATAACTCATAACTTATTTTTATAAAAAAATTTATTATTGACTTAGAAATAACAAAAACAACTCTTCATACCGTTACTTTGTCTTCCTAACCGCTGAACTTCCTAAAAAATATGATTACAAAATATGATAGAAGGTAAATAACTTTGCAACGCAATATCACTTTAATAATTTTTGTATGAAATCGATAGTTTCACAACCTGGTGTTTCACTTTCATGAAAAAACTTCGGACGTTGACATACTTTTAAACAAACGTTTTTATAAAATTTATAAAAAATATTTTATTTGTCATTATTTGATAACTTTATTACTGATTGTTATAATTTGTAACTATTTTTTTAAAACGTTGGAAGCTAGGATTTAAAGTTTCAACAAATTTTTGATATTTTTTATAGAAAACACTAACATGCCATAACACTAGAATAAAAAACATTAGAATAGTAATACTAAAGTGAGGAATAAACCAAAACTTATTTTTCGACTGATCAAGATTTTTTTTAGATTGATTATTTTTAATACCGGATTACAATCGAAGTCCGGATTTTTGACCGGATTACAATCGAAGTCTTTAATATTATCAGAAACTGCTGGTTAAAAGTGACGTTTTTATTTTTTTACTAAAATCAAAAGGCTTTTTTTAATATTGGTCATCTTATACATATAGTTAACTAATAGTTTTTGCTTTATATATAATTATTTATAAACTTATTGTTTTTTATAAATATTTGATTTATTATTATTATTTTTTGGATCAGCAAATTTAAAACTAGCAAAATTTTCTGTGAAAACTATTAGTTTAAAAACACATAATCAACACCTAAAAACATCTAAAGACACAGAAAGACATCCAAAGACATCCAAAGACATAAAAAGACACTAATAAAAATAATAATAAAAATAAACTACATAAAAACTCCTAAAGACATAAAGATATCTAAAGACATAAAACATCTAAAATATATAACATATAAAGACAGTGAAGAATGTTTGTTTCAAAAATTTATAAACAAGAAACCAGCAATATTTTTTTTCAAAAATTTTACAAACAAGAAACCAACAATGTTTGTTTCACAATTTTTACAAACAAGAAACCAACAATGTTTGTTTCACAAATTTTACAAACAAGAAAACAAAAATGTTTGTTTCACAAATTTTACAAACAAGAAACCAACAATGTTTGTTTCAAAAATTTTACAAACAAGAAACCAACAATATTTGTTTCACAAATTTTACAAACAAGAAACCAACAATATTTGTTTCACAAATTTTAAAACACAAATACCAAAACACTGGTAAACATCTGCCAGTTTTTAAAAATATGGAATATCTGAGATTGAGTACTTAATTCTGAGGTTTTACTTTTTGACCACAAAATGAAAAATTGCTCACAGCATCTTTAAGTTTTTTAAAAAATTAAAAAGTTGTACTTGATTTAAAAATTTTAAATTTAAATTTTTTAGGTTTAAACACTGAGCTACAATCAAATTCAAAATTTTAAAATTTGAAACTTTTGCAATTTTGTTTTTGAATATTTACAGTTGTAGCTACATTCCTTATGTTGACGATTAATTACATTTACTTCACCTACTTACAACTTTTATCTTGATTAGACATTATTTATTTGTAACTATGTTACAGTGCTAGTTTTAATTAAACTAAAAATATAGACCAAAAATATTCATGGATCATTTAAGTATAAGCAGATTGTAAGTAACAAATTTTCTAAAATTAAAATAGCTTCCTACATGGAATAAAAAAAAAGAAGAAGTAATTCTGCTAACAAATGTTTAGAATGAAATGTTTTTTATGAAACAAAAAAGATCCTCTAATGTGCAAGTATACTAACTGCAATAACTTTAAATATTGGTTTAAATCATCACTAAACTATGAAACAAAACACAATTTTCTAGAGAGTAACTCTTGCAAAGAATTAAAATTTTTCTGGCCAAAAAGATTTAGTTGATATCTATGTAGTCATAACAAGCAAAGAGAAAACATATTTTTGAGGTAAGTTACTGGGATCCTGTTCAAGCTAATTTACTCATAGCGAATTTTGCTATAAGTAAATAAGCCTAGAAAGTAAATTAATTTTGAAGCAGACAGTATATAAATTTTAGCTGATAAATTTTAAACTTATGTTATTTGCAATATTAATGTGTTTATATATATATATATATATATATATATATATATATATATATATATATATATATATATATATATATATATATATATATATATATATATATATATATATATATTTGTGTGTGTGTGTGTTTATATATATATATATATATATATATATATATATATATATATATATATATATATAAATGTGGTTGTTTATACTTTATATCAGTTTGTATGTGATTATAAAATATAATTCTAGAGATCATGAATTGTCTTAATCTAGAAATAAAATAAAAATAAAAATCTTCTCATTAGTGAGTTCAAATATTCTTTAGAAGCATTAAGAAGATTTAAGAAGAATATTTAAGAATAGTTGATCTCTATACAATAAATATAAAAAATTTCAATAAAAAGGCAAAAGAATTTTGTGTGATTTGAAGAAAAAATAAACTGTTACTAATACAAAATATTGAATATTAAAGAGATTGAAAGTGTTAGCATCTTGTCAATTCAAAAAATTTGAGATTATTTAAGTTTATAATTATTTAAATTTATAAATATTTATGTTATAATTATTTGTTTATAATTATTTATAGTTTTAAATTATTTAAATTTATAAATATTTATGTTATAATTATTTATAGTTTTTCTTCTGTATAAGGACTAGTTCAAACAAAGCAAAAAAAAAAACAAAAAAAAAATATTTATAAAAGAACAAAAACCATGCAAAATTAGATAAAAGGTTGCAAATAGGTGTATTTTTATTAGACAAAAATTAAAATGGAAAGAAAATTATTTCTAATCATTTTATTAAAAATTTAAAAAGACCTCATTTTTCTATTGTTATATTGTGTGAAAAAAATGGAACATATGTATAAATAGGTATATATTTAAGTAGACCATGCAACTAAACTTAATATTTGAAGTTATCTGATGTAATTTGACAAAAGTTATTAAAAAAGAAGTTTAAAATTGATTAAAAAAAAAAAAATCACCATAAAAATGTCCATATCTCTGTCTTTGGAAATCTCTTCCTTATAAATCTCATACAAAGCATCCAAGTTCAAAGGATATTGAATGTTATTCTCTATAAATACGTAAATATCAAAGAGTATTCATAATTTTATAAAATAAGTATTTTGCATATTACAAATCAACTTAGCATAAATTAAAAAAGAAGTGTTTAAGCATTAATTTTAATTAGAGGTCATTAAGCAAAACAATATGTTAAATTTAAAACATAAATTTTTATTATCAACATTTAAATAAAAAAACATAAAAAATAAAAAAGAGATACTAAAGATTTCTATTCATTTAACACTTTGATGTTCATAATTTTAAAAGAAACTACCAAAATTTCATACAGATTATACTTAATGAGATGCATCTTTAAAAAATTAAAGTTAATTAAAATTTCACAATTTGAAGTGTCACTTCAAATTGCAGCCTTATATAAAGGTCTTCAATTGTCTATAGAAATTAAAAATAAGTTGAAATTTTAACTTTTTAATTTTTTGCCTTATTACTGCTGTAATTGATGTCCTATAATAAACAAATGTTTTTTTGTAAAAAAAAAAAAAAAAAAATACATTTATTCATGCTTACTGATGATAAATGAACACAATGATTAAATTTTTTTTTCTCACAAATTTTTGAGATAAAAAAAAGATATTTGTGAGTGTGTCAGCCTTCGGAATTAGGGTAGACAGTTGGCAATTACCATCCTTGTTTCCATGTTTTTGGTGAGACCTTTGTATCAAATATTTTTTGCTGACCTGATGCCAACCCCTAAAAGATTGAGATCAGCAAATTATCGTTGACCTCATTTTTTCTAATTCCGAGGGTTGTATATACATATATATATATATATATATATATATATATATATATATATATATATATATATATATATATATATATATATATATATATATATATATATATATATATATATACACACACACACACACAGTGAGAACAGAATTTAATCATACAAAGTAATTTTTAAATTTTATTTTGCTAAAACTTGCTTTTATCTTGATTAACAATGAAAATAACTGAACCAATTTAAAAAAAAAAAAAAAAAAAAATTATTATGGCAATTTCTTATTTATAATTAATCAGTAAAAATATAAGAAAATGTATTTGTTATACGATTTTTAATTTTTTACTTACACAGGTATTAATTTGCAAGCACAAAAATTAATTGTACAAAACTGTTTTATTATTTGTTATGTTATTATATTAATTGTTATGTTATTATTTTGTTTTTTTTTAATTTATAAAACATCAACTTTATTATTGAATTTACATTTCTAGAATTTTATTTTCAGCAATTAATAACATTTTTGATGAAAAAAGTCAATAAAAAATCTGTTCATCATACTACTCAACGAAAACTTGTTATAGACTTGGTTAAACAAGAAAATACTTATAAAAAAGTTAAAGAACTTACAATTATTCCATTTACAACAGTTGGAGCCATTAGAAATAAATACAAGCAATATGAAACATTTGAATTTTGTAATGGACGAAGACGAAAGCTCAAGACAACCTCATGAGATAATAGAGAAATTTTAAAAATGATTTAAAAAAAATTGGTTTGAAAGTGAAAAAAAATATAGCAAATCATCTGAAAAACTTAATAGGAAACACAATTTCACTGACATTGGTTAGAAATCGCATTCAAAAAGCAGGCTTAAGCAGATGTATAGCTCAGAAAAAAATGTTTTTAACAAAAAATCATATGAAGAGAAGAATGAATTCTGTATTATTTAATGCCAACATCATTTTGGAAAAAAGCACTTTGGTCTGATGAATCCAGGTTTAATTTAAAAAAATCTGATGGTGCACAGAGAGTTTGGTGAATAAGGGTTTAAGCATTTAATTTGAGTTGCACAAGAGGAACAGTTAAACATGGTGGTGGAGTGTAATATTATGGAGTTGTGTGGAATGGAATGGTGTTGGTAACCCAGAATTTATTGATGAAACTATGAATGCTGATTTGTATAACAATATATTAAAACAAAATTTAAAATCTTCTGCTCAAACACTTAAATTGGGAAACAGTTTTTTGTTTCAACAAAAAATAATGCTAAAACATTTGCAGTTTTAGCGGTATGATTTTTTGCAAAAATAATGCAAAAAATCATACCGCTAAAAAAACTTAAACCTTTTTTGATGAAAATGGCAAAAACATTTTAGAATGATGACATTTTAGAATGGCCTTCACAGAGCACAGATTTAAATCTAATTTGAGCATTTATGTACTTTATAAAATAGATTTAAAAAAATAGGTAATAAAGCATTTACAAAAAATAAGATTTAAAGAAAGTTGTTGAATCATGGTCTAACATTGACAACAATCAAATCAAATGTCTAGTAGAACCAATGCTGAAACACTTTTTAGTTATAATTAAAGCAAAAAGAGGACCAACTAAGTATTAAAGTATATTAATAAAATACAAAAATTGGAAACTATTTTTCAGTTATTTTAATAAACTAGTATTTTTTTAGCTTCAACCTATAACGTTTTATCCCCTTCTTTTTGTTTAAAATTCTTAACTAGGTAATTCAAAAGCATAAAGACAAATTTTACAATTTTTTGAAGGTTTTTACCAAATGAATAATTTAAGAAAAAAAAAGTTTTCATAATAACTGCATGATACAGTATTTTATTCAAAGATGTTAATTTTATTAAAAAATTACTTAGTGCGATTAAATTCTGTTCTTACTGTATGTATGTATATATATATATATATATATATATATATATATATATATATATATATATATATATATATATATATATATATATATATATATATATATATATATATACATGTATATATATATATATATATATATATATATATATATATATATATATATATATATATATATATATATATATATATATATATATATATATATATACTGTTCTCACTGTATGTATTTCAATTTTATGTCAATGATATTATTTATAAATTGATTACTTTTAATAATGTTTTTTTGAAGCTCAATAATTTCATGTGCCATATTTTGCCTCATTTCATCTCTCTGTTTCTTTAAATCTTTTTGTTCTAACGAATATTCCCTCATTAATTTAATAGATTCCAATTCTATATTTTTTATCTCATACTCATGCAGCTTACAAAGCATATTTAAAACTTCCTTGTGTTCTTCATTTGTTATTTTTTTGTGACACGATTCTTCCAAAAATGCAAGTTCATTCTTTTGTTCATCTAGTTTTTCAATGAGTTTCTTTTTCTGTAAGCTTAACTCATATTGGATTATTTGGTTTTTTTGTAGTTCTTCTCGGGCTATTGCTACATCTGCAGGTTCTCTTATGTCTTGTTGAAACTGGTTAAAAACTTTGGCATGAAATGCATTAACATGATTTTTTAAACCACCACGAATGCTTTCATTTGCTCTTCTTTCAAGTGCTAGATTCCTTGCTTTGTTGTGCTCCCATCTATGAAAATATTTTTTGAATTTTACAATTTAAATTTTTTAAACTTAATTGAATAATCATTAATAATATAAAAAAATGTTCTTAATTAAAAAATATTGCCTTAAGTTAAAACAGCCATTTTTATAATAAACTATAATCTTAAACAATCTATAAAACAAAATTCCTCTAGTCATGAAAAAAAAATTCTGTCATGAAATAAAAACTTGTTTAGCTTTATATCTTAAAATACTGCGTTAAAACTATTAGAAAAATATAACTATTCGTTTTATATAGAGCTTTTTAATTTGAGGTTTCCTCTTTAAAAAACAAAGAAAAAAAAAGTAAGTTGTAACTGTTTTAAGAATGGTATAGGGCTTACATTGTAATAGCTGAGAGCTCACTTACAAAATAAGTGCTGTACCATAGCATAGCACTTGGTAAAACATAAAAAACTGATTTATATTTTTATGAAATTGATTTTCTATTATTTGGATAAATAATAGAAAAGTCATAAATTTTCTTTATTTTCAATTTCAAGTAAAAAATTCTCCATATAATATTAAAGTTTTAATTTTAAAATTGATTAAAAAGATCCCAAACATTAGCAAACCAATTAAGTTACAACTACAGCAATTAAGTTACAACTAAAGCAATTAAGTTACACTTAATTGCTGGTAATCTTTTAATAAACCATGTAGAGAAGTTTTAACATCCAATACAGGTTGTAAAAAACAAATAATGATTTGTAATTTTTCTGATAAAGTACATAAAAGTACACTAACTGTTAGACTAAATAAAACTAATTTGAGCCTTTATATGAATAAATTTTAATAATTTTTTTGTTCTAATAACTCAAGAAATCAAATCACGCAGCATAAAAGAAATATAATAAAACAAAAAAATAAAATCTATGTAAAATGAAAAAAATTCACTTTGAAAACCATCCAATGAACAGTGACAATTTTAGACACACACATGTTTGCTAATTAGGGTGCTT
>NC_061166.1:34237983-34357983 GCF_022113875.1 Hydra vulgaris | reverse complement strand
ATAAGAAAAAACAATAAACTAAAATGTAAGTAATAGAAAATAATAAAAATTATTCTGATAGAAAAACACAAAATATTCAACTACACTATGATAAATGCTGTTAGATAAAACTTAATTAAAAAATACAACAAGTTGCTAAAATTGGTTTTTATTGAATAAATAAACTCAAGCTGATAAGATGTAGAAATACACAAGAAATTACCAAAAAAAAACCACACAAAGTTTAATGTTGTCACAGATACCTAGACCAAATGTTGCTAAGCAATAAAGAATTGTTCCAGACACAGAAATATTCTCCTGTGGAAACAGCAATTATGTATGTTAAACCGTAACTATATATTTTAGTTATATTACTAGAAACCAGTGTAAAAATTTCATCCCTGAATCATATCTAGTCAACCCAGCCATACTACAAATGACCTATTATGGATTTAGCATACATAGGATTTATATTATCTTCTAGTTCTAAAAGCTAGCTCAGACATGTTCCAGATACAAACATATTTTCCAGTAGAACCAGCATTAACGTATGAAACGTATGATGATGGTGATGTATAAAATGTAACATAAACTTTAAATAAAAAAAATATACTTTAGATGTATGTTTATGCAACCCAGGTCAAAAACCTAGGCCTGGCCCAGGCTATTTTCAATCAAACCCAGCCCCTGCCCCAGACAAATTTCAACCCTGGTAACTTACTATTGACAAATTAAATTTAATAAAACTGAATAATAATAAAACAAGAATAAACTTAATTTTAAATTGCATAAAAAACCCACCCAAGCAGCAGAGCTATATAGGTATTTTGAGCAGTTTTGAACATTTGAGACCATTAGTGGCAGCCATTGAAAATGGCTGCCACTAATGGTCCACTAGCTACACAATAACTTTCTGACATGTTAATAGTTGCTAGTCATCGGCTAGCTACTTTTAACAGCTGTTACTAATGGTCCACTAAGTGATCAGAATGCCTATATAGGTCTACTAAAATTCAGCTATAGAATCTTTGCTTTGTTGTTTTTTTTCTTTTAGTAAATATGCCAAGCTAAAGTAAATATGCCAAGCTAAACTTACAGCTATAATCAAAACAACCTTAAATTAGTACATCGATAATTACATGCAATAAATGCAATGCTGACATTAATGGCAATTCTCCATCAATTAAGATAACAATGTTTAATATATAGATGTAATAGAAATTTGAAAATAAAATAAATCAGCGTTTTTTAATAAAGTCTGATAAAGATACTTTTTTTTAATTTTATCTTTGAGTATCATTTAAATTATGCTAGTTTTTAATTTATGCTAATTTATGCATTTAAATTATGCTAGTTTCTTTACATACACAAACATTTGCAGACAGTTCTTTTATTTAGAACATCAATAACAATTGGTAGTACAATATTTAGTATTATGCTGAGGTTGTGCAATATGTTTGTTAAATTGCTTTAATTTATTTGGAGAAAATGCTATGGAACTAAATGATTTTAATTCATTAGCATTCAGCTTTTTCAAAAAATATTTCTATTTGTAAAACTGAATTCAACTATTGAATTCAGTTTTTCAAAAAGAAATAGTTTTTGAAAAAACTAAAAAATAATTTTTTACCTGCAGATTTTTGATTTGATTTTAAGTGCATCTGTCCTTTTAATCTGACTAACTCATCTTTTAACTCATTTATAATCGATTGATACTGAGCAACATGATAATTAACATTATATTGATTGACTTTTGGTTTTATTTTGATAGATTTTGCTCTATCTGCATATGACAAAGTGTTTCTTGTTTCTTCAAAGTTTCTGTCTGCTGGACTTACATGTGTTATCATAACTGTTTTACAATTTCCATCAAGTGAATCCTAAAAGCAGAGTAAAAATTTAAATGAATCAGGAGAAGGAAGGAAGAAAATAACCTTTTATTCACTATAACTGCTACTTATAAATGCACAGAACTATAGTACTTAGATATGTAAAGTACTATAGTATTTAGATATCCACAGTACTATAGTAATTAGATAAGTACAGTTCTATAGCATTTAGATATGTGCAGTAGATATGTGCAATATAAGGTCATGTCACAGTTAAAATTATGAGAAATAGAAAAATGCATAAAGACAACAAAAATATTTATTTAAAATGTTTCAAAGGTTTTGAGTTTTTCAAACAACATCTTTAAACTTTGTTATTACAATGACAGTAATTAATAACAGTTTTTTGATTTTAAGATTTGCTGAGATGACTGTTCATTCTATATAGAAAAAATCAAACAGAAGTAATGACTTCACACTTTCTGGAAAAAAAAAACTTTTTTTTTTTAAAGTATGTACAAAATTCAGGAGAACTTACAGTATAGTAATATTATTATTAAAAAAAAAGTTAAATAATGGATTAACCAAACTTATGAAATAATAAATAAACAAATTTAAGTATTTTTAAATAATAAATTATAAATTTGTAAATTTATTCAAATATGGTATGTTTTATTGAAAAAAATTATGCCCCGCCCCCCAAACAGATTTGACATGTATTTGCAAGCAAAAATGCAACAATAAATACCCAATATGGTACAACTTAAAAAAGTATTTCATTATTAAATACTTGTAAACATGACTTCTCAATTTAAGTAAATTTTTATAAGTAAAAGCAGTAGCTAGCAGTAGCTATCAGTAGCTAGCAGTAGCTAGCAGTAGCTAGCAGTAGCTATCAGTAGCTAGCAGTAGCTATCAGTAGCTATCAGTAGCTATCAGTAGCTATCAGTACCTAGCAGGAGCTATCTAGAATTAGTAACTTGAAGTTATTATAGTAACTAGAAGTTCTTTTAATGCTCTTATTCCTAAGTTTTAATTTATTAAATTTTTTTTAAATTGAATCAGAAAAATATTTTAATTTTTTAACTGAATCAGACAAATTTTGATAATTCATGGTATCAATATATTCTGCAGATGTTGAAATATGCATATAAACCAAGCCATTTTAAAGAATATTTCAATAAAATATTGCAGCATTTAAATTTGGTTATTTGATTATTTCTTTTAATTTCTAATTCTGAAATTTAATTACTTACTAGCCACAGACTACTTTCATTAATCTTTAATAAGTTTTAGACCTAATAATTATCATTATTAAATTTTAAACCAAATAATTATATAGTTTGATTACTGAGATTATAAATCTTTCAATTATCTTAATTTATGTTTACAACATCTTTAAGTTGTTACATTCGAAAAAAATTAAAGTACTCAGTTATTAATAACTGAATAAGTTAAATTTACTGTTTATATAACTTAAGATTTAAGTACATTTTATGTATTTGTATCACAACTTAAGATTTAAGTACATTAAGTACATACATACACATAAGACTTAAGTACATTTATGAATGTACTATCATAAGTTAAGAAGTACATTTATGAATGTACTATCATAAGTTATATAAACATCAACAAATGAACATCATACCAACATTATTTTGTAAAACCAGATTCATTACGTTACGTGCAAAATGTCCATTATTTTTACGTAACCGAGGCATAGCATTTTATGTAACAATACATAACACTGTAACATAACGTTATAAGTAAAATGTTATGTAGCAACATGTAACATTTTGACCTAATGACACATGACATTGTAACTTATGATATCTTTCTATTTAATTGTTTTTTCATATGTACATTTATATATATATGGAGAGGGAGCTATATATTTTAGAGAAAGCTATGTAGAAAGAGTTAAAAGAAAACCATGATTTAGTTAAAGAGTTAAGTCAGAAATATAAATTTAAACATATGCGTAGGGTGTAAACAGATATTGCAAAGATAGTGCAAACTATTCACTTAATTGGCATAACCTAATTAATGATATCATTTATTAATCAATATCATAAGTGAGGTTGACATTTTATATACATTTTTGCTTGTGGGTTTATAAAAACTCGCATTACACTTGTATTATTGACCAAAAAAAAAACCGTAATGTAAAGTAACAAAATCTAGATATGAGACATGATTATATGACAACAGAGTTAAAATACATCTCAAATAAAGATTTTTTTAACGTTAAGTTACATTTTAGTTTACACTTTTTAAAAGTTGCACCTTTTTAAGTTTAAATAAAATAATTGAGACGTTATTTTGCAAATTGAAACTTTTTTTTTTGGTGGCAAATTAATTACAAAAAAAAAAAAACTTATTAAGATGAATCTATTTTATAATTAAAATTAACTATGATAATTAGCAGTTTTAGTTACAAATATCTCGACAAACACATTGTTAAATACTGTAAATATTATTTATATATTTGATAATGTATGTATTTAATTTTTGAAAACCCAATAAGATGTTCGTCAAAACTATTGTGATAAAAAAAAATTTTTTAAATCACCTACAAATTTTAAAGCTTTAAAAGTTACATAATAAAAAACATAAAAATAGTACATTTAAAAGTTAAAATAACTTACGGTATTTAAGCAATCTAAGGTACTTATTACCTTTAAAAATTTAACCAATCGAGATGTAACGTAATGAAAAACATTTTAGAATAAAAATGAAATTAAAATGCGTCACATATAAATTTTTTAATTATATCTTTTTTTTTTTAAAAGCGTAATGTTAAAAAAATCTATGTTCAAGACATATTTTAGTTACGTCTCAAATCTAGATTTAGTTACATTTAGGCTTGGCCAGGAAGACATGCAATTTCAAGACTTCATATGACCACTAATATTTATATATTAGACAAAGCTATTTTACAATAAAAATAAAATAAAATATAGTATTTAGCAATACATCAGCAATAAACAAACATTTACTGTATTATCAAACTTATTTACTTAATATTTAATTAAAAATTAGAGAATGCAACCTTTTTACCAATAACAATCGATTGAGTAAAGTAGTTATTTAAGGTAACTTTAAAATGTAATAGGGGAGTAGGTAAGGGTATACAGTAAATTAGGGGTGTACATATCTATATATCAAAAAGGTTTGATTTTTGATCAGTCTGGATTTGCTTTTACAAATTACATTGTAATAAAGAAATTGAACAGAAACTTAAACTTAAAATTGAATCGTAGACTCAATATAAATAATCAAAACTTTAATAATAAACATAAAAATAATAAATATAAAATAAAAAAACAAATAAATATAAAATAATTTAAAAAAATTATACATTTTATAGCTAATTGCTTACAAAATTAATTATTTAACAAATTATTTATTAGATATTTTATAAATATAAAAATTGTATTTAGTATACATTCACTAAAAATTAATTGTCTAAATTAACTTATAATAGGCATAATTAAGTTTTTTAAATTTTTGAAATAAGCTACTTTCTAAGATGGAGTAAATTCCAAAATTGAATATTTATATAACATAACTATAACAAATAAAGATGATTTTGAAAAAATTTCAGTAATAAAGACTAGAAACAAGAAAACCTCTTATTTAAACAGAACTTTTCTGATAATATTAATACGCTAATTTAATAGTAGTAGTTAATAGTCGACTTTCTATTTTAAAGTAGTTTCTAGGGTTTTCTATACGCGGTTTTTTTTTTAATTTTATTTACTAACAACCCGTATTATGGGTTGCTTACTGCTAGTATGAATGAATTAAAATTTTGCAGCTATTTTTTTATCTAATACTAATGCTTATTATCTCTTTTTTTATCTAGTTACTAAAATAACTAATAAATATATTGTCATTAAGGAAAAAAAAGTTTTATTTGTGCAATTTGTAAATCTCTACACCAGGACCCACATTTAAAGAAGGCTTTAATCTCTGTAAAAGTATTTAAAGTTTTGCAAAAACCTTTATATTTAGAAATTGATTATTTCAAACATCTAAAACACTCAGCCATGCTTATACTTTACATTACCTTTAACAAACGTGTAAGCTTACTGTCTCTATAATTTATGTATGCACCTTTTCCTTTTTCACCTGTGTGAATAAACAAAAATCTAATTGTAAAAAGTTTAAATTTTTAAAAACAATTACTAATTTATTATACTAACTATAATTAAATTTATTATATTAAAACAATATTGAAATTAATACAAATTTTGTTTTACATTATTGGTTTACTTAAAAAGTAACTTTTTTCCTAATAACTTAATAAATTAAATACAAATTTGAAAAACTTATCAAAAAACACTTGCTTACTAAGTGCATTGATACAGTTACCCAACGCCAGCAGGGATCTGTTTATGTGAGCTCCTTCAATTAGTCTTTTACCTGTGTTCTAAAAAAATATGCATTTAAAACATAGTTTTAAAAATGAAGATAAAAATAAATTCTGATTATGATTTAAAAATAATTAAAAAACAAAAATAACAAAATTTTTCAATGTTCAATCATAATAAAAATACTTGGGTGTCTGCTGCTCTTTCTGATCCTGCAAGATCAATCATGAACAGCTTTCCGACTTTTACTTCATTTTTTATATCATGAATGCGATTTTGCTGCTCCACTGTAACCTAGATATGAACATTTTAAGTTAAACTAAACTAATTCATAAATTTAAAATTTATTAATAGTATTAATAGAATTAAAAAAATTTATTAATAGTATTAATAGAATTAAAAAAATTTATTAATAGTAATTATTAATAATTAATTATTCTTATTAATTGATATATTATAATATTATTTAGTAAATTAATTAAATTACTTATTTAAAAAAAAAAAAACACTTATAAACATTTATAAACTATTTTAATTTACTATAATAATTTATTCTATTATGTAATTAATTGTTCTATTATATTCTATTATAATAATTTATTTTAGTTTATACTAAAGCTAGAATTATTTAATAAAGTAGTATTCTATTTACAACATTTACAGAGCAACTACATACAATTACATAATTTATATTATTTACATATTTATATAAAAACTGCATCATTATCTACATATATACTAAAGGCTTAAGAAACATAACAACAGCATCAAAAAACAGTTAAAGTTAAAATTTAAGAAAAATAAAAAAGATCTTATATATTAAGCCAAAAATAACTGACCCTATCAAAAGACAAACAAAAAATATCTCAAAAAAAAAAAACTTAATCAGAAAAATTGCAGCTTTTAAAATAACTCACTTGCAACACTGCATGTGATCGAGATGATGTAGTATTGACAGCTGTTGGTTCACACATGCGTTGGCGATTACCACGTGAAAGCATCTCCATTACCTGTGATGTGCTAAGGACTTCATATTCTGTAAGACCAGCAACTTGAACACCTTTACTATTTTCTCGAAGATCTAAGTACTCAGACGATGGTTTCAAAAGGTCACGTATCATTTCATTGTAAAGCTTAAAATAATACAAACAATCATAAAAGACTTTACTGCGTATTCTTAAATAATGCAAATATATAATTAAAAAAAAAATACCTCGAGATAAGAAAGCTTCACTTTATACTTTTTATCATGCCTTGTATGATCAATTTGTTTGTATAGGTCATTAAGTGTAAGTACCATAATGCCTGGTGAATAATCAGTACCAAGCATTGTATATGTTTTCCCAGTTCCTAAAATATTGATTTGAAAAGCTCAAAAAATTGTTGTAAAAATCTAATAAAGTACAATTTAAAATAAAAATTGATATAATACCAGTTGGCCCATAAGCAAAAATCGTTGCATTGTATCCTTTAAGTACAGATTCAATCAATGGTTTAGCAGTGTGATTGTAAACTTCAACCTGGAATTCAATTTTATTTACATTTCATTAAATATTAAAATAGCTCAAAGGATATATAAAATATTATTTTTAATAAAATCAGGCTACTTAAGGAAATTTATATTACTAATATATTCTGCAGGTGTTTAAATGTGCACATAAATCTAAACACTTTTGAGTTCTTGAGTTTAAAGTAAAAGAGAATTGATTGCACAATAATAAAAAATATATATAACTTTGGATAAACAAAAAAATTAATACCACCTAAAAAACAAAAGATATTTTATTAAAAGTTTTGTATGAAGAAATTTTGCTTTCATATTTGATCACCTCCAGAGGTTCATTTTACACTTATTTTAGAATGAAACATATTATAAACACGTAAAATATACCATAAACCAGGCCAAGTTTGAATTGGAAACAAATACACAACAAAATTTAACTTTGGGGTCATTGCATTAATGAAGTAAATAGTAAATCTCAAATGAGGACTGCCAATGGTTATTTACAAATATATTTTAAAAAATTATTTTTAAATTAAAGACTGAGTTGATTTTTATTGAATTACTGAGCTAATTTTTTTAAAAAAAATTAAAAATAAATATGAGGTTCATTTAAAATTACTATAATAATATACTTATATCATACACATATTTGGATTTTTTCTGGCAGGTCATGGGAAGTTAAAATCTCTGCAATTTATATCATAAGAGTTTCAATTAGTGTATAAAGAAAATTGAATGAAGAAATTAGATAAAGATTTTCAATGTTATATATATATATATATATATATATATATATATATATATATATATATATATATATATATATATATATATATATATATCAAGGCTATGATTTATTTTAGTGGAAGAATAAAGGAGTAAATAAAAAATAGTAAAAATGTATGACTTTTTTTGTTTGTATTACAATACATTTAAAAATAAAAAAATTATAACCATCATTACAAATCAAACATAAATCTAAACATAAGGAACAAGAGTCAATAAGGATTTGAAATTAAAAAATTAACTTTTAGAAATAAACTTTTTTAATACATCAGAGGGTGTTATATATATATATATATATATATATATATATATATATATATATATATATATATATATATATATATATATATATATATATATATATATATATATATATATATATATACATACATGTATATATATATATATATATATATATATATATATATATATATATATATATATACATATATATATATATATATATATATATATATATATATATATATATATATATATATATATATATATATATATATATATATATATATATTTGTCAGAAGAATTTTGGGATAACCTATCGTTGATAGCAATCGCAATTTGTTTAATAATTTGTGGAGGATGGTTGGACTCAGTATGGATATAAAGTAAATTGCTATTTGGTTTTTTGAAAGGATGATATGAGTCTTTTTCAAGATTAAACATTATGTCTAAGAAGTTAGCAATTGTTAGGTTTATCATAATTTCTATTTGGAAGCCAATTTAAAAAAAAAAAAAACAATTTAAAAAAATCTGTGCGGCAGATTTTTTACGGATTATTATCAGTCTATCATCTTGGTAAAGATCCTTATCGCTGTTGGTAACAGTTTCTGATAATGATTTTAATATATACAGACCAACTAGCTCCAGCTCACAAACCTTGGCTCCATCATAGCGACCCATAACATATATATATATATATATATATATATATATATATATATATATATATATATATATATATATATATATATATATATATATATATATATATATATATATATATATATATATATATATATATATATATATCAAGGCTATGATTTATTTTAGTGGAAGAATAAAGGAGTAAATAAAAAATAGTAAAAATGTATGACTTTTTTTGTTTGTATTACAATACATTTAAAAATAAAAAAATTATAACCATCATTACAAATCAAACATAAATCTAAACATAAGGAACAAGAGTCAATAAGGATTTGAAATTAAAAAATTAACTTTTAGAAATAAACTTTTTTAATACATCAGAGGGTGTTATATTATAAATACAAGGACAACTATAACTTATATATGTCACTTTTTTTTTGCTTAATATGTCCCTTTGTCGCAGTGCCAAACATAATTAATACTTAGATTTTTACAGTGTTCTTATACAAATATAGAAGGACGTTAGTCACTTTAATTATATATATTTATAAATATATCCATAACCACTTACACATATACATACACACATGCATAAACACAATCTACTATACACATGCCCGCACAATGGGTACATACCTATAGATACACATTCACATGTGTGTATATATAAAACAGAAGAATGAGGGGTAGAAGGGAAGATAACAGCGCAGATTTAAAAATAAGGGAAAAGTAATTTTGGATAATAAACAGTATCAAGTTAACGTTCAAAATAGCAGAAGTAACGATGTGCTTGAAATTTTTGATGCTTTGTTAAAAGGTTAAATACTATGACATTGGTAATAAAGGCGTTTCTTGTAATGTTAAGAACAATAATTTTTAGAGTAAGAAGAATAGATTGTTTAGTGTTAAGTATATTACATACCATATTGAATATGATATTTGTATGTACTATTTTAAATAAATAATATTTATTATATATTTAATATATTTGATAAAATATAAAATAATTCTGAGTCAAAACTACTTGGCTAGAAACGAACTAGTCTTAAAAATTTTATTTTATTTTTAAAAACTCTTTTACGCAAAAATTTGGATGAATATTTATCTTATAACTAACAGCCTTATCTAAAATGGAAATTAAATTGCCGTATATGGCATCCTTAACATGTTTAAAACTATAAATACGGCATCATTAATATAATCTTTAATAATTTATAAAACAACTTGCAGAAGAAGTACATTTTCAAGTCCACATCATATTTGTTTACATATTTAATTTTTAGCGCCAATTTTTTAAATTAATAAAGTTCGCCCAAAATTGTCAAGGCCGGCGCGGGGTGGGGTTGTGTGACACCCCCCCCCCATCAACGGCAAACTGGACCCTTAGTCGGCAAATTGAACCCATAGTCGGCAAATTGGACCTAGTGAGTCGGCAAATGTGGACCCTTTCGATATAGGTTAGTATAGGTTAGACAGTCGGCAAATGTCGTCATGACAGTAGGCAAATTTTGCAAAACGAGGACCTTTTTTTTTTTTTTTTTTTTGTCGGCAAATGTTTTAATGGCACCCCTTCCCCCCCCCTCCCCCACGTGACACCTACTCGCGCCGGCCCTATTTGTTTTTTTTTTTCTTAAATAATGTTTTATTTTTATTTTTATTTTTTTTGAGCTAATTTAAAGTGCTCATATTACCAAGTGGTCTGGGTAAATGAGCACTTTTGCTACTTTTTTAAAACCTCTGTGTGTTTAGGAAAAAATTTTGATAAAATGAAGTTTAAGCTAAATTTTGCTCAATAGCTATAAAAAAAATTGCCGCAGAATGGCCGCATTTTCTTGGATGTATTAGTGAAACCGCCTCAACAAAACATCTCTATTTTTACTTATATAAGTATTTTAGATTTCTTAATTAAAAAATAAACTAAAAAATGTAGTTTTTGTTTTTATTTACAATTTTTTTTTGTTGCTTTAAAAGTATATTACTATTTAAATCTTTTAGCAATGTTATATAAAATTTTTACTTATTTATAAAACATTGTAATTGCACTTTTAAACAGTTACCTGCGTGCTGCTGGGACCGAACGCATGATCAAATACATATGATTTTGCTCGGGAACGGTTTCCGTGAATCTGGTCATCGTTGTCAGTAGGATCTTCCAGACAAACCATCTAGTATAATAAAAAGTGAAGTAATTAATATAACATTAGACACTATTTCAGCCACTCCCACAACTATAAATAATGCAATAGATGCAGTGATATATTGCAAACATCGATGGTTTCACAATATCTTCGTTAAAGAATAAAATAAAATTTTATTATTTTTTTAAACTATATTTTCTTATTTCAGCATATTTTAAATCCATACTTAAGAATAAAGTTCTTACGTTATCTTCAAGAACGGTTGTTATTGTTTTATATCCATTAGTGATCTCAAAAATACTTGCCGGGCGCACACGAACTGCTACCTAAATATAAAGAACATTTTTATTTCATAATTTTTTAAGAATTTTTATTCTAACAGTTTCATTTTTATTATTGTATTTTTTTTATTCATTTATATCTTAGTCTCTTCATTTATTTTTTTCCCAATATTTTATGCATATTTGTAAATTAGGTCATATACTAATTACTTTGATATTAGATTCTAATTCTTCCATCAAATGCTTTTTTGGATTTGTATGCGATTTATAAGCTTGATTCTTTTTAATTTATCTTATAAAATATTGTTATCTTTTTGTTCTGCCAAAAAAGCTGTTACATTCTACTATTTAAATGTGTAATAGACTTTTTTCTAAATCCATTTTCCAGGTTTGTACGTAAAAGCTTATTCTAAATTTTTTTTGTTGAGTAGCAACGTGTTAAATAATAAATGTTAAATTAAATTCATTTTTAAGGTTTCCATGGCATGATAGTTTGGCTGTATTGCAAGCTTGATTGTGTCTTTGCAGGAGTATAATTTGTATTTTGTGACAATTGAATTTTGATTGGGAAGATAAGGAATATTTACTCAAAGTCATTAAAAAAAAATTAACAATCAAAGCAAACCGCTCACCGGAACTAAAATGTTAAGAAACTAAGATACAAAAAAAAAAGAAAATTTATTCAAACTAGTACAGGAACAATAAAAGATTTTGCATAATAGAAAACCTAAAAATAAAAATTAGATTTTTTTAAATTTCTTGTCGGTTTTTTTTCCTTTACATGACACATAATAGACTTTTATAAAAGCTTATGTAGAAAGTAATGAATATATTAACATATGCAATATGAATAAAAACATAAAAAATTAATATTTAAAAACATAAATCTTTAAATTTTATGTTCTTAAAAATTTTAAGCCTCGTTTAATGACATCATGTGTTATGTTTATTTTTTTATTTTTATTTTTTTTATCCATTTATTTAACCATAAAATTAAAAATTAAAAATTTAATTATAATTTACAAAATTAGGTTCGGTGTCACTCATATAGTTAAAAACTAGTCAATGGAGTGACACCTTAATAAAATCAACAAATAAAATAAACAAAAAATATTAAAACAAGGAAATAATAAAGAAAGTAAACTACATTAATACAAGTAATAAAAAAAGAAGTAATAGAAACAACAGTATTAAAAAAGTTGGAATCAGAACAAAAATATAAAGGAGTAAGGCTAAAAAATGATTAATTGATTATGTGAAGGGAAAAAAAAAACGACGAAAATGTCAAACTGCTAGATCAATTGATTATACAATATGGATAACTTATACAATGTGTAATATCTAAACTCCTCTGGATAGATAACTAAAACTTATTATTTTTAACATTTATTATATATAATATAAATTAGTTATAAAATGTTATAAAAACTAAGTTTTAGTTATCTAGAGGATTTTAAATACTACAGTTTTATCATAATACTTAAGTAATCCATATTGCATAAGGGGTCGTCCATAAAGTACGTACGCTCATAGGATAGAGGGGGGAGGAGGGGGGGAGGTCTTCAAAAAGCGTACGAAACCGTATGGGGGGCGGGGGAGGGTTTAATTTAAAAGTACGTACATCAATTTTCTTATTTATCACAATTAACCAGCTAATCAATAGAAAAGTTAAAAATCTGACTAAAGATCCGAGTTTGCCAACATAAAAATGCCAAAAGATGTATAGGTATAGGGAGTCAGGGCCGCCGAGAGGAGTGGGGCCCATCGAGACAGCTTGTCCTAGGCGGCAGATATCCAAGGGACGCCAAATGAAATGTACCTAAAAAAAAAAAAAAAGAAAAGGACCTTTATATATAATATAGAGGAAATTTGATAAATAAGGATTCCAATCAGGATTGCTGTCCCAGGCGACGTGACAACTCTCGACGGCCCTGTAGGGAGTAGAGGGTATAGTTTATCTCAATGCACACACATGCATTGGAGCCCGCAGGATTTTTTGATGTTCCAGATAAGACACTTTCACACATTGTGCATACTCCAAACTTTAGTATGTTTATACTTATGCCAAATGAGGAGGCCTTGCAAAAAATTAAGAAAGCAGAGGCCTGTGAGCAAAAAAGCCATAAACGCCCTCCCCCAAAAAAAAAAATTAGGAGAGGATGTTAATTTTGTATGGTCATAACTTTTGTAATTTACAATATTTTTCTACGAGATTTAAAATCTGTCGATAAATTTAAACTTAGTTTTAGATAGTAAAGTTGAAATTTTACTACATTAGTGCACTCACGCTTGGGCAGAGGGGCAAGCGTTTTAGGGTTTTTTTGTTCCCAGACCTCCACCATTCCAATTTTTTGCAAGGCCTCCTCATTTGGCATAGTTATACTTGAGTTTTAGAGTTTGCACAAATTTCACACATTTGGCATAGACATACTTATGTTTAAAGCTTAAGATTAAGTTCATTCTGATGAATATTGTAGCTTATAGTATGAAATTTTTGTACGAATATTTTCTCTAACTTGGCTACCATTCATGCTATATAACATGTTTTTATTATAGTATTGTAATACTCTCAGAGCCAAAAACACCGGGGACCATGGTAGCACTTTTGCCGACCCCTACCCCTACTTTTTTTCTAAAAGACTTTTTTTTTTTTAAATTCCAGTTATTGAGGACTTTTTTTAGAAATTCGCAATTATGCCATTCCACTTTGATACCCGTATTGCTAGCCATGACTCTGCAAGTAGTTTATAGAAACTCTAAGTTTAAATGTTTCATGTGCAAGTTTTGTGCAAGTTGGTGCAACAAGAGATAAAACATTGAGATATAGCCGCTATAAAGATTAGAAAAAAGTTTTTTAGTCGCAGTCATATATCAGGTGTATATTTCTGTTGATCTCTTTAATTCAATTTCAGGACATTCTGTTTTAATTTCTTTTACAACTAAAATCAACTATCAACATCAAAAAGTTTTACTATCAACACCAAGGCAAGCAAATTTCTAGTTTTTCGGAATAGATTTCAAACCCGATAAAATTTTAATCATCTTCTTTCGTCTGTCTATTTTGGATTTATTTAAAACTAAAATTGATATGATTTGTGGATCATTGAACAACCCTGATTGATCAAGCATAAGAAAACTTCCAAGTGCAGCTCAAATTGAACTTCCTATATCATACCTAACCAACTCAATAACAAACTAACAAACACCATATCAATGAGAAAAGTTATAAAGTTATGTAAAAAAAAAATTGTTTCAGAAAAAAGTTTTAAATTAAAAAACGAAATTAAAAAAATATAACAAAGTTGAACTAATTGACTTAATTTAACATATTCAATAAAAATAGAAACTTGTGTTTCTATTTAAATATATAAACTCAGGCTCTAGTGACTACCTCACTAATGTTAGAGCTGATAGATTCTAAACCAGATTCCGATAATGCCATTTTTAGAAGTGTTTTTTACTAAGGTGTTTCTTGTAACAAAGATTGTTTAAAATATCAAAGATTTGTTTCTAGACCATTCATGATTAATTAAACCAAACTAAAATGATCCTTTGGACCAAACTTTTCTATCTTTTTTAAGTATAATCTTTCTTCTAGAGCAATGAAAAATATTAAATTACAGTATTGAGTAATTTCAAATGAAATTCATAGTAATTTACTATATAATACTACTAGTAAGAAAATAGTATTACTTGTAATATACAAGCATATATTTTATTTAAAAGTATTTTGCTTTTAATCTTCTAATAGTTATTAAAAAAACATATTTTTATTTAGGTCACATTTGCATTAAATCTTGCATATAAACAGTAAAACATTTTTTTTTTATTAGTTTAGCTATTATAGAGCAGGAACTGATGTCCAAAAGTCTATCCAGTTTTTTGGAGGTATTTTTTTTTTGCTACATTTACTTTAGTTTATTTCAGGATATTGTTAGAAGTACTCGGAATTTTTTCTACCCTATAAGTGGACATTAGGGGTGACCAAATTTTTTCATATCATAGTTATTTTTTCTGCAATATTTTTTACCTTTATGCCGAAAATTACTGAAAGTTAAATAAACAACATGGTTATATACGTCTATTTTTACGCATAGATTATGTATCCAAAAGTTATAATGAGCCTCTTCTCAAATTATTCTCAATTATTTTTCCCCCAATTTTTTCAATTTCTGTCGGGACACAATTTCAAAGTTCTTTTTAACACAATTCAATTTAAAAAGTCATCATTAATAAATCTGATAGTCAGAGCCGTACCAAGCCAACTTTCTGCTTCGGGCAAGGTAGGAAAATTACGCCTCCCCCTCGACCCCAAAAATATAAAAAAAAAGAAATTAGAATTAAAAAATAAATTGTTCGTACATTTAGTATGCGTTGCCGTAATCACATTTGCAGCCTTTTTTTACGGTTAAGCATTTATTAATAGTAATAAGACAATTGTTTGGACTATTTGATTGTGTCCGGTCTCTCGACCTTTTAGCCGATATCTTTGTTGTTGGCAACTTTAATGATTATCACAATGAACGGCTTGGCTCTAGTGTTAGTGAGTCTGGAGGTGTTAAGGCCAACAAATTTTGCCTTTCTTAATCTCTTACACAAATAATCAACTTTCCAAATCGCTTTTGTAACAATTCGAATCATTTACCTTCTCTACTCAACTTATGTATTGTTTCTGATCCTAGTTAGAGCTCAGCCTCCACATTCACCTTTAGGTACTTTTGATCACGGTTTGATCTTACTAAAATCGTTGTCTTACTTTTCTTCATCATCAGAATCCTTCTATCATTGCATTTCTTACAACTACCTTAAACCTGACAGGAATTCTTTCTGTAATTTTTTTTTGTGATTATTCTTATGTAGATACCTTTCGCCATCCTGCTGAAAAATGTGCCTCTTATGTAGCTTCTTGGATTCAAGCTGGAATGAAATCTTTTATTTCCTCTTAACAATTCCAAGTCAAGCCTCACTCCTCTCCATGGTTTTTCTTTCATTGTGCTGTTGCCATGGTTTTTCTCTCATTGTGCTATTGCCATTTTTCGATCGTAACTATAACTTCCATATATATTGTTAAAAAAAGTCTCCAGAAAACAGGCACCTATTTTCTATTGCTAAAAACCAAAAAAAAAATGTTTTTTCTAATGCTCGCTATTTTTAGGTCACTAAATTTTGTATTTCATCTTAAAAATTAGACTCCAGAGACTTATGCATATTTCAGATTTTGTTACCTAACCTAAAGACAAAGCTGAATTGTTTTCTAAGAAATTTTCATCAATCTCATCTCTTGATTTCACTAATCACATCCTACCTGATATTGCCGACAAATAAGTTAATTCATTACTTGACATTCGTATCACTCCAGCTTCTGTATTTAAAAGGTTTTCCTGTGAAGACTACAGTCTTGTCTTGTGTCCCGGACGACATACCTGTTTTAGTCTAGCAAAAATGTTCTCTGGAGCTGCTGTCTTTCTAAACTATTTAACAAGTGCTTATCAAAGTCTTTTTTTCCAGCTTGCACCTGTAATCCCTATTTTCAAAAATTCTGGACAGCTATTTTATCATTACTATGGATTTTAATCTTCTTGTTTTACTGCTGACTTATTAACGGTAATAACTGTTTTATCGTGTATTAGATAGATGTGGAGAGACTAAGGCTATCGCTTTCAACATTTCTAAAGCTTTTGATAAAGTTTGGCATGCTGGTCTTCTCCATAAGCTCTCTTTTTACGGTGTATCAGGTAACATCTTAAAGATTATTAATTTTTTCTTACCAATTGTAGTATACGTAATATCTTTAATGAATAGCACTTTTCCTCATTTCCTGTAACCTCAGGGGTTCCTCAGGGGTTTCCTTAGCAGTATACTTTTTTTAGTTTAGATTAAATTCTCACATTAAAAGTGACATTGATCGCTGATGATACCACTATTTATTCTTGCCTTGATAAGAAGCCAACACTCTCTGATTGCTTGGAGGGGACATTTGAGCTTGAAAAGGATCAAATTTCTGCTACAGCATGAGACATTTAGAGGCTGGTAAACTTTAACTCAGATAAAACTCAATTTTTTTCCAGCTAATTGGTATCGCAGCAATCTAGATTTTTCTGCATTTATGAACGGTAATGTAGTCAATAAGTCTACCCTTCGTCTTCGTCCTTAGGGTTAACTCTTACTTCCGAACTTTTTATCAAATCGAATGAAAAATTAGCATCTGCTAAGGTTGCATCTAATTGTGCTCGCCAATTTTTTAATACGGATTCTATACTTTATCTTTATAAACCTCTATCCCGTTCTTGTATGAAATACTCTCGCTATGCAATTTCATAGTAAATATAGTTGGACCAATCTTTAACCATTATCACATTGCCGTAATGTTGTTTCTCTTTTTTCAATAAATACTGTGGGCGCTGCTAAAAAAAGCCAGCGTCACTTGTGCCATCTTCTAAAATTTATTATATTGTTACTCGTCATTTAATTAAACTCATCCTACTACTGTGACTGTTCTTAAGTGCTCCAAAAATTCTTATTCGTCTAGTTTTTATCCTCGAACATCAGTTTTTCGGAATTCGCCCCATTCATCTTATTTTCCTGATGCATATAATTTACTATATTAGAAGTTGTCTGCTAATTTTCATCTTTTCTCTGCCAGTAACTTCCAACTCTAATAGAAGTTGCCTTTGTTGGAAGTGAAGATGTTTGAAATAAAATAGTGACTCATATTCGACATAAGTTTACAAAAAAAAAAAAGGTAAGGAGGTAAGGAGTTTTTTTAAGTTTAGGAGGTATGCAAGGTTTAAAAATTAGGTTTTTAAATTGAAAATTCTAATTTTATATTTAGATTAAACAATTTTATTAAATTTATTATTTTTGAAAATAATTGAAAGCTATATTACCACGCCCCCGTTAAACATTCTAAGCCGAGTGCGCAACAACGACAGAATTTAGATAATCATAAAGTATTTCATTATTTTTTGGCTTAAGTTTTAGATTAGGGATCGTCTATAAATTACGCAACACTTAAGTTTACTAATGTAATAAGAATAGTACAAAAAACGTTTTATCAACTTGTTGATAAAATATCTCTAAGATCAAAAAATGCTGGATCTGCCCCTGGTCATAAGTCAAATAAAAAAATCAAGACAGCTCATTAAGTTTAATGAAAATCGCCACCTAAAAACACTTTAGATTTCCTTCATTTTAAAAAATAAATTCAGTGTTAATTAATATATAGGCGATATCTTAGTGGACGTCTGTAAGTGTAAACGTCTTGAGTTTGCAGACAGTATATGGAACAACCGTGTATAATAAATCTACAAAAATGAGAAAACTTTTGAATTTTCTTTTAACAATTAGAAAACTTTTTTGTTATATTATTATTTCTTTGCTATAAATATTGCTATAATTATTATAGATATATAGTATAATAAAAGTTTTGCTATGATATTGTTATAAACACAGCAAGATTGAAAAATATTCCAAATTTATTAGGGTAGGTCTTTACTCCCCCAAAACGACCCTGATGTCAGCGCACTAAACCACCAAACATATCAATTATATGCGTTTAGGAGAAAAACAAACCTTATTATAAATCTTTTATATTGCAGAAAAGGCGCGCATGAAAACTATTTTGCTCTTAAAGTAATTTTTCAAAATGAATTATTTTACGTAAAAATATTGAAGGAAACAAATAATAGGTATAGAAATGGTTAATGTGGAATAGACAAGAATAGAAAAGGTAGGTTTTATTAAAGACCCGTATTTTACGGGTCCGGAAAGCTAGAATATACATGTAAAGAAAAAGTATAGAAAAGGTCAGTCTGGAATAGACTTACAAAGACCCGTATTTTTACGGGTCAGATCTGCTAGTGAGTTAGAAATAGAGTTATTGACGGACTTTTTTAAGTACCGAAATATCGGTATTGGGTTAGCTTAATACTAGTATTTCTTTTTTTATACACTTTTGAAAATAGTGAGTTTTTGATAGTGTTATATACCTCAGAACAAATTTCATCTACTGTATTCAAACCTAACTTACAAGAACAAAATTGCGGAGAAAATAAGTTATAAAAATGTTTTTATATGCGTTTTCTTAAAAGGTTTTGTTTTTTTATTACAAAAACTCAAATATGTGGAGATAGGAAAAGATAATTCTACGTCGCAACTAGTTAAAAAGTGGAAATATTGTAAAATGTGTTACAGCGTAAAAACTTAAGTTTTAAACGTTAATTTATAAGAAATTTAACGTTTAAAACCACGCTATATCCAAAAATATTCAAAAATTTTCGTAAAGTGGGAGTAGTAAATATAGTATATTACAGAAAATAATTAATTTCCAACATTTGCAGATTATAAAACGGTAACTTGCAACTAACTTGTGTTAATGAATGATACGCAAAATACTCACCAACATATTTATTTGATCACACTCCATATACGGAGTGTGATCAAATGAACTCTGTCATTGAGCATGTTAAGATGTCTTCATCGTGAACGGATGACTCAAATAATGAAGAATGCGAGATTAAACTGAGGCAAGAATCAATCAAAAGAACTATAGTTGTAACACAAATGAAATATAGAGTAATGTTAAATTTGACATACTACTGTGATCAAAAAGTAAGGTGAATTTTTAATTTGAACTTCCCGTCTTATTCGAATCGTCCAATCTTTTTTATTTTTAAGTTGGTAGGAATGTCATTAACATTTGCGCCAAATTACATGTTAAACTCATAATTATTTTTTTTTGTTTACGCTTGTTTCTGAAGTACCAAAAGTGCATTCGGCGATTTTCACGATGTCTAATTTTGTTGAGCAAAGAAGTGCTATTAAATTTTGTTTGCGGAATGATATTTCTGCTGCTGAAACGTATCAAATGTTGCAAAAGGCCTTCGGTGAAGAGACTATGTCTCAAAAAAATGTTTACAAGTGGTACAAAGACTTTAAAGAAGGCCGAGAACGTGTTGATGACTTGGAACGCTCCGGACGATCATCGACTTCGATTGATGATTGCCACATCAACAAAATCAAAGAATTGGTGCTTGCAAATTGTCGGTTAACCATTCGAGACCTTGTTGACATGGTTGGAATATCATTTGGGTCAGTGCAAGCGATTTTGAAAGATCATTTGGGCCTCAGAAGACTCAAATCAATCATGGTGCCGAAATTTCTCAATTTCTTTGAAAAAGAGCGTCGCGTTAAAACGTGTGAAGCAATGCTTTCTGACTATCATGACGTCTACAAACAAATTATTACTGGCGATGAGACTTGGGTCTACGCATACAACCCTGAAACAACCGACCAATCGAGTGAATACTGTGAAAAAGGCGAGCCGAGACCGAAGCAACCACGTCAAAGTCGCTCAAAAATCAAGGTCATGTTGACTGTTTTCTTTGATTATTGTGGTGTCGTGCACTACGAATTCCTTCCAACTGGCCAAACTGTCAACAAGGAATATTATTTAAGCGTTATGCGACGTTTGCGTGAAGCTATTCGCAAAAAGAGACCGGAATTATGGGCCAATAACTCTTGGATTTTGCACCACGATAATGCGCCTTCGCACACAGTACTGGTTCTTTGTGAGTTTTTCGCCAAAAACTCTACCCATGTTGCTCCACAACCACCGTATTCGCCCGACTTAGCACCGTGTGACTTCTGGCTGTTCCCAAAGCTCAAGAGACCACTCCGGGGAAATCGTTTTGAGTCCATTGAAGAGATCCAACGTGAATCGGCACGCACATTGAAGGCTATCCCTACCGAGGACTTTTTGGCATGCTTCGAAGACTGGAAAAAACGTTGGCAAAAGTGCATTGGAGCCGGGGGGGGATTATTTTGAGGGGGACGAAACAGATTTGGAAGAATAAATAAAGATTTTTCATTTTATAAAAAAATTAACCTTACTTTTTGATTACAGTAGTATAAAACAAATTTTTTGACTTTCATTTTTAATTTAATAAAATAAATATCTAATAAATCCCAATCAGGACGGTTGTAAATGTTGTTTTAAAAAAAAAAAAATCTATAAAAATTGAAATAAGAAAAAATTGAAAAACTTATTGCTTTTTATGTATAACAATTTGTAAGCACAATATGTAATCCTTTTTTTTTATTTTTAACAAGTGAACATTTTTATTTTTTAGATTTATTACTCCCAATATTATAACTGAAAAAATGACTGTAAAAATATACTACGTTACTACATCCACTATAGTTCAAATATAAAGTTCAAAGATATCATAAAAAAATTAAAAAAAAAATCTTACATAAAAGTTCTCGGAATTCATGTTTATTTTCTCCCTTTCTTTTTTTCTTTTTTTTTTTTTTCAAGAAATAACTCGTTAAGTATTTATTGCTTGATAACGAGACGATTAGGCATATTTTTCTCTATGATTATTCTAAATGCGATTGTTTATTTTGTAAAACGAATAACAGAATCCTATATAATTGAATTTAACAATTATTTTATCTAGCAACACATATATAAGTATTAGTTAATAATTAATGAAAATGAAAAATTGATAAATATTTTAAGTTCATTACTAAATCACATCATGTAACCTTTGAATATTTATACATACATATATACTTGGATGTAGCGGAATTCCGGCAGAATTTGCGACTTTAGGTCTTTCCTGTTCGATCACTGAAATAAAATCTAAAAATTAATGAAAATTTACCAGCCATTAACATGAAATTTGTAATATATTATAAACATAATACCAAAATTCGTTTGACAGAAATTAAATGAAAATAAAAGAATATTTTAGAAATGTTGCACAAATGAAATGAAAATAAAAGAATATTTTAGAAATGCATAAAAAACTAACAAACTCTAACAAACGAGTCAAACAAAATTAATATGAAAAATTTCAAGAGCTAAAATGCGTTAAACAAAAACCTTCTCTCAAATCAATTTTATTACCATGAAGAACAAAATGTCAAAATTTCAGCTCTTTTGTATAATTATTTTTAAAGTAACCGTTTAAACAAATAAACCTTAACTAACTTTATTAATCATTTATTCACACCAATATAAATTACGCCTACATAGCTTGGAGAAGTACCGTCAGCAGTAAGCTACCATGCCTCTATCGCCGTCAGAAGCATGAGATCCGATTGATTAATTTTGTGGATTGTTTTACTTATTTCAAACCATTATTTATGGAGATGAAAATACTTAATATTAACGAGCTCAATGTTTATAACATTCAATGAGCTCAATGTTTATAACATCTTTAATATATTTAAAAATAAACATTGGGCAGGTTAAAACATTCAATAAACAAAATGATTAGAAACAAATAAAAATAACATATTAGATTTAAATAAAACAAGAATCATGATACTTAAATAGGTTATATATATATTTTAGGTTATAAATGTACATTATTTAGTCACGATGCTGTAGTGCAGGCTTTCACTTTCAATCTTAAAGGTAAAAAATGATAAACTTAAGTTGGCCAACCTACCCCTATGACCAATTATATTTACTAGCTGCCCGACGGGCATTTTTTTAAAAAAGTTACGATCTAAATGTATTTTAAATGTCTTTTAAACGGCTTTTAAACATTATTGTTTAAAAGACGTTTAAAAGACATTTAAAACACATTTAGAACGTAACTTTTAAAAACAAATGCCCGTTGGGTGAGATCGGACCTGTAAAAATATGGGTCTTTGTAAGTCTATTCCAAACCGAACTTTTCTATATTTTTCCCTATACGTCCTAGCTTTTTAAATCCGTAAAATACGGGTCTTAACCCAGCTTAACATTTCTATCCATATCTATTCTGCACTGATTATTTATATACCTATTCCTTATTTACCCAGCGGGCATTTGTTTTTAAAACTTACGTTCTAAATTCTTTTAAATGTCTTTTAAACGTCTTTTAAACATTCTTACGTAAAGAACGTTAAAAAAACGTTTAAAAAACGTTTAAAAGACATTTAGAACGTGACTTTTAATAACAAATGCCCGTAGGGTAATTAAATATTTTTTTTAACAAATTATTCTGAAAAAAACATTCAAGAGTAAAAAACTTAACATGTGCACCTTTTCCGCATATGTAGAGCTTATAAAAGACATAATTAGGTTTATTATTTATTCTAAATGCATTTCATTTGATAACTCAGTAGTTAAGTGCGCTGTCATCAATTTTGTTTTGGGGGGTTCAAGACTTTCCCTCAGCGTAATAAACTTTGAAATTTTTTTAATAATTCTCATATACCTATAACAAAAAAATAAAAATGTAGCAAAAAAGATTTCTAAAACTTAAAATAAAAATTTAAAGTTTTTTCATTTTATAGATATATTAGCAGTCATGACCCGTAAATACGGGTCTTGGTAAATTTATTTCACTTTTTCTACACTCATTCCTCACTTCAATATTTTATAGTGAGCTGTAGAAAAATATCTATATACATGCAGAAAAACTATAATTGTTGTTTCCTTCTTAAATCAATGAAAAATGAAAATTTCTATTATATTTTACCTTAATAAACTTTAAATGTTACGGTAACCGTAGCGTAAATCGCCAATTGGATAGCTGTCTAAATACCCGCTTGAAACGTGACCATCGGTATAAAAAGTTTCATCTGACCGGACCCGTAAAAACACGGGTTTTTGTAAGTCTATTCCACAGTGACCTTTTCTATTCTTTCTCTTTATGTGTATATCCTGGCTTTCCTAACCAGTAAAATACGGGTTTTTACCAAAGCGACAATTTCTATACTAATTTATTCCACACAAATCATATCTTAAAAACTTTAATATTATTTGGTAAAATAAAAGAATTCAAAAATTTTCTAAAAAATTTCTTTAAGTGCGGTTCCAGACAGAATTGAAGACAGCAAAAAAAAAAATTAACATGCGCATTTTTTACGTATACAGATCTTATAAGAGTATCTTATATAAGTGGATCTTATAAGAGATTTACAAAACAGTTTTTTTTTTCTCATAAACAGAGAGGCTCTATTCCACATTAACTTTGTCTATATTTCTCCTTCTAATATTTTTTTAGTGAACAATAGATTATGAGCAAAAATGAAAGTTTACATACACACCTTTTCCGTATACTTAGAGCTTATTAGAGCTCAAAATTTTAAGTCATGTTCTTAGTGAAAACATTTTATTTAAACCCCATTACTTCGTTCAAAAAAAGTTTAGATCGCCGCGTGGCAAACTAGTTTTTTTTTTAATTTTTAAAACTGAAAACAAAACAATTTCATAGTTCTCTTTTAAAAGTGTTTTATACTGTATTTTAAAAAAATTAGAAAAAAATTAAAAAAAAATAACCATTGATAGGACTCACACACTCCGATATCCACCTCCGTCCCAGTTAGCACAGATTGTTTTTAAAGCGTTTAAAAAAAGCGTTAATATTCGTTTTTATAAGTTTTTTATTAAAAAAAATTTATAAAAATTTGTTTTTTTTTTTAAAATTAAAAAGATGTTGTCGTAATGCAAGTAAAACTCTAAAACATGATACTACATATTTATTATTACAAAACATGATGTTACATACATAACAAAAATACACTAAACATACAGTTTCGTTCAAAGATACACCTTCGTTTAAAGATTTCGTTCACGTTTTCTTATAAAACAAAGCTGTTGCAACTCTCTCTCTCCCCATTACCTCGATTGCAATGGCTGCCAAGAGATCTGTGTCAAACAGGCTCGAAAGGGCACTACTACTATTAACTTTAGTATTACTAAATAGATGTTATTTTATTAAAACTAAAAAATGTATAAATATGTTTGTACACAAAAAAAAGCAAATACAACAAAAAAAATTGCTGACTTAGTTTGTCCATTACTTCTGCTAAACATAACAGATAGTTATAATTAACAAAAATTGCAGATTGTGATATATTTTTATATAAATAAACAAATAATATATATATATATATATATATATATATATATATATATATATATATATATATATATATATATATATATATATATATATATATATATATATATATATATATATATATATATATATATATATATAATTTTCATTTTAGGGTGGCCCATATTACATATCAGTCAGGGTTAGGGTTTTTGGGTTGACCTTTAGTTAGGGTTTATAGGTAAGGGTTTTTAGGATTGGTTTATAGGTTAGGGTTTTAGGGCTTATTAGTTTATAGGTTAGGGTTTTTAGGGTTGATCTTTTTTTTTTATATAATTTTTTTTTAAGTACCCATTTTAGGGGCCTAGAGATAGAGAGAGGCGCTAACATAGCTGAGGAAAAGCCCCAATCCCCAAGAACTATAGCCTATAGTTCTTTTAAAAGAGGTAGGGGATAAAAAATTTGAGAAGCCAAGGCCCCTCAAATGTTTTATCAAGGCCGATGGTAACAGTAAAGATATATAATATATATATATATATATATATATATATATATATATATATATATATATATATATATATATATATATATATATATATATATATATATATATATATATATATATATATATATATATATATATATATTATTTTAAAACATCAAAAATACAATTTCTCTCATTTCTCTATTTTTAAAGGATTTCTCCACCGAGCTTACTCAATCTGTAGTAAGTCTTACTTGAAAAATGAAATAAATTTTCTAATCGACGTGTTTATTGAAAATGGTTACGATAAAACTCAAATGATGAATATTGCGCATCAGTTTCAACACAAAAGACAAAATAAAATTACAATTCCATCTGAAATCAATAATTATCCTGTAGTTTCCTTACCATGGGTACCCGGTCTCTCGCCAAAACTTAGGAAAATATTCCGAAAAGCTGGTTACAGAGCGGTATTCAAATCAAACCCAAACTTAAGATCCCTGTTAACATCAAAAAATAAATCAAAACTACCTAATAACAGTCAAACGGGAACATATATAATCAAATGCAACTGTTCAAAAGTGTATGTAGGCGAAACAAAAATGAAAGTAAACACACGAATGCATCAACACCAAAAAAGCATTGTTGAAAATAAGCAGCATCAATCCGCATTAGCTCTGCATAAAACATCTTGCAAAAAAGAAATTATTTGGGAACAAACAAAAACATTGAAAGTAGAAAATAAAAAATTTGAAAGAAAAGTTAGGGGAGCCCTAGAAATACAAAAAAACATGTGTGCTGCAAAAAATGGCGGGATTAATCTCGATGAGGGTCAATACGTAAAAACTAAGTTTTGGACGCCATTTTTTAAATTTCAGCGAAAAAGAAGTTATCAACCGCTGACGTCAATAGCAACGTTTAAATTTAAATTATAACGATTTTATTAATTACTGTAACATTTAACAAGCTGAAGAAGCTGGTATCTAAAATCCAGCGAAAATTTCTATAATAATAAAAAAATTATAAGTGTTGAGAGAAATCGTATTTTTGATGTTTTAAAATAATATATAAATATACTCTCACACAAGATGTTATCCTTTAAATCATATATATATATATATATATATATATATATATATATATATATATATATATATATATATATATATATATATATATATATATATATATATATATATATATATATATATATATATATATATATATATATATATATCATTTTCATAAAAAGGTAGCTTACATCAGGATAATTCCCTAACTCTGATCTCTTTAACATCTAACATATATTTAAAAAATTTATTTATTTATTCTTATTTAGTTGAAAATGTTTTAATTTAATTGTTTAAATTTTCATGAAACTCAGTAATTAACGAAAATTACTGAGTTTAGTATTTAAAAGACTCAAGTCTTTCAAATACTAAGCTCAGTAATTTTCGTCAATTTTAGCTTAAACACGTTTTTATAAAATTATAGCTTAAACACGTTAAATAAAGCTTAAAGACATTTTCAAGGTTCACTACTTTACAAAAATATCAATCAAAATAGCCGAATAAACAAAAACTGAGTTTTGGGTGTTCCCTTAAATCTTAAAAACTCTTTTGTATATTTTTAATTTTAGTTAAATTTTCGGGCGGAGGTGTACTTGATTCACGGGGTTAGGAGAGGATGGCATATCTTGGTTGATTTCAATTAAAAAACGGCTAAAATAAATCATCGTTTTGTTCACACGTGAATCAATTACACCTCCGCAAAGTTTAGAACATATATAACTGCTACTATATGTAGTATATATAATTATATAGTGGCTTACTTCGAAAAAGTTCTTAAACTTCTTCGTCGCTTAACGTCTAAAGATAAATAAAATTATCTCAATGTAATCTCTTAATAAAATAATAAGCTAAATATCTCAAAATTGTTGACTCTTTTTATCTCTTTAATTAATTAATGTTATATAAAATAAAAAGAATACTTTAACCCTCTGTATTTTGACTGCTCATTTCTAAAATATAATCTTAATGTTTATTCTTGGGTCAAAAACATATTAACTTCAAACATATTAACATCCCTATCGGCACATCTAGTTTTTTTTTTCGGAAATAAAACCATATAGGCACGTGTTTTTCACGATCCAGGCGTAAACTAAAAGCACGTGTATATTACGGGTAGTTTTATCGCGTTTTTTGAGGTTTTTAAAGTCAAATTTAAATGTCGCATGTTTTTATCATTGGTTTCACATTCCTTACGGAAAGTCATTACAATATGATACTACGTTTCCATAACTGTGAAACCATTAATACTTTAACTGATATTTATGGTAAATAGTAACAGTTAATTTCACGGAATAAAAACCATTTTTGAAACGTGTTATTCTTTTTATTTTAGAAGGTTTTAAAAACGCAACAGAAACCAAGCGTAACTATTTTCTGAGTTGTGCCGGCTGGGATGTTAATTTTAAATTAAGATTAATTTTTTAAATAAAGATTACAATAATTAAACTTGTAGACGAAACTTACTTGTCGTCGCTCGTTGCTTTTGTTATAATCAATAGGAAGAGAAAAAGACCACATGGCCAAGTTTTATTGGTTTTAGAGTACAGTTAGCGCACATATCATAATACAAAAATCAGATGATTTTGAATCTATTAGTTAATCTGTTTTTATTAACGGATTTGGTGGATTTAATTAGATAACGGCAAGGTAGTTTTACAGTCGTTTAAAAGTTGGCGTATATTTCGTAATACAAAAATCATTTATTATTTATGTCTTAAATTTGAGCATTTCTATTACCGGATTAGGCGAAACTAAAATTATGACGTAATTTTAGCATTTTTGGGCTTTCTGTCTGGAATAATTAAATTTTTTTTTAGGTTTTAGAATATAATATTTTTTTCATACCATTCGGTACTTATTAGGACTCTTGATCAATTAATTTTGAAAAAAAAATTCAGTTTACATGTAAAATCTTTTTTTTAAATGAGAAAGAAAGTTATCTCTTTAATGTGTATTGAACGCGCAGACTAATTACATAAAACATAAATATCTCTATCATGATATATGCACAACAAATTTCCAACAGCGTTTTTATGTTTTTAGAAATTTTAAAAAACGTTTTAAATAATTCTCTCCCTTTGGTTTGTTATAGTATACAATATTTTTATTTATAAGTAATGCATATAACATCTATAGGCCTTTAAATATGTTTTTCTTTGATTTTAAGATAATTGAAAAAGATTTTTAAAAAAATTGTGTAAGCAAAAGATTCGAACCCAAGCGAAGCACTTCAACCGCTTTGGCATGCTATATCATCTTTTAACTTAAATCATCTTTTTTTAAATAAAGAGATATTGCCGCAATAAAATTTTTAAGTAAAGATAAATTTGTAAAATTTGATGTCATCTACTTTATAATAGTACTGATTACTAATTAAAGAAATTAAAGTTTACTTATTTAGATATTTTCATAGACTTTCGTTCAGATAGATTATTACGGATTGTGGTTCCGAAAAAAAAAGGTTAATACACTACCGTCGGAATGGTCATATTTTTTAATATCAAAGATATCAAAGTTTGGTGAAAAACTGAAAACAATATCTACCTGAATTATATGTTATCTAGGTTTACAAATAAAATTAACCTAATTAGTTTATAATTTATTCAAAACCCTGATTAGCTTATAATCTACTTGCCTATTAATCACCCTTAACAACAATAACCACCAAAAATATATTCTTAGCAACCTACTTAACGACTTTTCTAATTAGTCTATTTTATGTCAATAAATTTTTTCGAAAAAAAAATACACATATATTAACTGTATATCAATTTATTTATCTATATAATCTATAATTTAATATATATAATTTAATCTAATTGATATAATTGAAAATGCATTTGCTGATATTTTTTCTATAGCATTGTTACAAATGGTCATATTCTGAAAGGTAAAGGAATTTATTGCAAAGAAAATTGCACCAAAGGAAAAAAAAAAAAAAAAAATTATTTGCTTCAATAAACGTTTTACAAAGAGTTTCTGCTAAGGATTTTTTTTTAAACTGCGTTTTTTTTTAAATACGTAATAATAGGTTGTGTCGTTTTTTTTTTTTTTTACAATTTCAAAAATGGCAAGGTTACTTTTGGTGAGGAAATTTACGGGGATTCCGGAATCTGCAACAAAAATTAAAAAAAAATGATGTCTTGCTGGGTGGGTCAGCACTTTTTTGAACGGAAAAATGATTAAAATATGACTAATTAACGGAGGGAAAAAGTAATTGAAAAAATATATATTTTTTTAATTATTGAAAAATTTAATAACTATTATGTTGAACTTTAGGAAAATTTTCTATTTTGTGCAAAAGTTCATAAAAATAAACACAGAAAGTGAGTTTTTGTGAAAGGCATTTTTACAAAAATAAGCTACTTTTTCATATTTCAAACATTTAACGTGAGGGTAGAGTGCATCATTTTTTCCTTTTTTTATCAAATTTGAAAAATCAAGGGCGTACATTTTTGTGAAGAATTTTATATGGAATGCGAATCTGCATAAAAAAATAAAAAATTAAGATTGTTGACGGGGGAACGCATAGTTTTGAACGGTAAACTGACTAAAATGTGACTAATGAAAGAGAAAATATATAGTAAAAAAAAATAAAAATTGTAATATTTTTGATAAACTCATAATATTACAATTTTTATTTTCAAAAATTGTAATATTATGATATATTAGATAAACTTAATATAAACAATGTTGAACTTTATAAAAATTTCATATTTGGTTAAAAAGTCGTAAGAATAACCACATGAAGTGGGTTTTTGTAAACGTTGCTTTTATAAAAAGTTATGCCATTTTTCTATATTTTAGACAGTCAATGTAGCTGTAGTGTGTGCAGTCTTTTCCCGTTTTTATTATGCTTTAAATGTAAAGGTAGTTTATTTTTGTGAAGATTTTCACAAGGAATACGAATCCGTAAAAAAAAAAAAAAAGTTTAAACTGTCTTGCTCGCCCAGCAAGGAAAAATACGTATATTATACATATAAAATACGTCTTTGTCCTACTCTTCGATACGTATATTCTAATTCTTAAATGCAAATCTATAATACGTATTAATTAGATGATTACAATGCGTTGGTAATAGACGTATAATATACGTATTTAAAATACGTCTCAGATATCTATAATTTAAGTATTAAATGCAAATCTATAATTCGTATTAATTAGATAAATAAAATGCGTTGATAATAGACGTATATAAGACGTATTTAAAATTATTAGGTTTCTATAATTTCTGTATTAAATGCAAATCTGTTTATTTATAGATGTCAAATCTGTAATACATGTTCGCAAAATGAAGAGTAGATTGTTGTATTATCTACCGTTGTATAATTATTGCGGAAATAGATTAATTTCTATCTTCGCAGCCATTGTTTAAACAAAAAAATTGTGTTGTACAACCGACGTTAATTTGTGCAACTATGCTAGACAACGTTTCCATTATAAAACAAAGTTGTTACAGAACTGTTGTACAACATTTCTACAACTATTGGAAACCAAGCTTAAAAGAACATTAAAACATTTTGAATTGTATAATATTATTGTTTATTTATTTAAAAAAGTAACTATATACTATAACATAAACTATATACATATAATATAATATAAATGTTAGATATCAATGGAATGGTTCAATCTTCCTGGTGCATTCTTTAGTTTATTCCCGACAACTCTAAATAATTCTTTTTCACTAACGGTATACCTGTCTTGTAACGCTTCTAAAATAAGTTAAGCAAAAATATTTAAAATTAAAAATATCGTCAGCTTAATATATATATAGTTGAATACGACACTTAAGTGTCGCATTTATCATTTTTGAAAAAAATGACTATGTACAATATAAATTGTATCTCACCAAACATAACGTCCTTTAACTTAAGGTTTTCAAACGATATTTTGTTTTCTCTGCCTTTACGTTTACTCCCTTTAATGTTCATATTCGCCATCAGGTTTACGGAAAATAATCTAAAATCGAAAAAATATTTAAGGTAAGATCTGAAGGTGAGATCTGAATGTTGTTAAATTCATTCTTGTTTACCGCTTATTTTGACTGTTATTGTATAAAAAAATGTAATTTAAAAAAAAGCTGCAACAAATTGTTTTAAAACAAATCAATCAGAACGCATAAAAAGTAAGTAGTGATTTTGTTATTGTTTCGCAGTGGAAGCTATTAAAGTTCCACCACTTATATGGAACCATCAGGCCGTAATAGTCTTAAGAGAAGCAAGAAATATTTTATATAAGTGCAAGGAAGTGCAAGATAAATTATAATATTTGGACAGATGTCCAGAATTAAGAGTTGTTGTTTAAAAGAAGGGTACTCACGGCTGTTTCAAACCGAGCTTAACGGCTTCTTGTTAATTTTTGAAAATATTGACTAAAGGGGTGTTACTAAAACTTTTATAACTTTTGAAATATAAGAGGTAATTTTGTTTTGTAAAAACAATTAAGACATCAATAAAATGTTTTACCTTATGACATTTAATGCATTAGTAGAAAAACTTCTTTTAGTTTAGAATAAATATGACATATATTGAATTTGGCTAAATTTTTGTAATTTGATGTTACTTTTTATCAAAAAAAAATTAGAAAAATATATTTCTAATAGTTATTATCAAATACACTAATTGTTTGACAATAATGAAAACAAAAAAACCTTACTTAATTATTTAAGGTTAACTAAAACAGCCTTAATCGAATTGTGAAAGCAAACCACATTTTTCGCAAAATTATGAAAAACGCCGTTATAAGGGGGGATTAGTTGTTAAATGAGTACTTTTTTTAATATAGAAGTTCTTGATTTAGAAAATTATTTTGGAACGCTGATAAAATCATTACATTACAAAATAAAGTTCTAATAATATGGTGTTAGGTAGTTAATAAATAAAAACTCATCAATTCTAATAAAATAATTCATGACCAAAATTGAGTTAAAGGTTTTGAATTAACCTAGCTTTTGGTAGTAGAATTATTTTATGGTACTTATATCAATAATCTCTTCTCACAAAAAATAAAGTGTTTAAATATACACAAATAGCTGATTTAAATCTTTTGATAATTCGTTTTTATTTTCATTAAAAACTGTTTTATAATTAGTTGGTCCATTGATAAGTTCTTCAAGCAGTAAACTATCTTTGAACACCCAGATGATACTAGACTCATACATAATTCATTTAAAACCAGAAGAGCATTTGGTCAACTTGGCAATTGTGATAATAAAGTTTACAACTTCTTAATTTATCAAGCTAAATTTTTACACCAACTTGATAAATGAGACTTATATTCCATTCCTTAACCAGAGAGGAGGTATGTAGAGCAGAGGTCCTGCGAAGGTAGAACTAACTTTTGATGATAAAAATTGAACGGAGATCTAATATATATAAAAAATGTTACATATTACATAACAAAGGATAAAACGTTTTTTGAATTAACTACATAAACATACAAAATCATATCCAACAAACATACCAGTTGCTCTGATCACAAATTAAAATAGTTAGCTATACATTTGATGCTAGACTTTTATTCCATTCTTTAACCTGAGCAAAGGCATTGCATAGATATAATAAACTTTTGAAAATAGGAACAGAATGGGCATCTACCTAATATATAAAATCATTGTAATAAAAAATTATTATTATTTTGAACAAACATTACAGGCATTAAAACAGAATAGAATTCTCTTATTTGTAAATTAAGGATCTTATATAATTTATCTTAGATGTAAAAAGTTTAATTTTTTTTTTAACTTTTCAAACATTTAAACTAAATTTGATGACCACAAACAAGACAAAGACCTTGTCTATAAAATGAATTTTCGCCACGCTTTGAACACACAAAACACTTTCTCACCTTAGAGGCTTGAAGCTTCCTATCAGCTTTGCTGTGCAATTCAAAGCGTTTTAAAACAAGATGCAGCTTTTGCTCCTGATTTCTAACTGAATGCAACTGCCTTAATTCCTTATTTACGCTATTATGCAAACACTCTCCCTCCTCTTCACTCAGCAACCCAATAGTTTTATGCAATTTTACAAATAGTGGCACATTAAAAATGAGTTCATGCATTTTTCGCGTGATACTTTCTTTTGGAAAGCAAGCATGAAACTCAATAGCAAATAAATTTATATATTGATGAAGCTCAGAAATTTCGGCATCAGAAAGAAATTTTCGCTTAAAAAGAATAGGTTGCAAGTTATTAAAAACGCTAAACACACGTACAAATCTATTTTTAATTGCTTCATCATCAATAACACTACAAAGTTTATAGTGGTTTCTTAATTGAATTATGAAACTTACCTAGAGCTCTTAGGTTTCCACCTTGTCTATCTTCACACAAGTTCTCATTGTAAGCACTTTCCAGAGATTGTATTGTCCTCCTTAAGATGTTACAATTAGCGGGTGTGTGAGGCATAGAAGCATGGTTTCTTAGAGAATTCAACTTAACTAGGTCTGTAGAACTAGGAAAGCTAGCAGCTGAACCCTGGTGTCCCAGAACATCATCGATAAAATGAAAATCTCCACCTAAGAACAACCTGACTATTTTGCCTTTTAGCTTAAAATCTGACGACTGAATTTTTTTAATGTCGTTGGCATAATGCCCGAGAACTAAGGCAATATTCTCACGACAGTCTGAACCCTGATACATACAAAATAAATGAACATCATATACAGACCCTGATGATTTAGAATTGACAACTTCAAAATGGAATTTCATATACTTCCCACCCTTATCCCCAGCAAAAAGGAGCCATACCTCTTCGCAAAAACCGACATCAGAATTGAAGTGGTCACGAACGTGCAGACTATTGAAAACCTCTTCAATATAAGTTATCAAATTCTTGACCATCAATACAGGAACTAAACAAGATGCTTAATTCGCAGATGGATAAAGCAACATGGACTTTACAGTAACATGTTCTTTACTAACATGCATTGTCCGCATTTCTTGTTCTTGTCTTATCTTGGGCTCAGATGGGAGAATCCTTGCACCAAGATTACACAGAATACGTCTTAGCCTACGGAATTCAGCTGTGGGCATCCTTAATTGGCTCTGCAGCTCTACAGCATCAGAAACACTTAACTGCCTAACTAAACCCAACTTATTTGCAACACAATGAAACATAGACTTTTCACAAGACACAGAATCACAAAACAACATAGACAAATCACTTTCCAAATCTGAACAAGCTAATAATCGAAGGAATATAAAAGCAAGTTTAGATCGTCTAGCTGCAGCATGCCTACCTAACTTAGAATAAGATTTACCATCTCCTAACTTAATGTAAGTATATTTCTTACCAACTATTGGCTTTTTAACTGATATAGTCTGTGGATTACTTAATTTAAACCCACAGAATAATTCAGAGGAACCAATGTTGTCATAGTCTAAATAAGAATCAACGACAACTAAATCCTTATCACTGCTAGCAAAATATTTGCAAATTTGGCAACTGTTCTTGTTTATATCACTGATTTTTGCATTTTTTTTTTCAAATTTAAATTTTTTTAGCAATCTTACATTTTTGGCACGAGCAGATGCAAATTTACGGTGTGCTGTTTTTAATTTTTTTTTTTTTTAATAGTTGGAACTGCTCCTCCTGTTTTAGCCTAATACTCATAGTCTCTAATTGAGAACTTAATGAGTTACAATGTGCGTTGAGAGCCTTGTTTTTAGAATTTAAATATATAACTTCAGTTTCCAACTTTGATACCTGTATTTTTAAATTATCTATTTGCTCCACATTATTTTTTTCTTTAGAAATTAATTGTTCAACTTGACTACTTAGTTCCTTATTCCTATTTAAAATATAAAATTATCTGCATCTGCTGATTTTTTTTGTTTTTTTGTTTGTGGAGCTGGAGACAGTTGCATTTTAAAAAATGCTTCGTTTTTTGAAGCTTCAAAATACTTTTTAGAATCTTTTTTTCTTTGTTTTATTTTTCGGCACATTTTATTTAACACATCAATATTAGGCATATTAAACTCAATTGGCAAAAGAAAACTTAAAAAAGTAAACAACGCTTTTGGATGAAAAACTGTTAATAAAATTGAAATCACACTGTTAGTGATCTTACTAGTGTCAATTACTCGCTTTACAAAATTAAAGTTATACTCATTTTTCCAACCATCTTCCCAACCGATGTACAGTTTCAAAATTTCCCTCTCAGTTGCATACATCACATAAATAATGATAATGATATTATAATAATAATATAAAAAAAGAAAATAAATAAAATAATATTTACAAATAAATACACTAAAAATAGAAGAATTAAGCAACTTATCTGAGATTAGTCGAATATCCACGAGGAAATAATCCACGAAACTTTGCTTTATAATCTTTATTGATATAGTAATAAAATTATAATACAAACAACTTAAATAGAATAATATTGACAAATAGATGCACTAGATAAAATCGGATTGATCAACTTATCTGAAATTAGTCAAATATCCAAGAGAAATTAATCCGCGAAACTTTGTTATTTATTCTATAAAATGTGTCTCGTTTATTTTGTTTGTTTTCTTAAAATGCATCCGATAATCGTTGGGGACGTAACGATCAGAGTTTGCGTCACCGCTTTAAAATGTAAACAAGAATTTATGCAAAAAAAACTAAAAAAAATGTCGCTAAACATGCCAAGTTTGAAAACATATTTGATAACATAGCTAGAGGTACAGAAAATAATTTTTTGATTTTCTTATTCATATAAGGTTGAAGTATTACTAAATCCACAGACTTTTCAAAAATGTCATGTTTTTTATTCAAAACGAATAAAAACAAAAATATAAATGCATTAAAAACTAACTTTCTATATAAAAACTTGCAAAGTCTGTGGAAATCTAGATAGAACAGACATTCATTAATAACTGTTCTAAATTTCAACCATCGACCATGTAGCTATGTTATCAAATCTTAGTTGGCCTAAGACAGGTTTTGCGTAAAAATCGCAAAAATCAGAAAAGTGATGCCAAATTATTAACAATATTTTTACAGCTTTCATTTTTATTCCGTTTAATGTAAATGTTTATTTAACAAGGAAAGATAGATCTTTTATATTTTTTTTATTTGAAGATGAAAGCATTTATAGAAAAAAAATACTATTATTTTAAAGTTAATGAATTTTTATACTTTTTATGCGGAAATACTTTTTTTTTTGATAAACTCGTGACGTCAGGCTCGCTTTTATATTGAGTGAAACAGCCGTGTACTATTCAGTAATTAAGTTTGAGTTAAGTAAGTGGTGGTCATGTTAGATTTAAGTACGTGTTGTTGCAGTGTTCTGTAAGTTATTGTGTTTTGTGTTTGTATTGTTCTAAACGTTAAAGTTTTATGTGTCATTTAGTGTTTTTATTGCTTTGAATCTGTGTGTTCGTAAATAATGGTTCTTAGTCTCGCTCAGTCTAGTCTTATCATGTTCTCTTTACATATCAGGTTCGCAACTAGAATAAGTGAGTATAGTCACTAGTGGAACATATTTAGACGTAAATGCCTTAGACGCATGCAAACGTGCAAAAATACCTTAAAAGCATGCAACCTTATAATAAAAATATTCGTTTTAAATTTAATTTATATACTCAAAGATCAACAAATACAATAATTCTGTTTATTTACATGCAACCCGAATACCTTCAGCCACAGATAAAAACAAAAGAATATCTAAGTAAACCTATCTGAATTTATCAGATAAACATTCAAAAACATTTAACAAAAATCAAAACAACTATTAACAATTGCTATCGTTGTGGTAAGCATAATGTGATACACAATTAACCTAATATAACACAATTACTCAATTCTTTAGATAAAAAGTACAACTTTAAAGCAGAAGTATTACAACAAACAACAAAAACAAACATTTAATATAAAGTGGAAACGCGCGCATGATTGTTTAAAGAAAGAAAATAAAAATACATCAGCGTTAAAATAAAATTCAAAATTATGTAGTATAATACCAGATTCTCGTCAGAAAGTGGACATTGTACTGATCCTTATAAAGATTCAATACTCTGGTATTTGACGTTTCGAATGTTTTAATGCTCATTTCTAGAAACTCCCGTCGGGGTAACATCCTCAAAACAAGCAAATAAAACCCACCTCTACGTCTGCGTCAAAGCCTTCTTATGTTGCAACATTTGAGAGGACATACTACTGCTCAGCCAAATACCCTAACTTGATCCATTTTAAACAAATTACGCTGATATACTTTTTAGAAAATTATTAAAACACGTTGCGCAAGAAGTAACATTAGAATACAAAAAACTTATAAGTTAAATTATTCCTAAATACTCAAGTAAAATTATTCCTAAATACTCAAGTACAAATTGAAGGCAAACAAACACACAACAAAATAAAAAACAATTAAGATAAAAGACTTACCATAATTTGATATTGAATAAGAATAAGTCTTGAAGGATATTTTGCGCAATGCCAATGAGCAGTTTAAAGAGCGCATGTAAATTGTGATATTATACACAGATGTTGTATGACGTAAAATTGCGGTTAATCAAAATATCCCTCAAGCGAAGCCTTAGTAAATAATAACGCTATTGGTCAAAAAATATCTTAATTGATTGGAGGATGAAAGTGTAAGGTGATTGGTTAATAATGTTGTGTTTAGAGAATAACTTAACTGGAGAATAGAGTAACAACCAAGAACGTAAAGATGTACAAAAAGCTGTCTATAAATCGAGTCAATAAATAAGAAGCAATAGCTGAATAACAACATTTATTTTTTACAATTAGTATTTATCTTTATTCAAATATATTCGACTAAAGGTCGTCTTCAAAAGACGTTCAGAATACACATTTTTTTCGCATGCCTTTGTGGTCTCAAATAAAAACTTCAAAAAAAAGTATTTAAAACATTTTTTAATGATGACTTTAGTCTTTTAAAGACGTTTTAAACACGTATTATATTTGTTTGCGAAAGATATCTTTCATATATAGAAATAATACGTATTTAATACGTCTCTTAAAGATAAGTTTTATATTCAGCTAAAACTCATCTTGAAAATTCGTTTTTTATGCGTATTTTTATCGTCTACTCTAGAAAAGATGTGAATAATATTAAAATAATACGTATTGAATACGTCTTGTCCTTGCTGGGCGGAAGGTCTGCTTTATTATAGAAAAAACGGACAAAATTATGTCAAAACACAAAGTTATTAAAAAATTAGAGAAATTAGAAATTATATATTTGCATTTTAATTAATTTCAATATATAATAAACAAATAATAGTATAAATAAATAAACAAATTATATAAATTTTATTTAAAATTTGTTATTTTAGCTAAGTTAAGTTTAGAATTGTTTTTGCTCATGAAAGTCCTGCTGACTTTTTGTGTACTTGTATATCCTCCTCTCTTTTCATGCGAATATATTTTTGAACAAGTCTTTGTAACCTATATAAAACAATAAAAATAATTTAGTTAAGAACAATTTTAATTAAATTATTGTATTCTTATAATTAGATAAAAAAGAAACCTGCTTAACACAAAGTTCGATGGATTGTGAATGACATGGCCAATCTGGAACAACCGTAGGCTGGTAAAAATATTTTCTGATTTCATGAGTTGTGAGGCTTGTGGTAAGAAGCGGTTCGTATAATAAATCTTTCCACTCAATTAGATTGGTCAGTTTATCAGTACCTGTGTTTATACATGATTTTTTGCGAATTCTTACTGAATCATCTCCAAACTGGGTGTTATCATCTCCTTGCCCTCTAATATCTAGTATTTTTTGTACTCCGAACTTTCGTTTCTCCTCATTTTGCAGATCTTTTTACAGTTTTTATTACTATTGCAAAAACCTCTTTTTTTGACATTTTAATTGTTTCAATTGGAATAAAATATGCCTTGGTCTATCTATCCAGTAATGTTTTATCTTAATTTGAAACAAGCAAAGGAAATACACACCAACTATAAATTCAATAATTAAGCGTAGGTTTCTAAGGTTCTTTTCTGTACTAAGCCATCTTAAATGAGAAACATTACCAATTACAAGGTTCATTAAATTTTCAGGTAAAATTCCAGATCTTATTGGTGTTACAAATCTGTATCCGTAAGCTTGATCAGCCGAAAGATCCTTAACTATTTTGTCTAGCAAAACAATATGTGGTTTACCTAAAGTTACCAATTCAAAGTTCTTGTTTATTTCCATATCCGTAACTGTATCCAGTAGTTTTTCAAAATCATCGGACCATTTGTTGTTTGAAAGTGTTTTTCTGTCTAATTCAACTACAAGATGTCTTCATTTGTATGAATAGCAAGTTCAACTTTTTATCAAGTTTTAATTCGACAAATTTTATGACACCTCCTTCCAATCCAGTATTAACATTTGTTGAATCACCGCTTAATGCTTGAATCGATTTGTCAACACCATGTTGAATCATCCATTCGACTAAATGATCGGCAACTATTTCGGATTGCTTTTTTTCTTCGATTTATTTTTGAGGAGTAAAATGAAACAAAAATTTGCCGCCTGGTTTCATGCATGTAGTATAATTTTCTTTTTTAATAAATCCATGAAAAAATTGACTGGATCCTTCTACTTCTACCTTTACCTTTGTAACGTTTTTTCTTCTATCAAACAAAATACAATTGATGTTTCCATTGTCTATATATTATAAAGTTTCATTTTTCAACTTGATCATTACATTATCTTGAGCTCTTGCAATTTTTTTGTGGTCCACATTAAACTGTGTATCTTTCTCAATAATCAATCCAGCATCAATCCAGGCAGCTGTAGTCAAAACCGTAGCAGCTCTAGAAGAAACTCCTAATCTAAAAATATAATCTAAAAATGTAAATTTGTTTTTTAGATTTATTTAAATGATGAGAGTTTTTTTTTTCAATTTGAATTAAAAAATATTTTACCTTAAACTATGTATTGCAACATTTCGTACACTTTTAGTATTTTATTTAGACTTTTTTACTTTCGAACTTGAAGTACTAGGTTCTGTGTTGAGTTCTTCATAAGAAACTTCATCTTTAATCATTCATAAATCATTGTTTTATTTGTTGTTATGCTGGCTGCTCTTTTTCTTTTGGAAGCTTCTTTATTAGAATGGTTATATAATGTTTTAACTTGTCTGTTGTGTTCATACATGTCTTTGGAAAATATTTGAAGCAAACCTTTAGCACCAACTTTATCTCTTTCGGTTTTATATAAAAAATTTCTATTATAGGAACTTTATATTCCTTAGAGCAGTTACATTTAATGTGGGCTTGTTGTTTACAAATAATTTTGCAACCAAATTTTTTACAATCAGAAATTATAGACTTACAATTTAAAATATCAAAAAGTTTATTCAATTTTAATGTAAACTCATTTTTAGTTTCTTTATTTTCTCTGTTCACTGATATCTAAAAGGCATCATCCCAAGCTTTTATAATTTTGTACACAATATTCTTTTCACAATAAATTATAGGAACTTTAAATTTAGCGTTTGCTTTTTGCCACTGGGTAATAACGGCACATCCAACCTTTTTTGCCATATCTTTTATTAAAAAGGTTTTAGAGTTTTTATCACAATGTTTTCTTAATAGAACTGCATATCAAAGTGTGTCTCTATATGTTGGAAGTTCAGAGAACAACTCCTTTCCAGTACCAATTAATTCAGTTAATGAGGGTTTTTTTTTTCATGTTTCCTGTCTTTATCGTTAATTTTTTGTTAAAGGATGCCATAATAGTTTCTACTATTTTTTACATTTTGTTTACTTTACATATAATCAAATTTTCTTTAATTATATATAATCTTATTTAATCACTTTTATACTCAAAAGTTTTATTTTATTGTCATACTTGTCACTTATTTATCAGTCGTTGTGAATAACTATTAGAAAATAAAATTATATTACTTAAGTAATATAATTACAACTAACAAATTTAACGTCGTTCAAAATAAATATTCTTTACAGATGACAATTTTTTATTTAACAATGTTTCCCAATGTATACTTATTTCCTTTGCACCTATTTTATCTTGTAGACAAACACAACTATATACAATTATATCTTGATAATTATTCTTACGAATTCGTATTCCTTGTAAAATTCTTCACAAAAATAAACTACCCTTAATTTTTAAAATTTAATAAAACGGGAAAAGACGGCACACACTACAGCTACATTGACTGTCTAAAATATAAAAAAAATGGCATTAATTTTTATAAAAACAACGTTCACAAAAACCCACTTCATGTGGTTATTCTTACAACTTTTTAACCAAATATGAAATTTTTATAAAGTTCAACATTGTTTATATTGAGTTTATTAAAAATATTACAATTTTTATTTTTTTTTACTATATATTTTCTCTTTCATTAGTCACATTTTAGACAGTTTACCGTTCAAAACTATGCGTTCCCCCGTCTACAATCTTCATTTTTTATTTTTTTTATTTTTTTACGCAGATTCGGATTCCTTATAAATTCTTCACAAAAATGTTCGCCCATGATTTTTCAAATTTGATAAAAAAAAGTAAAAATCGATGCACTCTACCCTCACATTTAATGCTTGAAATATGAAAAAGTGGCTTATTTTTGTAAAAATGCCTTTCACAAAAACTCACTTTCTGTGTTTATTTTTATGAACTTTTGCACAAAATAGAAAACTTTCCTAAAGTTCAACATAACATAAAGGATTGTAAGTCATGTAAGATCCTTTATGTTATGTTATTCAACATAACATAAAGGATTACAAGTCATGTAAGATCCATAAACTTAATATGAAAAACCTAATTCAGGATAAGAAGAAAGTGAAAATTGAAATTTCAGAAAATATAATCCCTGAAGGAACTTATCAAATTCTAGTACAGGCAGTTGAATGTTGGAATTCAAAACAACAGCGAACAATTTTCAAAAATACTCTTGAAGAAAACATTCCAAAGTGGTTTATTTTATTCTCTCTATTTTTATATCTTAAACTATTTTAATGTATTTTTACCGTGTAAACATATTTACAGAGGGTGTTTTAATAAAATGATAATAAAAATAATAATAGTTATTAAGTTTTTCAATAATTGTCAAGTTAGCTCAGTGAGTTAGCGACCCGTCATTTCTGAATTAAATGTTATTTATTTCTTCTAAAAATATCTTTCTGAACAAATTTAGTCATTATTAAAAAAAAAAACTTTTCAATTATTTTTTCCCTCCGTTAATTAGTCATATTTTAGTCATTTTTCTGTTCAGAAAAGTGCTTTTAATTTTTTTTTTTGCAGATATGGAAACCCCGTAAAATTCTTCACTAAAGGTAACCTTGCCGTTTTTCAAATTGTAAAAAAAAAAAAAAAAAAAAAAAAAAATCGGTTCAACCTAACGGAATAAGCTTATACATATCGTTTCAAAAAAACGTTGTACTAAAAGTTTCTCATGACAATTTTTTTTAATTGCATTTTTCTTGAAATACGTAATAAGCATATTAAGGCGTTTTGAAAAACAGTTGCAGTATATATTTATAGTAAAAAAGTAAATGTAGCAAAATAAACTTTTAATTATCAAAAGAAAGTTTTAAAGTTGTTTCTAGCTTAAAGCTTTTTTTTGCCCCCACAGTAGTAACTTCTGGAGTAGCAGAGCTGTCTTATTTTAAGGTTTTTCTTAATTAAGTTTCAGACAACCTTTTTTTCAGACCATCCGCAGCTTATTAGGACTAATTACCTGAGCACATTAATAACATAAGTGTCTTAATCATCATACATACGCAACAAAGTTTTTCTCCCGGTGATCTTTTTTTTGTTTGTTTGTTGATGTTTTATGAATTTTTAGCTTCTTAAAATCTTTTCTTTTGTGAAACTGTATAATACCGTTACGTTACATGTTTGCATTCAATCTTTATAAAAGTTCTGTATTTTAAAATAATTAAAAAAAAAATAGAAGAAAAACCGCCGTTGGTAGGAATCGAACCTCGGCTTACTTGTTCAGAAACTCAGGGTGGGGATTTTCTACTCTTTCGTGAGTCCAAAATTTGCGTAAAGTTTGCGTAAGTTTTGCTTAAGTTCAAAGTTACGCAAAGTCATATTCACAAAACTTGCGTAAGCAAAAACTTACGAAATTCTTAAGTTTTTACGTAAGTTATTACATACCCAAAAAGTCTAAAAAACGGCATTCACAACATTTTCCTAAAAAGTGCTCAGCAAACTTTACGCAAAATAAGTTACGTTTGGTATTTTCTGACCTTAAGCTTGGCGTAACTTTAAATCATCTTATAATTTTATAAAATGGCGTTTTTTTATTGTAAAATGTTTCAGATTTTGTTTGTTATTGCCAATAAAGTATAATTTTGTATTAATTTTACACTGCTATACGTTAAGTTATTTTTTTTTAAGTAATACAACTATTTTTTTTAACAGCAACAACAATAGCAATATATTTACCAAAAATATAGATGTACTACATAAACTTGTTTTATAATACTTGTTTTCACCTTGAATTTAAGGTTAAAAAAATATACATACAATCTATATAATAAATAGCTCACTCTCTCATAGCCTAGCTAAAACAAGGAGAGTGACCATAGTATGGATATACCATATAGTTTTTTAGTTTGCTAATAACTTATTAAATAAGCTAACTTAATAACTAGTTATTGTCATACTTCAAAACTATATGATGTATCATATAGTTATACTATATTAACTTATGGTTGTATCTATACTATACTATCTATACTATACTATACAAATATATAAACAATAATATTATTGAAGCATATACTTTAACTTGCATAACTAGCATAAAGAGAGAGTGAGAGAGAGAGAGTCTCTCTGTGTGCGAGAGAGGGGAAATATATGTGCCACTATATAGATGCAATATTCAAAAAAATATGTTATTTATTCATTAGTTTTTCAAATATATATATTTTTTAATTTATAAATGAGAACAAGGCTATTTCAAAACATAATAATGTTAAAATTATCTCTGAGTAATCAGGCTATTAACGTAACAAAGTATTATGACCTAAATATTAAACTTACTTTGAATAATGATGCTATGTTTTTTTGATATTTTTAGTTATCCAGAGGTATTAACAATACTAAAATTATTTTGAATAATATTGCTCTGTTGTTAATTATTTCAATTATCAAGAAATAATAATATCTATGGATATTTTAAATTATTAAAAAAAGAGCATTGTTTTTTAAAGCCTAATTTCTTGGTAAATAATATTGTTATTTGCAAATAATAAACATGTTCTGTAATAGTTTATTTTGTTTTGGTAGATCTTTATTTTTTATTTCTATATAAAATCTCATTGTTTTAGTTTATTATTGCAAAGAGCAGGAATTCCATAAAAAATTCCTTGATACAATAGTTAGTCCAAATGGAATGCTTTTTACAAATCAGTAGAATTGTTACTGCTTTTGAAAATAGTATTACAATTCTTGAAATTAAAGCAAGCTGTTCACATTGGTTGTAGCTATTTAGAAACTATTAGATTGTACTGTTTTTAATGTTTTGAAAACCTATTACTTGTTGTTCTGATTGAATCAATACTTGCTCTGTCTCAATGAGTCAAACTTTTTATATCAAATATAAGAAAAATGTTTTTTTTGTGCAAAAATGGCACCATAATTTCTCAATCAGAAATATTACTGAAAAAACTAATAAAAAACAAGAGGTTTTTAATTCAAACTTAATTTTTATTAATTATGTTAATACAACTGAAACTGTACGCATCGAAGTTACAAATGTAGATTTATATTTACTAGATAGTCACACAGCAATAATATATTTTTCATAATATGTTATGGAAAAGTTTATAGATGTGAAGCATTTTGTTAATAATAAATATCTCATTTAAAAAACCAGCTAAAATATAAAGAAAACTAGCTTTTAAAAAAACTTTTGTTTATATTTTAGCTTCTTCATTTAGCCAGTAATTTTTACAAATAAGGTTTGCAGCAGAGTTAGGGTTTTATAACTCGTCACATCAAAAGGGTATCTTAAATATAAACTCTAGGTTCATCACTGTTAAGAAAGAATAAGGAAAAAGCAGAGGCTTAAAATAATTGATATTTTAACTATTCAAATAATTAAATAAACAATTCAAAAATTATAGTATTAAAATAAATGTAGTATACAATTATTTGAATGATTAAATAAAACCAATGGACATTCACTGATGGCGTCATACAAGAAGCCATAGTTATTTTATATAAGTTCAGGATAATACAATATGTATTACCCATTTGGGTTTGGGTAAATATGCCTTAAATAGTTCTTATTGAGTGCTTGTGATGTTTATATTCACAATTATAAATGTGAAGCATTTTGTTAATAATAAATATCTCATTTAAAAAACCAACCGACTCTTATTTGGTAAAGTTTTCTAATTTTCGATTATTGATTATTTTTCTAATGGATATTCAAAATAGATTGACTCTCTATGCTATATATGCTATTACTTTTAAAAGTAACTACACGTATATGCTACATGGGGCTATTCAAATACTACAAGACACTATTTTTGCAATTTTTAGACTCAACCCCCTCCCTTTTTATATGTGACATTTTAAATAATCTCTTGCCGCCCTCTTCGTGACGTGACATATTTAAATAAATATATCTTTAAATTTGTTACTTATTTGTTTAAAGTTTAATAATCCGCTGTGATTAGAATTTAAATTTTTAAACTTTTGTCATGTCACACTGCGGCTAACCACCCCCTCTTCCACGTGATATTTAGTAACACTCTTCCTACAAACACACCATCATCACCTATTTGAGAATGTCACGTATTATTTGAATAGCCCTTATATGCTTTTGCTATATTTTTTAATATAGCAACAACACAAAAAATAATTCAAGTCTAAGTAAATGTAAGCCCTGCCTCTAAAAAAAAAAAATTGATTGTTTGGTCACTTTGCTCTGCATGTCTTAATAAAAAAGGATTTAGTAATACCAACTTTTTCCTTTATATAAATAGTTATAAAATATTTTGCATAGCAACAACCTTTTTATGCTAGTTGTAGTGTTTATTTCTACTGTGTAAAGTATATTGTTTCTATATTTCTTATTTTTTATCGATTGCCACACTTAAAAAAAAAACTGTTTTGTCCACTACCTGGGCCATTTTGCATGTCCCTCTCTTACATTACCCAAGTTTTCAAAAAACCTAGCTAAAGATCAAAATATGAAAATTATTATTTTAACTTTATTTTGTAAAAACGTAACTTAAGTCCTATTGCATTTTATTTTTCAAAAAACAAGTTCATAAATTTTAAAGTTACTTATACCGTCGCAATTAAACATCTGCTATTGAAAACATATTTTTTACAAACGATAAAAGTATTTGACCAAACTATTTAATCGAAAGTTAAAAAAAATATATTTATTGTTGCTGATAAGTTTATAAAAATAATCATTGCTGATAAGTTTATAAAAATTGGGCAATGATTTTAAAATAATTAGATTGTTTTTTAGTATAGTAACTCATACAAATTCATGTACAAAATATTTATGAAATGTACAGAATAGTTTTTATTTTAGAAAAGGAAAAAATGTGAATTACACCATCATATAAGAGAAAACGATTTGAGTATTTTATCTAAAAATATTAATAATATTTTAAGTACATATATTGGTGGTAATATTATAAAATATAACATAAATTTTTGCAAATATAATATAGAATATTGAAAAAAATAACCCTCTCCCCTCCCCTGACATATAAATTCGTGCCACGATTACAGGTTTTGCTAAATATACACCATTAAAATAGATATTACAGTTGCAGTTGCAATCAAATGAAAAAAAAAATTACATACATTTATTCTTCATAGATATACACATTATGTAAGCTACATGGTTAAGCGAATATTTTTAAAACAATGTAATGATTTTTTTAAGAGAAAAAATGTTATAGATTAAAATTAAGGAGAGCTTGACGCAATTCAAGTTTCAAGTGGAAATCAAATTGTAAAACTTGTTAAATGTTTCAGTATATTTTAACATTACTTAATTTTAAGTTTACGTATGTTAAATATTTGGATACGAGTTCGTTCACGCTTTTTTATAAAACAAAGTGCTGCGACTCTTTCTCGCCATTACCTTGCTTGCAATGGCTGCCAAGGGTACCGTGTCAAACAGGCTTGAAAGCGCACTACTACTACTAACACTATAAGGTTTGGCAATAATATATAATAGATAGCATTGATACTTTATATTTTTGAACTTATTTTTGAACCAACAAATGCGAGTTCAAAAATAGGAATTAATTTTAAACGTTTATATAAGATAAGTGCTTATTACGCTTATATAAGATAACTGCGTTATAGTAAATCAATACTTTATTAGGTATAAATAAATTATAAGATTAGCGCGGCTTTTTTGTAAACAAAAGGTTTTTCTTAGAATTTAACGTTTCCTAGAAATTTTAAATGATCTACATAAATTCTCAAAAAAACATGTTAAAGTGTAAAAGAAATTTTTTTAAATCTATTAAGTAAAACATTTTTTTAAAAAAGTTGCTTTTGTTGCAGATTTTATCACTTTTTTAAAACTTCAAAATCTTCTCTAGTTCAAGTAAAGGTAAGTTAAGTATTTTTAATTTTACGTGTTTTAATTTTACGGATAAAAGTTATTTATTTTGTTTAATATTTGTATTAAACTTCTTATTTGTTTGCCTTAACTTATATTTATATAAACAATTTATTATTAACAAAGTAACAATTTATTATTTATTTATTAATTTACTTATTTATTATTTTATTTATAATTAATATTATTTTTGAAATTTATAGAAGCATCGAGTTACAACAAGAATATTTTGTTCATTTTTATTTATCTAAGCTAATGATTATACTTTTAAACTAAACAAAAATTGAATACCGACAAAAAAATTAGGCGCTTCCAGCATTCTTTTGTATTTAAAACTAGGGTTTATGTATATCTGGATTTCCCAGGTGAACTCTAGATTTTGAGCCCCAAAATAAGGCTGCCGAGGATAAGAAAAAACAAGAAACGCAAAGCTAACAAATGTCAAATATTTAGGTTTTAAAATATTTTAGTTGCTACTTCAAAAGAAATAATTCCTAACTTAATTTTATAGGAGATAAATTAAATCGAACATCGAATCCAAACAAAAACAAAAAGAAATTGACAAAATATTGGTGCATCTTAAAAATATTTTTAAAAAATGTTTCGTAATTTTAAGGAAGAGAGAAATGAGTATCAGTTCGACTATAATTACGCAACTGACTGTTTTATGCGATTTGTGCAAAAAATCCGCCATGTTAGATATTTTCTTCCAGGAGTACTTGAAGGATGTTTACTCATTCATTAAACCACAAGAATAATCGAAGTAAAATGTGCAATGCTTGCTTTAAAAAAGACAAAAAATTAAAAAATTATTAAACCAAGACTTTCTAATTATTTTATCTTTAATTTAGACTTGGTCAACAAATATTTTCTTAATGATAATAATGAAATATTATCTTGATGATGTCAATCAAACAGTTTTGAAAATATTGACAATGACAATGTTGTTTTGGGAAAGCTATCGCTACTTCTATTGTTCGGCAATATTGGAGCTAAGATTATAATTTCACCTAACAGTTCATTCCTGTCGACGTCACTCTTGCCATCAACTGTCAAAACGAAGTGCAAGTTTTTGTACTTTTCTTTAACTGCATCTGTTTCACATTTTTTATTTTTCATGTTATAGAGGAATTCAAAATGTTTCCTGCGATTTTCCATCTGTTCAAATCTTTCATCAATTCCCAGTGGGCACCGGACCAAAAAAAGACGTCTTTTGAACGTTTAAAAGACGTCCAAAACGTTCAAAAGACGTTCAAAAGACGTCCGAAACGTTTAAAAGACGTCTTTTTTACGTCTTTTAAAACGTTCTATTTTCTTGACTTGACCACAATTTCATCAGAGAAAATTAAATCGATGCAGAGGCGTCCTGAAGGAGAGAGAAGGAGGGTGACTAGCCGCCCTACAAAATTTATTAATTGGCATATTGGACACTGGAGTTGGCAAAATTGGATCTATATTTGGCGGTAGTCAAATGTTTCTTTAAGATCTTTTCGGGACGGCCCTGGATTGATGCCCAGTTTTTCTACCAGTTCCATAGCATTTATTATATTACTATACAAACAATTTTCCGATCTCATGTTCTCCAAAAAAGTTTTGACACTTTTAAATAGTTTCAAAGCGCTCTGCAGATTAACAGTTTTCTTCTTAAGTGTTTTGCTTACTAAATTAAATTTGAACGAGACATAATACCGAGAGACCGAAGAGCAGAAGAAAATGAAATCTGTAATTTTTTTTGGCGATTCCCATAGCGGTACATTTTCCAAAAGCATCAACCTCAAAATATTTTGATTAAAGAGCATCATAAACCTCATGAATGTGGTATCGCAAAGAATTAATGGCTATCCTGCTTTCCCGACGGGTTTACTTGGAGGATTAATAGTCAAATTGTTTACATAATTTGTTAATGTACTTCATTTAAGGATCAATCCAGAAAAAAAGTTATAAATCTCCTGAATATTGCTGAAAAAGTTAACAGCTAGAGTGCAGGAAAATGCCGCATCATTGACAACAAGTTTTAGTGAATGGCTATTACAAGAAACAAAAAGAGCTCGTGGGTCAAGGTTAAGGGTTTTTTTTTGTACGCCTGCGTTCTTTTATGTCCCTTCACCATTACTTCTTTTCCTGCTATTGCATACACAAATCAAACTACATGTATCTTTTGTTCTTTACGAATTACGTTAGAAGTTCTGCCAAAATTTATAGAAAAATACAAAAAGTTTTGAAGTTCACACAAGATAAACTCAATAACTATATAGGAAAGAAGACCAATAAACTCGTTTTGAATTTTATTGTTTAAAAAATGTACATGATTTTCTTAGGCAGTTACCCGACGAAGATGTTCAAAAAGAACAGTGTCAAATTTTGAAATTTGTTTAAAATTTTTTTAAAGTTTTTATTGTTTTTTTTGGAATTTGTTTTAACTTGTTTCACGATTAGCTAATCCTTGAGTACCATGGAATTGCACAATACAATGAGAGGAATTGAAACTAAAGTTTTTGTTTTAAAAAAAGACTTTGTATAGTATTTTTTACATTTTATTTTTTTGAGAAACCTTAAATAAAAATGAAATTGATTTACTCTTACTGGTACTTGGTTGTAAATAAAATTTGTACAAAAAAAGAATCAGCTTCAACTGCGTCATCAAGAATGCCTCTTAAATCTTGAGATTGTGAATTTTCTCCTGACGTCATTTACACTTAAAGTAAAAGTTGTTTTATTTTTTTGTTTATTATGATTTTAATTATGCTTAAAAGTGCACCGAACCTAACACCGAACATCAAGAAAAGAATATTATAAAAATAGAAAACAATGATTATTAAGGCTTAAACAAAGGGTAACCTATTATCTTTTTAACTTATTATTATTTTGTATTCATTAACAAAGTTAATTGGAATAAATTTACTCTTATATAGTATCTTATCTGCAATTGATGCTGATTATTATTTGGATCTTGCTCTTCCAGTCTATAGAAAAATTTAATCAATGTATTTGCTTTTTTTTGTTATCTTTTCTCTTCATATCTGATTTGCGCTTTCAATAAAAAAAAACATAAAGGTTTCTTTTTTTCCGCCATGATGACATATTTTTTTTCATTGAAGTACAGAAGCAAATACATACAAAATCAATAGTTTGAAATAAAAACTTTGGCGCCCCTTAATTTGAGTTTACAATTAAATAAATATTTTACATGATTTAAATTAACAATTAACTCACAAACTTATTCTTTTAAACAAATAACTAACAGCTATCCTTGATCTAATTATTTTTTCATTGAAGTGCTGAGAAAAAAAGTAAAAAATCATTGGTCTAGCATATAAAATTTAGCTTCCCTAATATGTAAACAACTCAGTATATACACATTATGGATGCTAAAAAATATAAGTTTATTTTTTTTAAATCGAATTTTCAAATTTTCATGATTTAAAAAAAAAAATAAGAAAAAAAAACCTTGGCTATGCCAGCGCAGCGCCCCAGCCACGACGACGCCCTATACGACCGCATAACTTGCATTGCCCTCGCGCCGGCCCTGCTGATATCTGTTCTCGTGACTGAAAAACTCTGGAGCTCGTTAAAAAGAGATTAATAAAAAATGAAAAAATATTTTAAGTTTTTGTTTAAGTATGCTTGGTTGTGAAGTAGATGAATTTTATACCGCGTTCTATGGGTTTAAATTATGACGTATACGTAAACTATGTTCAAAAACAAAGAATTTAAGAAATCTATCATAGCTATTGATCAAAATGTCAAAGAGAATCACTGCAAAATCAATCAGGTAATAAATCTAATGTGGATTCCGAAAAAAAATATTTCTTAAAATTTGATTTAAATGTTTCTAATATTTATTTTGGCATTAAACCAGCTTCTTCTACTTAACCCTGCAGTTGGAGTGAACTGTTAAGGCAAGGCATGTAGGATTTTAAAATCTGTGATCATGCAAGATAATTGGGAATCGGTTTACCATTATTAAAAAAATTTTCTTCACAATTAAAAAATTATGTTGGTTATATTTATTCAGTATTTTAATCTAGGTTTTTTTCAGCACACTTGATATGATTCAATATAATGCCGAACAAGGGCTTGTAAAACTCACTGAAAAAAAATTAAACTTTCTGTTGCAGCCTTTGTTTAAAATGTTTTGCTAGATCTACCAGATGGTTCACCTGTTTTAGAAATCTTCTCTTCTATAGCGATTCACTTTATTATTGGAAATTTAAAAACCGTTTTTATAACTAAGGTGATAAAATGCTTTTCACAACAGAAACAACAGTTTTCAAATAAATATGTGGAAGAAATAGTAGGGTTTAATGAGCTAAAATTGCATTGTGGACAATGCAGAAACAATATTCTTAAACTCGAGTTTTATGTTGCACCAGATAAATTAAAAAGGTTTATGTGTGCAATGACAACACAAAAAAGTGTGAAGAAAATGTATTTTTTTTAAATTTAGACATCTTACAAGGATATCTTACAACATCAATGCCTAAAAGGAAGCATTTATTGCATTAAAAAAAAATGTATCTTATAAAGAACGTATTCTATTCATCTGCTTACTTTCCTGGAATCAATTGCTAAAATATACCCTGGAAAAGGTTTTGTATTTGGTCAGAGCTTCTAAAGCTGTTCACTTTGACCTTAAATGGTTCTATGTGCAAGGTTAAAAGGTTTTAAGTTGTCACAAACTGTATCAATCGAAAATGCTGAGGTCAGCTATTGTTTATAATAGTAGACATGCACATTTAAAATTTAATTGTAGACATTTATGTTTTAAGTAGGCTTACGTATACTTTTTATAAAACTTTTGTTTCAATTTTATATTATATTCAAATTGATCTTACAAACGTAATTTGTATGCATAAAAATTTATATATAAAAAAATATAATATGCAACAATTACCAAGTCTCAAATAGATTTTATGTGAAAAGAAAGTAATTAAACAGCTAATTAAAATAAAAAAAATCAATAATTTTTAAACAACCTTATAAATACATTAACCTTACTAAGGCATCAGTATGGTTTTTTAACATTACATAGTCAATTTTTTTTGAAAATTTATATCAAAATTTTTTACATTTTGTTCAATAACCCAGTAACTACTACTGTTATATGAGCATATTATAAATCAAAAAAAAAATTCTGATATGGAGAAAGTTTTGAGACTTTAAAAAGTTATAAAACATGTAATAATCTTGGAATGACTTATGATTGGATAAAGTTTTTATTGCTCTTAATAAAATAATAAAAAAGGGGGCTTTTATGTTTTTACAAAAGCACATTTTTGTTTTGTTTTTTGATCTCGACAAAATCTTTCCTTAGTGTTGTTTTCTAAATGTAGACATCAACACGAACCTATAGTAGTATTAACCTACTTCCTCTAGGGTGTGATTAAAATTATTATTTTAATCACACCCTAGAGGAAGTAGGTTAATACAAATAATGTTAAAAAGTGAAATGCAACTTAGTAACAGGGATGCGGAGTCCTAAAAAGATTCCGCAACTATGATCTACAATAAAAATAAAATATATGAGATTTTTTAACTTGGAACCTATTGTTTTTTAACCCGTAGTTCCGGAATCCTGGAGTCTGTTCCGCCATTATACATAAGGACTCCGGGATCAAAATTGTTACTCTAACCTAGAGACTTTTTCTTTTCCTAAAAGTAGTTTATAAGCGTCTTTACATTTTTAAGTTCATGGATACCAATAACTAAAATAAAAACATCACATTGTCGTTTTAAAATCCGGAGCACTTTTTTGAACTCCGCATCTTTTTTTACTCCGGATTTTAAAATCCAGAGCACTTTTTTAAATCCGGGGCACTTTTTAAAATCCATTTAAAAATAACATTAAAAAGAGCATCGTTTTTTAAGTCCTAAAATTTAGCAAAAATTGATGAATAAATTTTAAATACACTTATCTACTTAAATTTAAATTTTTTAAAATTAATTAAACTACTTGAAAATTAAAACTTTTTTGCATTCTAAATCTTTTAGTATTTTAGTATTCTAAAAATTCTAAAGTTTATCTAATAACAAATTAGATGGAGAAAATAAATAATAGCGTCAAAGCATCAGACATATCTTTAAACCGAATAAACAGATATACACAGATTGTTAGATTGAGATTCAAGAGTACCTTACCGCTTGGTTAAAAATATGAAAAGGAATTAATAGAAGGCCAAGTGCGCTTATTATCTGTTAAAAGACTCCAAATCAAAACACAAACAAATGAGTAATGGGCATAACGTTCAATAAACGTAGCAATAACGTTCTTATTAATAAATTATAGGATTACGAATAGTTTTATGTTTTGTATTTGCAATGTTGTTAACATCCGAACAATCTAGAAATAAAAAGAAAACGAGCGAACAGATTTAGATTTACTTATTTTTACCTGGCAAAAACTTTTTATTTGTCTTTACAGTTGCCCTTCTCTGGGTTAATAAATAAAGGCTTTCTCACGTTTTGAGTTGTATGGAGAATGCTGAAGTGCAGTTTAAGAAACAGAGGGCAATTCAATAATTATTTATTAGTATTTTATAAGGTCCCGAATAAATTAACCGATCAAAATTTAGTTTGATTAGACAATCAAATTTTTTTTTCATATTAGTTTATTATAAAAATTTGATTAGACAATCAAATTTTTTTTTCATATTAGTTTATTATAAAAATTTGATCTCCAATCAAATTTTTATAATAAACTTAGTGCAATAATTCTTTTTAATAAATTTTGTCATGCATTTCATTTTGATTCGTATTTTTAAATATAATCAACACAAAATACATAATAATTTTTTTTCATTTTTGACTATAGGTGACTATATTTCTCAATAACACACAAAAGTCAAAACAGTGTTAGTCAAAACGTTAAGGTTTGATCGATTCTCCGTTTGGAATGAAATCCAGATTCATGTTTAAAACAGACTTTCAAAAAACGTTGATATTCAAACGTATTTTAGACGTTTGTTTTAGGATTATTACACGTAAATAAATCGTTTAGATATAATCAAATTAACGTTTAGATCTGGTCTAATAAACGTATATAACCCAGTGGACACGGACATAAGAAAGACATCTTTTAAACTTCTTATACACTTTTTGGACGTCTTTTGAACGTCTTTTGAACGTTTTGGACGTCTTTTGAACGTTAAAAAGACGTCTTTTTTTGGTCCGGTGCTCACTGGGAAAGCGTTTAGATTTAGTCTAACTAAACATATATTAAGCTTTTACATTTTGTCCAATAGTTTCTTTGATTTAGTTAACGTAATTTTAATTTATATAAGTTTCAAAACTTATATAAATTAAAATTAACTTATAACTTTTTAATTTTATATAGGGTAAGTGGGAGCATAACCGCATATGGAGGCACCACCGTTTTTTAACATTTCCCTTTCGAAAAATGTTATCTAACATAGCAAAAAACAAACCACGCGTTAGTAAAACACTTTCCTTAATTTCCCTAATGCCAAAAAGAGTATCTGTTACGTTGTTACTGAGAAGTTACTGTTACTGTTTCTGAGAAGTTGGGCCTAATTATGTTTATTTTAATAAAAATATTATATTTACATTATATTTTTCTAGACCTTTTTGAGATTTAATCAATATTTGATTTTAGTGTTAAAAGTATGTTATCAGCATTATTTTATCAAGTAAAAACCATTTTTAATATCATTATAATCTAATAAGCAAGCTATTAAACTGTATTCTTTCTAAAAACTGTCCTCTGCGGCAGAACCGCATACTTTTAATATTTATCAAAGTTAGGCAATTACGAATAACAATAATTACAATTGTCACACTTGAATGCGTTCATGTAAAAACCTGAATAAAAATAGTTTTGTGTTGAGATGTTGGAAATTAGATTTCGTAATTATTTATTTATTTTTTATAAATATTGAGTCCGTTTATTCAATTTTTATAAATATTGAAACTATTTATTCAGTTCAGGATATTAGAATCACTATTTCCTTTGATACGAAGCTCTTTAATCACTGTTCTCGTATTTCAAGCATAGCATACTTTTGCATTTATTTACTTTTAAGATTCTTCATCTTTAACAGTTCTCAACTTTTGTTAAAAGCTTAATAAAGTTTATGTGCGGCCTGTATTAGAATCTTGCAACAGAGTTTGGAGCCCTCATCTTTTAAAAGATATAATTTGCATAGAAAAAGTTCAAAAATATCTTACCAGAATTGTCATATTACATCCACTGATTACTGATCAAGAGTTATTGTTTTCTAACTAGGATCTTTTGAGTATTGCAGTATTGAGTTAAAATATTTAAAATATTTTATTAGGAGTCATTCACAAAAGTTTTCCCCACGTAATAAATACATTAATGATTAATGATTTTTTTCAACGAAAGAACCATTAAAGTATGGAACTCACTTTCTCATTACATTGTGAACTCGCCCTCACTGTCAGCATTCAAATCAATTTTTTAAAAGTATGATATAAATTGTCACGCAATCTACTAACTTAGTTTTTCACATTCACTCATATTAAATTTTCTTTTTCTTTTTTTTTTTTGGTGTTACATAAGAGTAATTTAGTGATTACCTGTCTCACCATTTTATATTTTGTATGTTTTTCAAATAGCACCAATAAAAACCACCAAATTTTTTTCTTAATTGCACCAATTTAAAGCTTAATGCTGTGGTTACTGAAATAAACTGTTAATCCAAATTTTGAACAAACGGATGTACCCCCACTTCCCCTAAGTAATAAGACCTATTGAAATATGTAAGTAAGATATAGTTGTAAAATTATATAAGACCTGTATAATAATAATAAATATATATAGTACAATAGTAATTAGTTATCCTTATTTTTTATAGCTTTTATAACTATAATATATTTATACAATTTTATACTGTACTACTTATACTATACTTTTAAACTATAAAACTATTTATAAAGTTATAAACTTACATAAAACAATTTCATATAGTTGGGATTTAGGGACGATATAAATTATTATTGGAAAATTAAACTTAACATTTATATTAAGTTAAAGATTACTGATACAATTAATTAACAGATAAAAATATATTTTGAATCACTGTTTTCTATGTTCTCTCACTGTGTTTTCACTGTGTTCTCTAAGTTATGCTTCATCAAAAATCTTTCTAGCAACATCATCATCTTTTTTGTGCAACATCATCATCTATATTCGCATTCCTACCTTCCTATCCCCTATGAGGCTTTTTTAAAATATGAGTACAATAGTACATTGTGCTTTGGCTATTGTTGTGTTTAGAAAGTTGTATATTATAGATTCAAAAAAATAATTATTATTGAAAGAAAGATTTTCTGAGTGAATGTTTTCCGAAATTTCTTTTGCCATCCATGTTCGTTTTTGACATTAAAGAATTAGTAAAAATTTGCAACGTTATATATGCAGTGACAATTACCAGATCTGTTTACAGCAATTTTCTTTAGCAAACGCAACTAAAATAGCCAAACCTAATAATTATATCTAAGAAAAATAACTACTGTTACATAATACTAGCGTTTTTGTAACGAATTTAAACTCTTTATAAAAAAACGAAAAAATTTCTTGCAGCTCCACACTTTCACAACGAGAGACCAGCAAATGTTCAACTTAATGCGGCATCCAATAATCTCTAAAACAATATATTGCATTGTTTTATTGGCATTTAGGAAAGTAGGTGCTATTTAATTTATTTGCTTATTTTATTCGAATAAAGTAATAAATGATAATAATGTTCACGAGCAAGGCCGCCAAGAGGGGGAGGGAGAATGGAAAGGAACAGTTTGTCCCAGGTGAAAAATAAAAAGAAGGGGCGCCAAATAAAAAAAAGATGTCCCAGGCAGCGTGACGGCTCCCGGAGAATCTGTTCAGGAATATTCAGGACTTCAATAAAATATTTACCTTTATTACATGTATGTTGGCGGCAAGAATAAGCACTTTTTTATATTTACGTCTTTATTTTCGTAATATTATATATTTTTTAACTTTTTGAATGTATAATTTCTAATATCTATAATTTTGTCTTTTTCAATTCCGACTTAAATATGCCTAATTGAACCGCTTAGCTAAAGTTGTCATATGAGTCTTCTGACCAAAGGGTATAATACTATACTATAATATAAAATACTTTTATTAAACGTCGATCAAACGTTTATAATATCGACTTATATTAGTCAATATTGAAAACGTTTAATCGACATTTCATTAAGGTATGTATTAAAAGATTTAAAGCGTTGACTAAATTTTTACATTTATTTAATGTTGATTTAAGGTTTGCAATATTGACAATATTGACAATATTGATATTCTAAACGTTACGTCGACGTTTAGCAAACGTAAATATAAAAAAGTTTGTATTTTATAATATATGTAAATATATATATAATATTTCTCAATATTTAATATTATGCAAAAAACAAACAAACAAGCAAAAAAAAAGCAAACAAAATCTTGAAAAATTACATTAGTTTTCATCAGTATATATCTAATGTCAATATATAATATGTAATTAAAAAATATTGTTGTTCAGATTAAAATTTCTTAATTATTTTGTGGAATAGGTAATAATTTAAAAATATAAAAATATGTTATCAATTAGAAAAATTACTTCTTTAAGTTTTCTTTTAAAAGAAAAATAATTCCATTTATGCGAAAAATCAAAATGTTTTAAAACTATTTTATTCCATAAAAAAGCTCGACGGTAGTGAATGCAAGATTTGCCTATATTTGATTGAAAAATCGGTTGTTGGATATGTTTATTATTTCTTAATATATATATATATATATATTTTTCTTTCATTGAATATAAATTATAAAAAGAAACAGGACATGCATTAATTTTGCATTTAAACATAAAACAAAGAACGTTAAATATATTTGCTTCGTAAATATTAAGAATATTCATGTTTAATAATAAATGTGCCTCATATTTGCATTACAAGCTGGAGGTAATACAAGTGGAGTTTCTTTTTTTTTTATTTCATTGTCTGCATGCGTGTCAGAATGAAAGACACAAATTTTACACAAATAACAAATTATTTTTATTTTTTTAATTACAGAAAAATATTTACTCTTTTGTAAAAAAAAAGTCATTTGATGCGATTCTATTAAATGTTTGATTCAGAAAATTTAAAACTAAAGTAAAATGCTAAGTGTTAGAATATGAAACGTAAATAAATGTAAAAGTGTGGATAATCTTAACTTCTTCAAAAAAAAAGTTATCGCACTTAGGTATGCTGTACAACATTTTTCTATTCATCCGATCCGTAAATCTTGCTAATGTGGCGAATATAATTTATCATCATCAATTTTATCTTCTAAAAAAAAAGCATTAACAAATATTATTGGATACATATACTTTTATTTCTTAATCTTTTATATGTTTGAGTATTTGAATGATAAAGTAAAATTATATGCAGCATTAAAAAAATAATTAAAAAATTCAAAAATAGCAATTTTTTGAAGTTCTAACCGTGCATACTCATGCTTTATAAACTCAAAGAATTATTATTTTATTTAATTTATAAATAATAAAAAATTTTATAATTTTTAAATTTAATTCAAGAAATGTTTTTTTTTTATTATTAGGTTCCAACGTATAACTACGTCGGAAACATAAACAGTAATGGCAGATCTAATTTCAAGTTTAACCCAGATGGAACTTACCGGGGAAAATTTTCAAAACATGTTTCAAGATAATCTCAAACAAATTGATGAACTTTTAAATTCTTCTAAAGGAAAAAATATTGTTGCGTTTGCTGGATTAACTGGTTCTGGTAAGAGTACTCTTATTAACTACCTATGCAGAAAAGAATTAAAAGTTGACGAAGACGATAATATTGTATTAAAAAATCCGAGTGATGAAAATGCAATGCAAATCGGAATAACCAGTGTTTCAGAAACATTTTTGCCAAAGTTTTGTAAATATAGAGATGTTTTACTTTACGATTTACCAGGATTTTGCGATTCCAGAGGAATGCTTGTGAATTTATTCAACTCAGCAATAATTAAGAATATTATTGAAAATGCTGACACTGCTGTCATTGTTCTTGTAATTAGTGAAGATGAAATCATTGCAGGAAGAGGTAAACTTTTTAAAGAGCTTATTTCTCGTTTAGAAACACTAATTCCCAACGTTGTATTGCAAAAAAGAAGTGCATTAGTAATAACTAAAAGTTCACCTGGAAAAAATGTTGAAGCCTTGGTGAGAAAGCTAAACCAAAAAAGTGATGGGGATGCTGTAATGATGTGGCATTCCATCGGATGTCTTGCAAAAATGCAAAAGGCTCATGAACAAAAGATTGAAGAAACAGACCGAGAACAAATTATCGAAGCAATCTTTAATGTTCCGCAAAAACCCATAAGTTTGGTTGATATTTGCGTTACTTATGATTACAGTTTGTTAAGTTCATTTAAAAAGATTTGTAAAAAAGAGATACAAAAAGTTTTTCAAAATTATCTTTTGAAAATACTGGATGTAAAATTAATCAATTCTCTTCCTATTTCAGTATTAGCAGATAAAATAAATCAACTTAAAAAATCTGTTGACGAATGTCAGTTTGAATGTTCAACACTTATTGTGCTTTTAAAAACAATTTCACAAAACATTTTGGAATCTGCTTTAGTTAAAATGAGAGATAAAATGAGAGTCCAAGTTGACAACTTAATTTTGCTATGTTTTATCGAAATTGAGCAACAAAAAAAGAAATCAGAAAGCAGTAGTTTAATAAAGATTATTCGTGAGATAAGTGTTACAGCAGTTATTCGTGAGATAAGTGTTACAGCAGCTGCTTTCAGCTTAAGTTTTTTATTTAAAAAAATTTTTAGGTTTTAAACAAAACAAACCAGGCAGTTGGCAGCCATACTACGCATTATCCTGTGTATACTTGAATATTTCTTGTTATTATTATGTTTGTGTAATTTAAATATTTAAAAACTTATTAACAGTTTTATATTAATTTTGTATTTAATGATATATTTTATAACTATAAAAATTTTGTATTGCACCGCTTTTATTTGAATTGCTTGATTAGCATTTCATATATTCAAACTTAAGAATATTACAAACAATGGAAGGCTCAGTCCAAAATTCTTTTGGGAAAAATTTTAAACAAGGGTCCTATACTCCTTAATGCATTAATTTTTGCATAAAGAAAATGACTTTAAATTGAGATTCAGCTCTATAAATTTCCATGTCTATGCAACAATTATGGAAATATCTGGTAGCTATAGCATCTCAAATAACAAAATAATTAGTAAACAGCGAACCAATAACCTCAGGATGTGTCACATCAATAAAGTTGCATTTCAGGAAAAAAATGAAGAGTCTTTTAAAAAGAATGAGACACCGTCTTTTACAGTGAAATCTTCAAGTAAATTTTTTTTTTACTGATCGGCATAAATGCTATAAGATGTTCATCAGATAATGTTGATTGCAGTCCAGTTTTTATAATTGTTAATTTTGATAAAAATTCTTTCACAGGTTACTTAAACAAAAGTAAGTGTCAGTAAATAATTGTAAGCAAGGAAAAAATTAGAAAATGTTGAAGTCTGTAATAAATATTTGTAAATAATTATGAAACAGCATTGCAAAACATTTTCACAGGTTGCTGTCTTTGTGGTTTAAATTTCTGTATCAATTGAGAAGACTGCTATCACTTTATAACCTTTCTCATCAGCAGGACCTTCATAAATTTTTGCAGCAAAGTCTTTATGTAGTGTTTTTGCCAAGCTTCAATAATTTTGAATAAATGATAATAATTCCGTTAGTAAATCTTCAGCATTAAGATCAGCAAATTCAGTGATTCAAACCAAGGCTTGAACAGATAATTGTTAAAACTTTAGGTTTTTCTTTTTCTAAAAATTTTAAAATCTTCTACGATTAAAGCAGGCAGTGTCTTTGACAAGTTGGTCATTTGATGAAAACTGCTCAGTGATGTTAAAATTATGTGCATAAAATTACTTTGAGATCGCTTTGAAGAATTAGCTCATTTACTTTGTTCATAAATAATTTTGTTTTGCGTAAACCTCATCAAATTCTAGGTCTTGAGTTAATCTTTGGCTGTTTACGCTATTTTCCAAACACTCAAACAATCAATGTTTTTGGTCTGCAAGAACTCTGAAGCATCTGATATACACTGAGTTGGGAGCAACTTTTATGAATTTTTGAGCAGCAACTTTTATGAATTTTTAAATGCCATTATATTGACCACGCATCTTGGTGGTACCGTCAAATGATCCCCCTGAGCATTTTCTATAGTCAAAATGTTTTGTTTCTTTTGTGAACAGATATCAATAGTTGATACAGTGCAGATCATGAAGAATCTTGAATTTTTTCAGACGAAATCAGGTTTTCACGCCTTTTAAATTTTTTTTTACTTTAAAGATTTTTGTCTTTTTTATATGTCTTTGCGACGTTTTCTATATGCACAGTTAGGTACATCAAACTGAGGCAGTATTTAAATAATTTTAAATACTGCCTAAAAAGTTTCCTCGGCCCAAGGTCCTATCTTCTAAACTTTAACCTGATTCATTCTTATGTCCTTTGCATAAAAAAGATTATTTCCCAAAAGTTTTATATCAGCCAGTATTCATTTTAGAGTTTTAATATTGTTCAGTTACTGTTTTTGGACAACTACTATATTCCCTTTCATTAACGGTCTAATAAGATTAGAACCTTTTGTAATATAAGGCGCTAATACTGCCATACTATGAATATTTAATGACTAATGTTCATCAATTCTTATAAATGAAACGGTGTCTACAGTCCTCAACGGCAAAAAGTACAATGGAATACCACCCTTTATAATTATAATAAGAAGTTGCTTGATCTTTAGGGGCTGATATAGCTATCTGGCATCCATCAACAGCTCCAATGCATTGGGGAAAATCAAAAATAGCTTTGAAATTTCTACTTTATTTAAATTTTCTTCAGACAATGGATATTGAACATATTTAGGGAGCAAAATGTCAATAACAGCGTTAATAAATTCACGAACAATTAAACTTGTTGTTGACTTTCCAATGCCAAAACGGCTAGACACAACACAATACTCTTCACATGAAGCTAGATAATGTAATGCAACTGCAACACGTTTTACTACTGAAATAAAATCTCGCATAGTTGTGGCAGTTTTGCCTAAATGTGGATGCAATTCATTAACTAGGAAATTAAATGTGTTACAATTTACTCGAGAATGTTCTTTAAACTCACATTCTTCCATTTGAGTAATAACTTTTCAGCCTAACCCTAGAATTTCTTTTAGTTAGATCCCCTTCTTTAAAGGCTTTATTTATAATGTCTTTAATACGTATTTTTTTAATATATTATGCAAATCTAAAACATCTTTTTTCGGCGTCGAAAAGACGTCTTTTGTAATCTTAATCTTGTCATGAAAAGATATAAAAAATGCGTCTTTAAGACGTTTTTTTTAGTCAATTATGCAAATCTAAAAGACATTATTTTTCGACATCGAAAGGGCTCTTTTTTGTTTTTATCTTGTTGCCAAAATACATAAAAAATGCGTCTTTAAGACGTCTTTGTTTATTGATTATGCGCTTCTAAAGAAGTTTTTTTTCTCGGAGTCGGAACGACTGTTTCTTGACGTTGTCGAATAAAATTAATTATTTCACGTCGAGAAATTCTAACGTACGAGCTGGTTACGCACGGCTGTTTCAGAGTGAGCTTTACGGCTTCTTGTTTTTTTTTTTTTTAATTTTAACGTAAAGGGTGTTACTAAAATATTTATAACTTTTGAAATATTAAAGATAATTTTGTTTTGTAACAGGAATAAAAACAACAATAAAATGTTTTATCATATGACATTTAATATAATAGTAAATAAACTTCTTTTAGTTTAGAAAAAACGCGACAAATGATGAAATTGGCTGAACTTTAGTAATTTGTTATTACGTCTTACTTTTCTTGATGGTATTCATTAAATCTTTATTAAAAAAGCTGTCCTGGCTGTGTTACCATTGGTAACTTTTCCACTACTACCTGTTTTTGTTTGATCTATTATCAATTCAAGTTTATCCAAGAACCTTTTCTGAATTAAATTATTTTTCTTCATTTCTGAATTCTTGGCTCCAATTGATCTTGATTGCCAAAATTTTATTTTTAATTTATATGCAATATGCAATAAGCATTCAAAGTATCTTACCTAAGCATGCAAGGTTGAAAGACCATACTGGAGACCGTGAGTGGAATGCTTTTTTTTAATAAGAATTTCAATATCATTCATCTCTGAAGAGTTACATCTACACACTGAACATGACTAACTAAAATCAGTTGCGTTGGAAAAGTTTTCTCTTCGACAGCTACGATGGATGGAATAAAATTTGCTATTTCATTTTTAATTTTACTTTCTTCATTGATTAATACAGATTTAGTTTCTTTTTTAAACTCAAAATTCAGAGGTCGACATAAATGGTTGACGATAGCTTTAAGTTTCTTCATAAAAATTTGTGAATAGCTCTAAAGGAACAGCACAAGTCAAAAATAAAGAGTTTTTATTTGATAAACTACGAGAGCTGCTATCTGACAATTTTTGTTTATAAATACTTTGACTAGTTGAGCCATCAAATCCAGCTTTGTAATTTAGCGTTGCTTTATCTAACTCACGAAACAAAATAACTACTCTCTGTAATTCTACTAATCTTTTACAAGTATAATTTACCAGGGCTTGTAAGGGTACATTAGCTGAATAGTCACTAACAAGCTCTGAGCTCTATTTTATGCTGGGTATATACAAATTTGTTTTTCTAAAGCATTACTTCAAATGTATTGATAAGAAGTTTTTGATAAGTTACAACCGAAAAGTATTGCTCAAGCCTCAGTCAGAGTCATTGTTGTTAGTTTACTATTTGTTTCTAAAATGTTATGAACAATTTCACCTTCGTCTTTCCTTTATCATTATTTAATTTGACTTTAGCAGCAAATAATCTTTGATAAGTTGTACAACTATCCGTAACTGTACTAATTTTTCTATATTTTGCCTTTAAAGAACAATCGTCAAAGTCTATAATTGGCTTACCAATGAGATTTTTTAACTGTGTGACAAGACTTTCTGAATTGGAAAGAATATCTTTAGTCACTCTTCCAAAATCAATTTCTCCTTTGTCTAGCCATTCACTATACTTAAACTCAAATTTTTCAGCAATTCGTCTAAATTTAATCCAACGTTTTTTAAAACTTTTTAAAAAGGTTATTAATTTTTCCTTTATCTCCTCAATTTTCTCTTGTTTAATGAAGTCATTCAAACCAAATATAATTCGACAACATAGTTCGGAAGATTCATCATACATCGAGAACTGATTATTCCTAATATATTAGTAAATTTCAAAATATTTTTCATACAGCTAAAAATAAATGTAAACAATATAACGCGAATAAAAATAAGTAATAATTTAATAACAAAAGTAACCCTAACTTAAGTGATTACCCTAACCTAAGTTATTTCATGACAAGGGAGGATATGGTACAGCTATTAATGGAAATAATTTTACTTTAAGAATAACATATTTTTATCATCATCATTCAATCAAAATTAACAAAATTTATCAACTATTAATACATCAATTTTATCGGCACTTTTAAGTTACATCAGTTGTGTAACTTAAGTGAGGGATTTGCACAAAATGTATTTAGCTTAAGAGATTGGAAGTGCTAAAAGTTACAAAAAGTAGTTGCCAAAACTAATTTTAACTCATAGTAAAGATGTTAATCATATATTGTATATACTCATAGATGTGTTTGCTTGTGTTCCAAAAAGTATTAGGTTATATATATACCTCTATGATAACAGTAATAACGATTTTTTACAAGCCATTTTAATCAATAGAAAAAAAAGGTAACTTAGATTTATATTTTGTTATTATTTAAAGAAAGTAATAAGTTATAAATATATTTCAAAATTTATTAAAAATAGAGCTACAAATAAAATTAATTTTCAATTTGTGAAGAAATAAAAATGAACATTTTTTTAATTGAGTTTTTAGTGTTTTAAATATCTGAAAAACACGCTTCTTTAATTTGTAACTGTAAAAACAGTTTTTGAGTTATAAAAAAAAACTATTTATTTTAGAAAGGCCATGATATATACACGTATCTAAAAAAAAAAGGTTTTTAAGAACATCGCTTTTTTGACTTTTGTCACAGCCTGGCCCAAGGTGCAGCCGTAACTACTAAATTTTAAGCTAAACCGATTGTCGCTTAGTTCGGAATTATTATTAAAAATAATATGTGTATAAAGTACATGCTGATGCAGACTAGGCCGGCAAGATACCAGAAATGTTTAAAACTATTAAAATATATAATTAAATAAAACACGTTAAAAAAGCATTTTCGCCAGGTGAAACAATAATTTACTATTACAATTTTCAAAATAAAAAATATGTATTAAATAGTTCTCTTTTTTGAGGAACGTGGAGCGACTTCCTTTTTTGACTTTGACAGGAGGAATATGTATATAACAGGAGGAATATGTATATACTATTGTTCGTGAAACACAGTGAAAAATGAAAAAAAAATTTTGTTTAGTAATTTTTTACTAATTTATAATTGCTCTGTTTTTTTAAGAACATGGAGCACTCTATTTTGTAGAATACATTTTTAAAATTGTTTATATATATATATATATATATATATATATATATATATATATATATATATATATATATATATATATATATATATATATATATATATATATATATATATATATATATATATATATATATATATATATATATATATATATATATATATATATATATATATATATATATAACTCATAAACTTTAAGTGTCCGAGCAAATACTGGAATTTCAATTTTTTAAAGGTTTGAGTTATCAGAAGTTTACTGTGTATATATCCAAGACAGCAAGCTTACATTTGCCCAATGTAAGTTTTAACATTGGCAAGTTTATTCCGTTGGGCCAACATTTAGCCGATGTTTTTTTTTGACGTGTTATTTTCAATTCTGCAAATCAGTTTTTTGCAAATATTGTACTATATTGGGTCAACATTTAGCCAATGTTTTTTTTCGGCAAAATATTGTAATTCTACAAATCGGTTTTTGCAATTATCGTACTACGTTGGGCCAACATCTGACCAATGTAGTTTAAGCCTAATATTTTGCTATAAAAATCTGTTGCCGTAGCCAATATTCGGCCAATGTAGTTGCGGATTAGTATATATTTTGAAATTTGTTGCAAAAGATTTTTAAAAATGGTATCGTTTGACAGAATAAAAAAAAGTTTTCAATACTGTTTTGATATTATCTTTCCATTTTTTTAAATTATAAAAATATAAAAAAGAAGCTATAATTATGAATCTTAAGTTATTTTTGTGTAAGATCTTAGAGTTATTTTTTTATACTTATTGCTGTATTGGCATTTCAAATGTTTGATTTATTTAATAATCTTTAGTTATAACTTAATTATTAATGATTTGATTTATAGATTTACAAGATTGAATTTAGCAGAAGGCTAAACTTCTGCTCTGGAGACAAAAAAGGAAGACAGCGAAAATGACCAGTCAAAATAAAGATTAAAGAGACAAAAAATTATATCTTGGTTTAGATGATTTATCCTTAATTTCTTATAATAAAGAAAAAAATATTATTAAACTTTTGAATTTACCTGTAAATCCAAACTCTTTACAGAAGTTCAATGTTTGTTCGTAGAAGTTAAATGAACAAAATTTATTAAATGGTAAGTTTTCATATAAAAGTCTTTATGTCTGATGATTGAAAATCTTTATTCATAGCTTTAACTTTTACAATTTTAAAGACTTTTTCATATATTACGGTCAAAAAGTCAGACTGTTAATTAACATTTTTTGTATAACAATCATCATATCAAAGCTTATACCACAGGCTTGGTCGGGAAGCGGGAGTGATCGCTCTTGAATATTGACCACCGAAATTATATTTAGTTGCGAAAAACTGGCCAGGTTTTTTAGTCGTTTTGAGAACATTTAAGTTTATGAATGTAACTAAAATTTTTTGTTGGGTTTCAAAGTTGGTGTCACCAACTTTGAAATCCAACAAAAAGTCATGACAAACCTGGAAAAGTCAGGGAATTGTTATTTTTTTTAGATAGTTATGGAAAAGTCAGTAATTCTAGTTAAGAAGTTACTCGTTTCACAATCGAACGCTGTATTTTGAAAACGTGAAGAGTCACACTTTTTTTTAAAAGTGAAGTTATTTGAAAAAAATATTTTTAAGAAAAGATAAATTATAAAATAAAATCAAACTTTTTTTAGATAAAATAAAGATTTTTTACATGTATAATAAGATCCATACTAATATCCAACTTAACTAATAGCTAAGTTTTGTAAGTTTTGTCATTCAAAGCATGTATAATCTTAGCATTTTCATTACATTAGATAGTAATTTTAAACATTTTATATAAACCATTGTTAAAAATGGTCAGGAAAATTCATCTTTCTTTTTAAAAAAGTCTTCAAATTTTATATAAATAGTTGGCTATGAACCCTGTTGGAGAAACATTGTTTTAATTTTTTTTTTTTTTTTGTTCTTTTATTACATGTAAAATAAGCATTTCGTTACAATATTTCAAATACAAATATATAATAATAAATTTATATATAAATATAATGGTCGTTATTAGAAAATAAAAGAACGCGGGGACTCGTAGAAGACCATACGATCTTGTCGTCGAGTACCGCTAAGAAATGTTCGTGTTAAAATTAAAAAGATAATTACAAGGTTAAAAAATAAAAATAAGTTAACAAAAGTAAGAAACTTAAAATAATCCATAATAAATACAAGATGCGTTTTATCAATTATATATGTAAATTATAGTTGTTAAGGATACACATATACTTTTTATAAGTTCATGTTTAAATAAATAGTAAAAATAAAGATCACAAAAAATATCAGAAGTATATTGTTAAATCATCGATTGCAAAAATGAGTTCTTTAAGCTTTTGTTTAAAAGAAAAGTAGTTACTTTGATTAATAAAATCCTCAGTAAAATTTTTTAAAACTATTTTGTTCCATAAGAATGGTCCGCGATAATCAATACAAAATTTAAAAAGATTTGTTTGAAAATTGGGCTGCTTAATAAAATTATTATTACGTAAAATGTATTTATTTTTATCTTTTGATGAATACAAATTATGGAAAGAAATCGGGGATGAATTGGTTTTACATTTAAACATAAAACAAAGAATATTAAAAATATTAATCTCGTATATATTAAAAACTTTCATTTCAAATAAAAGAGGCTTGGCATGAGTATAACGGTCTTTAAAATATATAAGACGTGCTACATGCTTCTGCTGACAATAAAGAGGTTTAAGTTTGTTTTTATTTGCACTACCCCAAGCAATGTTTGCATAGTTTATGTGGCAATGAATAAATGAGTGATATAATTGTACTAAAGTTTGTTTATTTAAGACATTTCTCGCTTTGTACAATATTCCTATACTTTTTGAAATTTTACTTGATAAGTTTTTAATGTGGTTTTTCCATGTAAGATTTTCATCTAAACAAACTCCTAGAAAATTAGTTACTGTTACTTTTTTAATTTGTATATTGTCAATAACAAGTGGAGGCATGTTAATTGGCAGTTTATGTTTTTTGGTAAGAGGATGGAAAAGAATCCATTTAGTTTTATCAATGTTCAGGGATAGTTTGTTTGTCTTAAACCAGTCAGATATTTTGAATAACTCGATGTTCACGTTATAAAATAAAGTAGGAATGCTTTTGTGAGACATAAATAAATTAGTGTCATCAGCAAACATAATTGTTATTAAATTCGAGGCTTTGTATAGATCATTAATATAAATAAGGAAGAGAAGAGGTCCTAATATGGATCCTTGAGGAACTCCACATGTAATATTTAACAAACTTGATGAAAATGATTTATCAGCATAAACAAATTGTTTACGATTAGTTAAATAACTTTTCAACCATTTTAAAACATTACCTATTATACCATAATATTCTAATTTTTTAATAAGAATTTGATGATCAATTGTATCAAACGCTTTCGCTAAATCAATAAATATTCCCAATGTAAATTTAGAATTGTTAAATGAGTCTGATATACTTCTTGTAAGCTGAATAATTGCATGCTCTGTTGAATTATTTTTTTTGAATCCATATTGCATGTTATATAATAATTTGTTTGTTAAAAGGTGATTGTATATTCTGTTGTACAAGATTCTTTCTAAAATTTTAGAAAAAACAGAGAGAATGGAAATTGGACGATAGTGTTTTACATTAGTTTTTTCTCCTTCTTTAAATATAGGAATAATTTTTGCTATTTTTAAATCATCAGGAAAAACTCCCTGATTAATAGAGCATTGTAAAATTTGGAAAAGTATGTCTTTTAAAACGTCAAAACAGCTTATAATAATATTTCCGTTGACATCATCAGGACCAACTGCTTTATTTGACTTTAACAATTTAAAAGCACTTTCAAACTCTTCAAAAGACAAATCAAAAGAATTTAGATACGAGTTTAGAGGGTCATATGTTGCTTTTATTAATTTTTTAGGGTTCGGAATTTTTTCGGCTAGGTTTGGTCCTACAGATACAAAATATTTATTAAATTCAGAAGCAATTGATTTTTGATCAAGAAGAAGATTATCATCTACTTTAATAACTGAGGGCAAAGATTGCGAAATTTTTTTAGTGTTGCCAGTATTTTCGTTTATTAGTTGCCAAGTGCGTTTTGAGTTTAATTTGTATTTTTCAAGTAAATTAGTGAAATATATTTTTTTTGAATTTTTCCTTAGACGTTCAAATAATCTTACGTAATTTTTATAAATAGTCTTACTCTCAGTTGTTTTTGATTTTAAATATTTAATATAAAGTTTTTGCTTAATTTTTGAAGATTTTAGAATACCTTTGGTAATCCATGGCGATACAATTTTTTTATATTTGTAATTTACTTCTACTTTGGGAAAATTGATGTCATAAATTTCATAAAAAATTTTAAAAAAGGATTTGTATATTAAATTAATGTCTTCAGAAAAGTTTATAATGTCCCAATTAATTAACGATAGTTGATATTTAAAAGATTCTAGGTTTTTATTATGAAAAATTCGTTTTTTAAATGATTTTTTTTCATAACATATAATTTTCGCATAAATATCAATTGAAAAAAATATAGGGAAGTGATCAGATATATCACTTTTAATAATGCCTTTTTTAAGCGAATTATTAAAAATATCGTTGGTTATAATGTTATCAATTAAGGAAGTTGTTGTTTGAGTAATTCTAGTTGGTTTGTTTATTAGAGGAACTGCTCCGTTTTCAAATAGGCCATTATAAAACCCATTAATGTCTTTTTTGACATGATACTCAAAGCAATTTAAATTCAGATCACCTAATATGTAAAGTAATTTTTTTTCATGGTTGCTTTTATTTATAACATCATCTTGTAAAAATGTACTAAAAGTTTTAATTTCGCCTGTAGGTGGGCGATAACAACAGCTTATCACAATGTTTTTAGTTTTATTGTTCAATATTTCAATTGTTAAAACCTCTTTATTGACATCAGAAATACTCATGTCATGCCTAATATAATACTGAAGGTTTTCTTTTACATAAATAATTAAACCACCGCCGCGTTTATTTGTTTTCCGTCCTAATGAAATCAAATTATAGCCCGGTATTTTAAATTTATTATCTAAACTTGAGTCATTAGAACTACACCAAGTTTCAGTTATGCATATTACACTAAAAAGAGTTAAATTTTCCTCAAAACTATTGCAAAGATTTTCAAAATTTTTTTTTAAACTTCTTATATTTATATGAACTGCATTAAATTTATCATGCTCTAGAAATTCTTTTATTTCATAACTATAGAAACAGCTGCAGTTGCTTTGTAAAGCACCTATGAATTTTTTTGTTTTACTGTCCAATCTGTATCTCAAACATTAACAAGAATTGTTTTGTTTCAGTGCCAGAAATTAAATGCACACCTGCAAATTTCATAATTCATAAAAATATTATGAATCCATTAGCAAGTATATATTTTTATCATTAAAAATGCGCCCCTCTGACTTTATTCTGTTTTATTAGTGATTGTTGTATTTACTTTCATAAATTCTAAATATAATATGTAATTAGTTGTATAGTTTCTTAATAATATAATTAACTTTATTGTTTCAAGATAAAGTTGTATCCTTGAAAGATATGCTGGTATTATTGGCATAATGGGCAAGCATTGAAGTGCAACTTGGTGAACTACAAAACACATCACCCAGTAAGAAAAAGACGTCAAGCCGTAGTTGTCATTTGGTTTTATTTTGGTCGCGACGCAAGTTAACTAAATTCCAACGATGTTCCAACGTCGGCATAACAGTGTTGTTATAACGTTTGCTATCAAACGTTGGAACAACGTCGGTAAAACGTTATCATCTAAAGTCTTGAATGTTAACATTAAAACGACGTTGGAACAACGTTGGTTGTTTAACGTAAAACCAACGTTAGTCTGATTAACGTTGGAGCGACTTTGGAACAACGTTGCTTTTTTTACGTTTTTACTTTTGACATCAACTTTCTAACGTAAACCATAGTCATAAGAAATAGATAGTCTGGTCACTCGGGCCGTATTATTTGATTTTTCTAATATTTGTTAAAAACACTTGAAAACTGTCAAACGGCCAGGAACAGAGTGCACAAAATATGGAAACGGACATAGAGTTAAATAGCGAATTTGATATTGAAACACTATTTTTTTCTTTGGAGGACGATTTCCTCTTTCAAGACGAAAATTTTAATAAAGATTTAGACGCCTTGGTGTTGGAGTTGTCCATTGAACCAGTTAAAAGCACATTTTTTTGTACAATTTGCTCTAAGAAATGCATATCTCAAAGAGGCCTTACAAGGTAGGTACGTGCGTATCTGGCTATTTACGGCACCGATTTATAAGTAAAAAACTGTGACCGTTTTTTTCACAGTTTTTCAGTGATTTTATTGCTCTTTAAAATTTTGTTCGTGTTCTGGAAGTGCATTGATATTGAAGGCATGTTGCTACACATTTAAAATTTTCCAGTCAGCTGTGTAAATCTATTTTCTATGTTCCTGCCAAATTTCATTAAATAATATTCATGCGCAGACACCCTATTTTGCCACCTAGTGGAGGTACATTTTCCACCTTTTTTACAACTACTGTTACTGTTACACTTTATTAAACTGTTTCTGTTAATGTTACTGTTACTTCTTGATATAAATTCCGTTGTTTTTTTTTACATTTACTAGTGATTTTTATTAGATTTTCAAATTTCGTTTCTGTTCTGGAGGTACATTAATATTGAAGGCATGTTGCTACACTTTTAAAATTTTCCAGTAAGCAGTATAAATCTATTTTCTATGTGCCTGCCAAATTTCATTAAAAAATATTCATGCGCAGACACCCTATTTTTCTGTACAGTGGAGGTATGTATTTCCATTTCCGTTTAGGCGGGGAGGGGGGGCGTAATTTGATGGTGAGCATTTGGTATATTAGATTGTTTATTCATAATAATAAGATATATAGATAGTTTTCATTAAAAAGGTATACAATTTTTTTTCAATAGCCTTTTATTATTAATAAATATCTATTGAAAAAAAAAAGTTGTTAGTAATAATATTACTAACACTATTGTTGTTAGTAATAATATTACTAACACTATTGATGATTTCACACACCAAAATTAGTTTCAAGGCTAAATTCTGTTAAATCTAATTTAAAATGCTGAAATAAAAATTATGACACTTTTTTATGGTGATTCAGAATAAAATGCGAAATAATGATAACAAACAAAAACAGCATTTTCTTAATTTTTTTCTGTACCCATAATTTACCATATAACCACCAACCAGCATTATTTATGATACATAAAAATTATATATATCTATAATTTTTTATTGATCAAAGGCAATTTATTAGTTAGTTAATTGTGATTGATTGCTGACCCAATTAAATAGTAATTAAATATTAATAATGATTAAATTACAATTAAAGTAGTGTTATGATCGTTGAACTTAATTTAGTGCATCATGGGACCTAAAAAGAAAACAAATCTATTTTATGGTAAAGCTAAATCTTATTTAGTTTGTAATTTTCCAATACCAGCTCATTTAAATATGGGCTGTAGAAATGGACATGTACTGCATATATTGGCAACTAACAATGATTCATACCAAGTAACTGTAGAACTAATCAGTAAGTATTTTAACATCAACATTTCTCCCAATCAGATTTTGCAACTAGTTAGAAAATCAAAAGTCTTTGTAAAAGCTTTTTCACGAAATTCAAAACAATTTATTGACATCTGCAACATGCTCTTTGAATACCAACCAACAACATCTGCTGTGACTCAAACATCACAGTTAATCACGACCTCTAATCACATTGCTACGTGTTCTTCATTTTTTTCTCAGCAAATTACTGTTTCGTCTCTATCAAATAGTAACTCTTCTCAAGAATCAATATCCAGGTTGAGAGCTGACCAGGTTAGTCCCAGGAAAAAGATTATGAGAAAGAGATTAACCATTTTGGAAAACGAAATTGCAGTTAAAAAGAGAAAACATAAAGAAGATCTTAAAGGTTTAAGAGAAAAGGCAAAGGCTAGACCATACAGATTAAAATATCTAAATCAAGTTATTGCTCGTAAGGAAAAGATAATTCATCAACTTAGAAAAAAATTAAAAGAAAATTTTTTAAATATACAGTTAAAAAAACTTCAAAATCAAATTTTTTATTTAAAACAACAGTTAACATTCACCGAAACCAAGTTTTTTAATCAAAAGACAATGTTATCCCAACAACTTGCTGACAAAAATTCTGCAATTCTTGTACTTCAAAATGACATACTGGTTTTACAGGAAAAGTTAGAAGATATTCAGCAAGTAACACAAAACACCAAAAATGAAAAATGCTACTCAGCAGATATCAGAACACTTATATATGACATGCTTGTGTGCCAAGTTCCTACACATAGTGTGCCATCTCTGCTCCATAAAATTAGAGAACATACTGGCTATCAATTTAGTCAAATTTCACATCGGACAACTGTAGAACAAATGATGCGTGAGCTTGGTGTTCTTTCAGACTTACAGACTGCTGAGATAGCATTTACAACGAAAGATCTGACACTTGGTTTTGATGCAACAACCCAGGAGGGTGTTCATGTAAATGCTGTGCACTTAACAACCGAATCAGTATGTATGGTTGTAGCTATTGATCAACTTCCTGGAGGTACAGCTTATGACTATCAGAGTCATATTACAAAATCTGTTGATAATCTTGCTAAGTTATATAGTGACTTCTATAAGCTTAAATACACTGATGTAAGAAGCTCTATTATTGGGAACATAACAAATACCATGAGTGATAGAGTTGCAACAAACCATGCAACAGTCTCAAAGTTAAACCTAGTTTGGCAGAAATCATTAAATGAACTTAACTGTCACCTTCACCCCTTGGACACAATGACAAGCTCTTGCAAGTCTTCACTTAAAGCATTAGAGACTTCAAAAGGAAAACTTTTTGGAAGAGACTGCATAGCAGCAAACATTGTTGTACAGCTAAACAAACTTCGTTACAAGGATGCTAAAGGTACCTATATAGTTTTAAAACCATTCTTTTACTTTAATATAGTGTAGTTTTGTAAATAAAATTACAAGTTAAAAATATATAAATATTATAATTATTGCATGTTTTTAATTCATATTCTCCTTGCAATTCCCAAAATGACTTTCTTTATGTTATTCATAGGCGATCCAAAGGGTTTTGTAACCTTTTTGGACCAACATGAGTTGCCCAGAGGATTGCTACCACGCTATAGAGGGAACAGACTACATATACTTTTTCACACATGTGGTATTTTGATCCATCATTATGCCATATTGAAGATATTTCTGTGTTCTGGCTTGGCGTTATGTGGAGGTCTGCGAAATAGTTTGTTTCAAGACTTTACATCTGAAATAGGTATACCACTATTATTTACAATATTATAGGTTATAGAATGCATCTTTATAACATAGTAATGACACATGATTAACAAAGAATAAAGACAAATTTTATTTTTTGTTACTTATTAACTAATTTACCTTAGGTATCCGTGAGTTGTGTGTTTTAGCTTTAATTGGAAAGCTACTTTCTGGCCCTTGGATGACAAAATTTTATATTGCACCAGGTACAGGACTTGACTACATATCTGGCATTCAGGTAGTAAAAGATGTTAGAAACACTCTTATTGAGAGCAGCAAGAATCCCTTATCTCTACTTAAACGAAAAACTGATTTCTTTGGTAATGATATTAAAGATGTTGTTTTTGATTCAATAATCAGCTTTTGCCCAGTAACTAATGAAATGAGTAAAGCATTAGGTGACTGTCTTAATGCTGTTATTAGCGTCATTGACAGGCAGTACAAGCGTCAGTTCGAAATGAGTTCCAATGATCTTCTTAAAGACCAGATTAAGTCAGCTAGGCTTCACAACATTGATTCAGAAGAACTTATGGGTATGTTTAGCGCTGCAAAGCACAAAGCTCCTAATGCTACTCTTTGTTTTCTTTCTTCGAAACTTCGTGCTTGCAAAAATAAAACAACTGCTCTGCTTTGTAAAAAGCCAACTGATATTCAAAACAAGTTGATATTATGGGCTATCTCTAATGCCAGGAAAAATCGATTTACAAGTATGCAATGTCATAATGAACTGAAGTTAGAACTGCTAAAACGAATGGCAGATAAAATTCAGAAAAGGGAGGACAAAGACCGCAGAAAGGTAGAAAAAATATTAAAAAGTTGCATGCCCGATCAGGTAAAAGAAATGTTTCCTGACCTAGAAAATAACGAGGCCTCAGATATTGAAGAAATTCTTATTGGAGCTGCTATTGGAAGAAGTATTTGCCACATGTGGTTCGATAATGCCAATAACACCCATGAGGTATATTACGGCAGAATTGTTAGCATTAAAAAGAAGAACAATGATATATATATAGTTTCTTATTGGAAACCAAATGAAAATGAAGATGATGACGGTGTTGAGTATGATATGAGCAAATATCAACTTTCTGCAGACATAATAAGCGGTGATATGGTGATAACATAACAGAATTGTGTAATAATAAGGTATATTTTATTTTAAGTATTAGTATGTCTTATAAACTTGCATTAACAGATAATATTTACAGATAGTAGGTGAATTTCTTTTTTTTTTTTTTAAATAAATTTTGCAATGCCTAATATATATCTAATTCCTTCCTTTTTTTGTAGTATTATGAAAAGATTTATAATTTTTAAATTTGTTTTTATATATACATATATTTATATAGAAGTTTAATTTTAGGTAGTCGGGTAGTTACCGACATCCAACAACCAGGGTTGACCTGGTTGCAACGTGCTATGGGAAACCAAAGCTCATTTACTTTTTGACATAAGCAAATTGCTTGGCTTATGACAATTAATGTTTATCATTGATGTTTATCATTATCAATGATGGCAATGCATTTTTCTATCAAGTATAACAGAGTTTCGCTTGCGTGGATTGAGAGATGTTAGTGTTCCATTACAATAAATCCCTTTAAAATTAAAATTTTTATTTATTATTTATTTAAAGTTATCTGGCCATTACCAGAGAGTAATGACCAGATAACTTTTTCTTCATTATAATTTTTAATCAAATCTTTTATATTTCAGGTTAAACAGTATTGAAGGGTCTGCTATCGATTTTTTTGTTTGGTAATGGGAAGTTTGTTGTGTATCAGGAGTTAAGTGATTTTGAATTTTTTAACTTAATAAATCATTCTTATATTTAGTAATCTCTAATGGGTTTTTCAGTTATGGTGCTAAATATCTAATGCATTTTCATTTATTTTTTATTGCAAGGTTTTAACAATAATGGCAATTTGCTACTGTGGATATTTATGTTAAAGACCTCAAGATTATATTTATTAATTCAGTAATTACAGTTAAATGTTAATTCATTATACATTAGTTAATTGTTAGCCTTAATTTTTATTTTTTTTTTAATTTTATATCTGATATATTTTTTCTTATTGCAAGGTTAAACAACATGATGAAAACTACATGGTTGCTTCAGTGGATGTTGATCTTTTTCATATCAAGATTAAACCGGTTAGATCATATTTATTTAGAGGTTTATTATGTTTATTAATGCAGTAATAACAGTTATATATTATTTATTATCCGGGACATAGGGCATCCTTATTAAATAGGTATTGCGATATTAGTTTTGAGAAATTTTTACTTTATTTTAGATATCATTGGATGTGGTTTCCTTTGCGTACTAAAGAATCGACTCTTTCTATCTATGGATGTCACAGTTTTGTTTGCTTCAAAATCTAGGCTTTTTTCAAAGCCACAATTCTGTTAAAAACATTACTGAGCAAAAAAGAAATTTTTTTGTTAAAGAAGTGTGTTTTAAAATAGTTTTAGTTTTTGCGGTTTGTTGGAATTTATATATAATTAGATATATGGGGCTATGGAAGGGAAAAGGAAGGGGAGCAGTGGTGGACATCCCCCCACCCACCCCACCCATTTGTTTAGTTGGATATTTTTTTAGTAGGTTTTTAGTTAAACTATATGATGTAATTGACACGGCTTTTAAAGTGGGGAGGGGAGCCAACTCCCTAATTTAAAAATTCTAAAAAAAAGGCCGAACGCGAGTTTTTTACGATGGTTGCATTTTTCCTAAGCAATCCTTCATAAAAAAAAATGTTACTTAAATAAGCATAACTTTTTTTGTAATTGTTCGTTTTTCATAAAATTTTCACCATTTTAATATAAATTCAAAGCTCTTTCGAACCATATATAATACTTAAATGAATAAATGGTTTAAAATTTTTACACACTTACCTTGTAACAAGGCATACAAACTCACAGCATAAAGGTATTCCTTCGGACTTAACATTACAAAATCCTAAACCCCCTATTCTTCTTAGCGAGTTTAAAAGTCTGCTTGATAAAAGCATTACTACTTTAATTGACGACGAATGCTATCCTGATTTGTATAGAAACGAGTTGAGAATAAATCATGCAATGCTATTAGAAATTTCACAACAAACCCTATCTTTATTAGAGACAACAATAGCCAGTTTTCAAGCTAATGGTGATGCAGAAAAGTTTTATCCTCAATTTTACAAAGATATTAATTGTGATATTTTCATAAACTATCTAAGTAAAAAAACAACTAGACTTCTTGGATGTGAACTATGCAATCATGTTTTAGCGTTTCTTACAAACTCATTTTACAATAATTCTTTAATAAATTTAAATGATTTATCATCTTTTGAACTTTCAGATCGAGATAAAGAAATAATCTTGTATTTAAGTGGCTATGTATTCAGTACATTTTATTGCAGAGTTCGGAGTTCACGGTTATGGCAGCAAAAGTTAAGCACAGACTGCCTTTCACTTCTTAATGCTGGTAAAATTGAAAATTTTTTAAAGATCCTGAACCATCCACTGAGTTTTACCATAAATTTGTAAATGCAAAAAATCGCGGTGGTTTGTGGAAAGTGTCTCCTCCAGTTTTAGAGATCTTTACCAAAGTCGAGGTTCTCTTTCGCCAACAAAGTAATGGTTTTGTAAAAAAAATTGATTCAGAACTGATTGTAACAGAAATTTTAAAAAACAGTGTTGTTATGGCAAGCATATCTGAACTTCGTAGTCTTTGCACAAATCAAGTATCCAAAGAACTGTCTTTAAACTTGTTTTATCATCTAGTTACACTTTATGTTAGAGTAAGATCTTTTTCATATGCAAAAGAAAAACTAAGTATCCACAAACTTAAAGAAAATCAAACAAAGTCAAAATCACTCCGTTCAAAAATGAAAAAAACATCTATTGGATTCGAATAAATAGTTTAATGAAATATCACATTCAAAAACTGCTATTTTCATAGCAACAAATTTCATAAAAGCATAATTGGCATAGTAACTCTGTTATTTATTTTTCATAAAAAATATTTTTTTTTTCAAAGATTTTTTTTTGTGTCAAATGTTTTGATTTGTTTGTGTCAATAAGTGATTGATAAGGAATTTAGGACCTTAACCCCAAAGGACTCTTATGAAATAGTAGTACAAAATTATAATATACACATAATAGTTTTAAATTTATAATAAACAAAAACTTTCATGTTAACTTTCTGCTCTGACTGACTAATAGACTCCTGATATAATATATATAATTTTATTGTGATGCTATCGCTAGTGATACTACCTCCTACCTCGGTTTGAACAACCTACAACAAATGCTATATATATATATATATATATATATATATATATATATATATATATATATATATATATATATATATATATATATATATATATATATATATATATATATATATATATGTGTGTGTGTGTGTGTGTGTATGTGTGTGTGTGTGTGTTTATTTAGTGTGTATATTTGTGCCAGATTTATATAATCAGGGGCAAAATATTTTATATAATTAGCTAGGCAAAATCAATTTTTTAAGTTAGTCCCCTAAAAGAAAAAAAAAGTATCCTAGTTGGCCTATTAAATCTTACCCAAATGTCAAAATTCTAGTTATCTCTTGTATTAATCAGATTATATCTGAGATTATATATAAAATGGGCCTCTCCCAGCTCAACTGGGTCAAGATTATGACACCATACATCTAAATAAATAGGTGCAAAGTAAAAGTTTTTTTTGTTATTCTTACTTATTCATGTGTTCCAGATTTATTTGTGTGCAAATAATTTTTTTTTGGGGGTGGGGGTAATAAGCATATCTTCTAACTTAAAAACAAAGTTCTTGATTTTTATATTTGACATCTAGATCCAAATTTGTCAACTTGTTGGCTACAAATCTAGATGGGGTGGGAGGAGGGGGTATTATACCTTATAATAGCCCTGCCTCTACACAACAACCTTATTGATGAGTAAGAGGCAAATTTGGTGTTTCAAAATATAAAGAATGTCCTTGATTTTTGCCTGATGTCCCTAAAATCATTAGGGCCTAGGGCAAAATTATCCTGTTGCCTCCCCACTTTCCTAGAAACAACTCTATCTCTCTTAGGGGCTGTTCATTAATTACGTCAACAAATTTTTTGAAATTTTTACCTCCCACTTGTCAACAATTTGTCAAACTTTTAGAGACCCCCCCTATAAAATTACGTCAACTTTTGATTATCCCCCCCCCCCCCTCAAATAAAAAAAATACCGCCTAATTTTCTGTTTTTTAAGTAATGAAATTTTTAAAAACAAAAACATTGTTGACGTCAACTTTACTTGACCTTCCCCCTTCCCCGTGTCAACAACTGTCAAAAAACTTCAGACCCCCCTCCCCCCTATTTTGTTGACGTAATTAATGGACAGCCCCTTATATATATATATATATATATATATATATATATATATATATATATATATATATATATATATATATATATATATATATATATATATATATATATATATATATATACATTTATATAGGCTCCCCCAGGCCCTTAATCAGTGGGTAGAAAATTTTAGGGCCCATAAAATTGTAGAGCCCATAAACAAACTTGAGGAGCTAATGTCATTGCTAATATTCAAAATATGTTTTCAAACTGAGGGGCCCTAATGACAGGTTTTGGAGGAGAGGTGTTGGCCTGCAGTGGTACCTATGAAAAATAGAAAAGCTTTAAGAATTTCACCCCTAACTACGGTTCCATATAAAATTGCAGTTATTAAAGGTTTTGTAAAATATTTATATAAATCTTTATAAATTAGAGGTTCTATAAAAAGCATAGGTTTATATTGTAACAAAAGTAAAACAAACAAAAAACAACTTATTTTATTTATATGCCATTTAATGTTTTTAAAAAATTTGTGGCTATGAAAATAGCCGTTTTTATGCAAATTCATTTTTTTGTTTTCAGCAGTACGAGGAGACATAAGAGAGTTTTTTATCAAATCACATTAAAAATCAACTTTTCTTATCGATAGAATTTTGAGAGTAAGTCCATTTTCTGCGTGGTATACGACTCATACTCTCCTTTATTGTTGTTCTGTTTGATTCATTAATATTTAGACAGTTACCTGCAATTGGGTGAAGTATATGTTGATTTCGAATGGTATTATCATTGAACCCAAAATCAAACAAGGAAGGATTATCTTTTCTTTTACCAATTGATCGTTGTTGTCCGAAGTAATTTTCTAAAGGATCCTGGCAAAACCTTTCAGTTAATACATAACTTACATTGCTATTAATTAAAAAACTCACAAGTTCAACAATAGAATTAACTGTAATTTTTAAACCTTCATGGGTTTGCCAAGTAATAAACATATTACTTCTATCACTTTTTGAAAATTTTCCAGGTCTTGATTCAATTGATAAAAACCAATCAGAAAGATATTTTAAAAAATTTTCTTTTAGCCATGTAAATCGAACATCATTTGTATCAGAAAATGGTTTCAAAAATGAGTTGCGTTTTAATATATAATCATTTTTATTACGAACATTTAAGCAATCAAAAAAATCATTAAAATATTTGCAAAACTGTGCAGTTCCTGAAGTATCTGATGGCGCACAGATTTCTAATGCAGTACTGCACGAATTACTTAAAACTTGTGCAGCTAAACGAACATTCATAGCTGAAAATGGAGTTATTTTGATGTGTTCAACAGTTAGCTTTGGACATGCATGCAACTGACATTTTAAATCTTCATAAAATAAATCAGTTATATGAGACCATAAAATATGTTGACCCTGATTCCACATATAGCGATTGCTTTTACCAGCTCCAGAATGAGAAAGGCTGTTCCTTGCTGTTTTTATTAAATGAGGGACATCAGAAATAAAATATATAAATCTTTTATCGCCATCATCAGAAAATAAATTATCAGTGCGGTAAGTCACATCAACATTATCATTTCTATCTTCTTTTTCAGTCAGATTAAAATGCATTTTAAAAAATTTTCTATTTGACGATGCTCTATCGCAAGTAACTGCAACTACTTTTAAACCAACAGAGATTTCTAAAATGCCTACAGCTTTCCAAAATAGAGGAAATAATTGCACTGATGTAATATTTATAGTTGCAAAGTTTGCAAAACTGTATTTGAATGGATTTACAACACTTCTTATTAAAAAAACTAATACATAAAAAGCAAGCTTGTCTGCCTGTTGCAATGTTGCAAAATTAACACTAGGATCACCTAAATCAACATAACCAATTAACTCTCCAGAATGTTTGTCCCAAACAAGATTTCTTGAATTTTCATTTCATCAAGAACTAGGACAATAAATTTTTCTTGAGCTGAAAATCTTTGATCATATCTTTTAATTCTGTGATTATATTTTTATTAAATCCTAATTTTGGTTTCACACAATTTTTATAGTCACGTAGTCGCCTACGACTTGGTAAAATTAAAAAACCAGAATTATTTTTATCATTTAATCTTAGTGCTTCATAAGCAGCTGGTGATTTTGCAGCCAATCCCAAACAGTAACGTATTATTGCTGGATGATAACGAGTTCCTTGTTTTGAGCTTTTTAAATATTTTTGCTGCTCCTCCCAAAACAGGTTCATAAATGGAGAAATCTTGTTTTTATCAGCTCCTGACATTATTTTAACTAAATCACTTTCAGTATCTTTACTTATAGTTAGTGATGAATTTTCAATTTCTTGCTTCATTAAAGCTATTTCCGTTTTTAATTCTTTATTTTCCAGGCGAACACTCTGTAATGTAAGCTTCAGACAATCTGGAGATGTAAATTTAATTGGTGCATTTAATTTAGCAGGGATACAAGCATTAGTAATATTTTTTTTCAAACTTATGATTTCACTTTTTTCAATGCTTTTGCATTGAGAACATGATAACATCAAATCAATTAGCATAATACATAACTGAGATCGAAAATACTCTGTCTGATTCAAAGGGAAACTCAGTCCTAGATGAAAATAAATCGAACTTTTTAGAAATACAATGTTTAATATAAAGATTTGATTTTAAAGAAAATATATTAGTTATTCCAGAGCAAAGGCTAAAAGAAGTAACAACAGAAATAAGATTTGAAGCTGAAATATTTCGCATTGATCTTCTGTATTTTGTATATATTGAGTGATCATCTGGAATGAGCCAAGAATATACACGAATGGTAAAAGCAAGACTGTCATCAACATATATTTCATATCGAGGACATAGGTGAATTGTGTCATAAAGTTTAAATTCTGCCACAACAAGACTCACACTCACTGTCCACTCACAAATCTTTAACTTGCTAATACGATTTGTAAATTCTTCATATGATTTATATATAGGCTTGAAGGTAATTATATTATTTGAATTCACTGAAGCATCTCTTTTAGCAATGATAGAAGAAGCAGATTCTCTTTGTACAGGAATCGATGACATAAAACCTTTTTTCGGTAAGCACATAGTCGGTAATGATCCAGGTTTTAGTGACTATCTGTTATTGTTATGAAGTATCATTTCTGGAAGATAACGCTTTTCACAAATAAACAGAGATTTACTTTCTATTTGAGCTTTCAAATTACAATCTTCAATACGATCTTTAAGTATAATGGCAATTAGATTTTTCCTCCAAGAAGTATTAAAACTATCGCTAGATGCAGGAATTTTAAATATTGAAACTCCCTTATGCCTCCTAGAAGTACTGCACCCATAAATAGAACAATTAGCACCAGGCATTTAATTAATTCGATGAAGAAGATGTATTTTAACAAGCAATTCATAGACAAACAATCGACGAAAATAAACTTTGTGCACTCTGCGTGGGACTGGACGCTAAAAAAAGGCAAACAAAGAGTTGATCAAAGAAATACCGCAAGTGGCCAGACTATCTATTTCTTATGACTAAGTAAAAACTTGCGCATTTTTAAAATGGTTGAAAAACCGTTATCGAAAAAGATGTTATTTTTAATCTAATTTTAATTTAATGGTTTTTAGGCATTATATTCTGTGGTACTAATAATTAATACATTATTTCTTTATATTCTACATTCGAATTAGATATTAAACTTTTATCATGTTAATGATAAATAAAAGTTACTAAAACTTTATTTAATTTTCAAAAACTGTTGACATTTTTGTTATGTTTTTGTATATTTTGTATATTTAACATTACTTATATAGTAAAAATTTCTAACGTATATTATATTTGCACATAATATTTTATTTACAAATAGAAAATGCAATGATAGGTTTTTTAAAACCCATTATTAAACTATTTAGCAGTTTATATGAGTTAATTTACCAAGAGGGCATGTATTATTATGTTGGTGAATTTTACGTGTTAGAAATCACGTAGATGCGTGTTGAAAGTCACGCATCTACGTAAGTTATTTCAACTGTAATTAACAGTATATTCTGGGACTTTTTAATTTAATATATATAGAGAAAAGATTTTTGTATAGGTGGTTAGAAAGAATATATAAAGCTATAGATTATAAACGTTATTAAATTAAATGGACGCGACGGTAAAACAAGCTATTTCGGCCATTATGCCACCGGTATTCGATGGCAACCATCAGCGGTTCGTCCGCCAACTACGAACATACATAACTGCGATGGACGTACCCGAATCCAAAAGAAAAACAATAATATTAACATGTTTGCCACCACAGATTTATTCCGCACTAGAAGATCTATGCTTGCCTGCATACCCTGAAGATGACTCAGTTACCTACGAAGACATCGAGGAAAACATCATGAAGCTTTTTAAACCGAAGTCATCGTTAATACTACGCTTTGAATTTGCAACTATAAAAAAAGCAAGTAACGAAAATGTGACGGAATTTCACGACGGATTACAAGAGCTGCTGAAGGATGCAAATTCACGGATAGAGATGATCGAATGCGCGACCAATTCATTACGGGTTTTAACGATGGTGTTACAATCAAACGGTTACTACTGGAATCTGAAGAACTAACTTTTGAAAAGGCTGTCGAAATAGCTGTTACCCTTGAACGAGTAACCCAGGAAGCTCAACAATTAGATGGTTCGAGAATGTAATGATTGGCGCAACATCGTTACTTTCACGGACGTCTGGTGCGTCCGACATAAACAAAGTTAAATGTTTCAATTGAGGAAAACTTGGACATTTTGCAGGGGACTGCGAAGAAAAATGCAAGACTTGTTCACACGATCATCAAGCTAATAACTGCTTTAAACGATTGCAAGGTTTAAAAGGAAAAGGGAGAATCTGGAAATAATGGCATCCAGTATTCTCCCAGAAATGACCTTGCCATCATTAAAAGTGAAAATAAATGGAAGGCTCCGAACAGCATTAATTGATTCTGGATGCTCCATTACTGTGGTTCATGCTGAGTCCGCGCATGGGCTTGTGTTAAAAAGTCAAAAACTTATCACAACTTTGGGAGGAACTGTGCAAGTGCTGGGTGAAATCGTAATCAATCTGGAAATTGATGGAATACACCGGATGGTTAATTCTCTGGTTGTAAAAGGAAAACCATTTGGGTTTGATTTGATTTTTGGAATGAATGCAATTAAAAAATTTGGAGGAGTTATCATTTATGGTAATAAAAACTGTAACGTCCGAATGTTAGCATGTGACAAAGCGAAATGTGGTGCCGTTACTACGACGAGAAAAAACGAAAACGAATTAAACGAATTAAAAATTGATGTTATTAATACGACAAGAAAAAGCGAAAACGAAGTACAAAAAATAAAATGTGATGTCAAAAATACAACAAGAAATAAAGAGAACGAAAGAAACGAAATAAAACATCAGGACTTCACAGCAAAGTTCGACGTAAAAAAATGGACGGCATCATGGAACTGGAATAAAGTTCGTGTAATTGATAATACCATTTGTGAATACAAGATGAACCAAGAGCACGAACGTAGTTACCGTAAAGAAATACGTGAATGGATTGACTCTGGTATTCTTGTACCATATAACGAACTAATATTGGGACCACCAAAAGTATTGATACCGCTTATGTGCGTAGTGCAAGAAAACAAGGACAAAAAGGTACGTCCAGTGGGAGATTTCCGAGCTCTCAACAAATTTGTAAATTGTCATACGGCAAATGCGGACGTTTGTCAAGAAAAACTGCGTTGCTGGAGAAAAATAAAAAATGCAAAAATTCTCGATCTTAAAAAAGCCTACCTCCAAATTCATATTGATAAAAAACTTTGGCCATATCAAACGGTGATTATAAATGGGCAACGGTATTGTTTTACCAGGATGTGTTTTGGCATCAATGTGGCTCCAACAATAATGACCACAATTCTTCGGTATGTGCTCAATTTAAATCCAACCGTAAAGAAAACATGTGATAACTACATTGATGATATATTTGTGGATGAAAGTGTGGAAACTGCGAAAAATGTAGCGAAGCATCTGCTTAAATTCGGATTACAATGTAAACCTCCACAAGATCTTGAACGAGGACGTGTCTTAGGATTGAGAGTCGAAAGAAATAAAAAGGGGGAACTGATATGGAAACGAGACAATGTGGTACAATTCGAATCTTTAAATGCAGTCACACGATCACAGCTATTCAGCCAGTTAGGCAAACTTATTGGACATTAACCAGTGGCAGGAAGTTTGCGTTTACAAGCTTCATACATCAAACGTTTAGCTGGAAATATACCTTGGTGTGATTTTATTTCTGAAGATTGTAAAGAAAAACTGAAAGAGTTGCTTTACCGTGTGGAAAAAGAGGATCCGGTTGGTGGAAAATGGCTGGTACCAGTTAATGGAAAAGCTGAGCTTTATTGTGATGCATCATCTATAGGACTTGGGGTAGTTCTGCTCATTGGTGGAGTAGTTGTTGAAGACGCAGCATGGCTACGGCCGGCGAGTGACACACACCATATCAATATAAGTGAACTGGATTCTATACTTTGAGGACTAAACTTAGCTAGTAAGTGGGGCATAAAAGAGTTAACAGTATACAGTGATAGCAAGAGCACCGTAGGATGGTTAAACGCAGTTTTGAAGGAAGAATATCGCGTAAAAACTCGGCGAATTTCTCAATTGTTAGTACAAAGACGATTGAATACTATTAAGGAAGTGGCAAAAGATATTCAGATCGCAGTACAATGGATTCCATCTGAGATAAATTTGGCTGATCGACTCTCACGAATCCCTCAAAAATGGTGCAGAACAGTGTGTGCAGCTGGATTACTTGAACAAAAAGACATATGGAAAATTCATTCAATTGGTCATTTTGGTGTTGCTCGAACATTACAACTTTGCTTGCGAAGTAATCAGAATGTATCACGTAAGGAGGTTTCAGCAGTAATTGCGAATTGTAACCAGTGTAACTCCATTGATCCTTACTCCGTAAAGTGAAAGAATGGCCAACTAAGCGTAGAAAAAAATTGGAATCGGGTTGCCATTGACGTGACGCATGTAGGTGCTGAACTGTACTTATCAATGATTGACTGTGGTCCATCACGGTATACAATATGGCGTAAACTTGTAACTAAAGCAGCTGCTGAAGTTGTTAGTAGACTCGAAGAAATATTCTCTTTATTTGGTCCGCCAGCATGTCTTTTAATGGACAACGAATTTCGGTCCAACACGTTAACAAGTTTTGCTGAAGAATGGCATGTTAATTTGGAATATCGAGCAGCACATCGAGCTCAAGGTAATGGTATAGTTGAACGTATACACAGAACGATAAAAAGAACAGTCGCTCGCTCACATTGTTCAATCGCTCTGGCAGTCTTGCTGTACAACGAGACAATATCATCCAATTGTACTGAAAGTCCATCCAAGCAATTCAAGAAAAGATCGACATGTTTCATCCCAGGCGTCGATACTCGGAGGAAGGTAGACGAGAAAGGCGTAAGCAAGAAATTCAAAGTGGGTGACAATGTTTGGGTAAAACCAACTCAAGAAACAAAATGTGACCAGCCGTGGATATCAGGCGTAGTACGAAAGCAAAATACTTTGTCGTTTGACGTGGAAACTGCGAATCGGGTATATCCGCGTCACATTTCACACCTGCGTCGCCGTACAGACGTACAGAGTTCAAATGAATCAGTCAACGAGACTAAACGATAAAACTGATAACGTTAAAGGAAGTTATAATGATGATGTCGCTCAAGTTCAAAATGATTTTCAAGAACTCAACGTGCTGCAAGTAACACGCTCCGGACGAACAGTAAAGCCCCCACTTATGAGTTAATTCACCAAGAGGGCATGTTCTATTACTATGTTGGTTAATTGTACGTGTTAGAAATCACGTAGATGCGTGTTGAAAGTCACGCATCTACGTAAGTTATTTCAACTGTAATTAACAGTATATTCTGGGACTTTTTAATTTAATATATATAGAGAAAAGATTTTTGTATAGGTGGCTAGAAAGAATATATAAAGCTATAGATTATAAACATTAAATTAAATGGACGCGACGATAAAACAGTTTAATGAAATGCCAATAAAAATACAGAGCCTTTTTTTTTAAGACGTTCAATTCAGTTGTCTAAGACATTTGTAAGTTGTATTAAAAAAAGGTTTTTACTTAATATACATAATATATTAAGTAAAAATTTAAGACAGTTAAGTTATATTAAGACAATGTCTTAATCATAATATATATTTTATTTATTTGAATGAAAAGTTTTTTAGTTTGTTGTGGAACTAAACTAGAAATTACCTAATAAGCTTCTTATAACTTGTGTAATGTGTTTCTTTTACGAATTTGTATATTGGTATAATCATATCATGCTATTCCTACAATATTATAACTAACACTGACTCTCATAAGTCTGAGTCTCAAGTCACAAAAAAGGGTAAACAATTTTTTATGTATTTGTATTAAGTTATTTTCATTTTTTTTTTTTTTTTTTATTGCTATTCACCTCCGGGTTACTACCAGAAACATGGTAAGGATAGAACTCATAACTTCTCACTATGAAGCAAGAGAAAAACATATCCTACAGAAACAGCAACAGAACATCTAAATTTTACACTAGATCTTAGTCATAATAAACAAAATATTTATTTAAATCAATACACACAAAGTGTTAGATGATATACACTCAGTCAGTGTTTAATTTTCAAAATGAATCGCAATCTTATGTTTCCCTAATTACAGAGTTGAAAGAAAGAGCTGATTTTGGCCATAAAGGCCATAAAGGGTGCTGCAATTGAGGAGGCTCCTTTTTATTTCAATTGTGGTTATAACCCCCTCTCAACTCAATAACTCCTAAGTATTTCAATAAAGTACATGTCAAATATATTTGTGTGTAGTTTTTGTATATGATATGTGATATGATATAGTTTTTAAAATTGATATGTTATACCAAAATACATATATATATATATATATATATATATATATATATATATATATATATATATATATATATATATATATATATATATATATATATATATATATATATATATATATATATATATATATATATATATATATATATATATATTTATATATACATATATATATATATATATATATATATATATATATATATATATATATATACATACATATATATATATATATATATATATATATATATATATATATATATATATATATATATATATATATATATATATATATATATATATATATATATATATATATATATATATATATATTGTCATAGTACTATCATTTACTTATTCTCTTATCTTTCTAACTGAAAAACTAATTAATCTTATATTTTAATAAAACTCATGCCAAGTTAAAATATATATTTTTTGAACGTTATTATTTTTTATGTGCAGAGTTAAAGTACTAAGTTATCAAGGTGTTTAAAATCAGAACAAGTTGACTTAAATATACATAATCGCATTATTTAATCTTAAACTTAAACTTAACAATAGAATATTGGAACAAGTTTACACTAAGAATTGTTAACAAAGGTTTTGTTCAACAGTTTGTGAGTTTGATTTCAATATGTTTAACATGATTTAGAGAACAAAACCTGGACAATATATTTTAACGCCCAGCTTTTGAAACAGCAAAAAAGTTACAATCACTTTATTAAAATGAATCTAAATCATTTGCTGTTACAAATTATGTCATCCTATTTATTCAGCCTATAAATATTTTTAAACATTTTTTAAAATTTAGATCCCTATTTTTTGGTTTCAGCCTAACAAAATTGTGAAAAAGCAACATTGAATAATTCTAATGTTTTAAAATTTAATTTATGTTACAAAATTGAGTGAATTAATTTGTTTTATATTTATGAGTTTGCCATGATTGCTCTGATTGAATCATGGCAAAATACTTATTCAGTTCTAACTGTTTATTAAATAAGTTTGCGTCTTTAAGGCTTGACCTTGGTGAATGCAGTAAAAAATATTTAAATAAGATCTTATGTGTAAAACACTTCAATGTGCCTTTTTTATATTTTTTTCTTTTTTAGGCCAACTCTCACGTGTTGGCGGAAAGTTACCAAAATATGTTAAGGACTTAATTCAGAGGTAACTTTTGTATTTCTTCATTTATATTTTTATTTGTTTTATGTATATTCAGAACATTGAAGGCATTATGAGTAAATGCAAAGATTTTGTTAATTATTATTTTAATATTACTTTAAATGAGTATACATATTGCATGTAAATATTTATATAACACATTAGCAAATTAATACAAATGGCTATAAAAATGATATCAACAGAACATTTTGAAGTATTTTTATTATAAAAGTTCATTTCTTAAAAGTTAAAAAATGCTAATTTGAATTATGAAAATTGTCAAAATATGGTAATTATTGAAGTTTAATCAGTGATTTTTTCTTTAAGCCTATTCCAATAGTTTTTATATTTTTGAAAGTGATTCTATGTTGTATTTTACTAAACTCTCTATAAAAAGTGCTCATTTAGTAAACCCTTTGATATTTGTCCTGATTTTTAATTTTTTACCTTGTTCAATGGCCAGTTAAACACTTAGTTGCACATTTATATAATTATAATCAATATATACTTTGCTTGTTTGAATGCAGCAACATGGGCATAGGAAATAAATGTTACTAAAACACCTAATCATGTGAATACTGAAAAATTATTGTAATTACGTTTATCTTGGTTTTCACATCTAGCCATTGATATTAAAAGTATGCTCCTTAATGATCACATGTGTATTAACCAATGATATTTTATATAAACTAGTTGTCTTACTTCAATCCAAAAAGTGAAGCCCCTAATGTCTTTTTTACAAATTACAGAATAAATTTGTAAACAAATACTATTTAACTATTTTTTTATATATGAAGTAAATATATTTTTATATATGTAATATATTTTAAATCTATATATGTAATCTATATATGTAAAAGTGTTTAGAGGAAATTAGAGTGAAATTATTACTTGTAAAGTAATAATTTATGATTTCTAAATTTATTTTCAATTTAAAAGGGATTTAAATTTAAAATAGAAATAAACCTTAAATAAACCTTGATAAGTACTTTATATTTATTATAACATGTTTTTAATTTATTGGTTAATTTTGACTCGAATTTTTATTCCACACATTTGTTTCAGCTTTAAACACTTTTTACAAATGGCAAATTATATTTTTAAGCAAAAAAAGCGACCACTTCAATAAAGGACCTCAAGTTTGACATCTAGTTTATATAATATATCATCTAGTTTATATTATATAGTTTGTTTTGGTATTGTCCATCAATTATTGATATTTTGAAAAAACGGAGCCAGAGGTATGTTATTTGTCATATGTTCAAATTAATCATATTTCTGAAAAGTCTCATGACTTTTAACAAAATCAGATGGTAAAAAACTATCTGATTTTGTTAAAAACAGAAAGTCTAGATCACAGGTGGAGTTTTAAAAAAAAAAAGGCTATACACTTAATTTCTTTTGTATACTGATCTGTGTGCTCTGAAGATACAAATAAAATTAGCAGAATCAATGCATTGGTTATGCATTGATGCTATTAAATTGGTTTGGATGACTGGATTATTAAGGCTGTGGATTATTATGGTCCAACATTCATAACATACAATTTACATAACCTTATTCATTTTTTATAGTTTTCTGAATGATTGCTTCTTGATATGTCTGCCTTTTTATTTAAAAAATTATTGGCTTTGGTAAGAAGATGCCACTTGCTCAAATAGTCAAGGGTTTAAGCGAAATATAAGTAGTTCCGATTAGAAGAAAAAACACCTAACAAAGTAATCATTAGTCTTAAAGAGAGCTATTTATTAAAACAATTTTTGATTCTTTGCTTAGTGAAAATGTACCATTTCAGTTTCTTTATTTACCATGCAATTCATGTTATAAAAAAATGTATTGTCATAATAACACTTGTAAAAAAATAACTTTCCAGAAATCTGAACTCAAAGATATTTTATATCTTTTGAGGGTAAAGCTAGACATATTTTTTTTCCATTATTTCATGATTGTGTGTTTTAAATTAATTTTGTTTATTTATTCAATTAAAATTATTTTGGAGGCAATTTCATTAGTTTTGCATTTTATTGAGGTATTGATTATTCTATTTCAGATAAGGTTGCTAAACGATTTACAGTTGATAATCTTTCGAAAGCAGAAAAATTCAGGTTAGCATGAAATAAAAAGTTAGCGCAATTTCTGGTATTTGTGGTATTTCTATTTGTTCATTCCGAATGTTTTTTATTTAGTTCTTAAAAATGCTTTTAATTGGATTTGTTTGTAACTTTATGGTTCTTCATATATATTTGTCTTCTAGTGTCAAACAAAGATTACGCGAATTATTTGAGCTATGATTGAAATTTGCAAAGAAAGTAAAAATCAAACTAGTTTCATTCTAAGTTATTGTATATAATTTTAAAATTTTGAAATAGAAGTGATGCAATGTTTATTTATTTTTAGTCTTTTAATTTCCGTATTCAATTATTTGCCCGGACTAATATAATAATCGTGTATAACCTAAATAAATAAAAAGAAATATAGCTTGACTGCGCAAAGTTATACAGTGTAAAATTGTCCTATATTGTTTTTTGCAGTGTAGAAATAACATCAAAAATGATAGAAAAACGTTGGAGGGCGTTTTTCTTACAACGTTTCGCAACATTTTTAATATAACGTTGACCTATGTTTCATATATGCGCATATATGAAACATAGGTCAACGTTATATTAAGGGGGAAAAACTCTTAGAAAAATTTTTTTTTTTTTTTTTTTTTTTTTTTTAATACGTTGGAATAATGGCATATGCCATTATTCCAACGTGTATAAAACGATAGAAAAGACGTTGGCTCAACGTCATTTTAGCTAAAATATAACGTTAGCCTAACGTCCTTATAACGTCTTTTTTCTTCAAATTTAACGTTGCTCTAATGTCTTTCCGACGTCATTTAGCTAAAATGTAACGTTGTCACCACGTCTTTTTACATCGTTGTAATAACGTTAGTAAAATGACGTTTTTTCGGTGTTTCATTTATAACATCATGCCAACGTCTTTCCAACGATACGAAAGACGTTAGAATAACGTTGTTCCGACGTCATTTTTCTTATTGGGATGCCTAATATATTATAGTAATTTTTAAATGAACTCCAAGTCTTCAAGTATTAGATCTGCTATAACTCCTTCCTGGCTTATGTCAATATCTTCAGCTTCATCTTCATTTACTTTCCAATATCCTATTGTGTAGGTAATAGATTTTTTTTTTGTTACTACCTTTTGATCAACAATTCTACCAAAAAGTAAATGTATATTACCATCATCTAGCTCCCACTTATGGCTTAAGAGCTGCCCTATCAAGTTTCCATTTTTCAAAATTACTCCTAAAATTTGTTTTTGTTTTTCATCAATATTAACAAAAAGAGGATTTGTGGTTTTGGCATTTTCAGTTATTGCTTTTTTAATATCCTTCTCGAGTTGCTATCTTTCCAGACGTTCTTTTTTTTTTAAATTAGCTTTGGCGCTCATCTTTTTCCTGTTTCTTCATACAAAAGATTATTAAAATTTTTAGAGGCTTGACACGTTAAAGCTCCTCTGCAAATTGCAAATTGAATAAGATCTTCTTGTTCTGGCAATGTTTTCTCATCAAGCTATGTTAATGTTTTGTTTACCCTGGCTTTTATTTTAGAATCCAGAAAACCAAAAGTAGCATTAGGAGGACGAAGCAAAAAAAATCAAGCATGCCCAAGATTCTTTCAGCCTCCATTGTATGAGTTGGAGCAGATAGTGTGGTTTTTATCATTTCTTTAGATGGATTTGAGAGATTGCCAGTCAAATACCTGGCCATCTGTCTTTTGAGAACTGTCTCTGTGTAGCTTATCAAAGCTGATAAAATCTTTACCAAAATATTTTTATTTTTTATTACACAAAGGGACTGGTGTACCTTATCTTTTTTGATATTTAATACTTGACTAAAAATATCCACATCTCTAAGAAAAAGGTCCTACTAAAGTCATATAATGTCTATAGGCAACTATCAATGAAACTGTCAAGGATTCGTTTAAATTCATTATTCGAAGAACAGTTAACTGTTGCATCGTTGAATGCAGTGGGCACACGACGTTATTTCGACGTTGATTTACAGTTGATTTTTAGTCGCGACGTCGTATAACCAAAAACCAACGTTGTATCAACGTTGAAAAATTTGTTTAATACTATCAAATAAAATCGACGTTGATTCCACGTTAATTCAACGTCTATATTACGAGTTCGATCGTTCGTAATTGCAATATGAGAACTAAAATACGCATGCGTGACTTAAATTTTTTTATCAACATAACAAATAACAAATAAAGACTCAACAAGTTACTTTTAGCCCAATAAAAACAAGTAAAGTCACACATGCTAATAAATTAGGTCATCTGTTGCCTTTTTATAAGGATTTGAATTTGACAATTTAACAATAATACATGGCTTAACTTGTGATGCAGTTAGTTAGGTAAATATTAAACGGATATTTCTTTATGACCGTATTATTTCATGAGTGTGGATTACAAGTAGAGACTACTTGATATATTATATAAGTATAAAATATATATTATATATGTTTTTCTTATTTATATAATATATATATATATATATATATATATATATATATATATATATATATATATATATATATATATATATATATATATATATATATATATATATATATATATATATGTATATATATATATATATATATATATATATATATATATATATATATATATATATATTATATAAATAAGAAAAACATATATAATATAAATAATACGGTCATAAAGAAATAATACGGTCATAAAGAAATATCCGTTTAATATTTACCTAACTAACTGCATCACAAGTTAAGCCATGTATTATTGTTAAATTGTCAAATTCAAAACCTTATAAAAAGGCAACAGATGACCTAATTTATTAGCATGTGTGACTTTACTTGTTTTTATTGGGCTAAAAGTAACTTGTATATATATGTATACATATGTATATATATATATATATATATATATATATATATATATATATATATATATATATATATATATATATATATATATATATATATATATATATATATATATATATATATATATATATATATATATATATATATATATATATATATATATATATATATTAGCTAGTTCACCTAACAAATTAAAGCCCCTTCCATAAATTCATGGTTTTCCATAAACTGAAACTTTAAAGACCAGATATTTTTACAAAAATTGTAATTCGCTCTCTTAATTCAACCCTTGTATTGTATTAAGGTCTATCAGTTAATAATATAAAATTGACTAAAGTAAGAAGTTTTTGAACAACATAAAATATAAAAAATAACATGATGAGTCAAGTTTACAGCAAACAAATCACATTGCAAATGGTTTCAAAGAAACATGGGATTTAATAAGACTAACCGCCAAGCCAATGATTCTTTTGCTGATGGTATAGTACTTTTATTGTCAGATTCTAAATACAACATTTAAACATAATTAAATTGCACCCATTATAAAAAAGAAGCATCAGACAATACAAATTTTTTAATTGCATTTTGGAGATACAACCCTTTTCTAAAAGAGGTGCGAAACACAAAAAAAATTTAATGGATTTCTACATCATTGCATTAAAGATGAAATGTTTCTGAGCTTACTACTAAGCTGGTCTGATGCTGCAAGGCTCAATTGCGGTCTTTTACAAGAAGATGACGATTCACAACCTTAAACAAAAGCAAAAATTTTGAATCACAAAAAAACATTTTCACTGTGATGAGTAAGTCAACAAATTAGATAATTGATATAATTATATAATTGATAGATATGATTAGATAATTTTGTCTTGCATAACAAAATTTGACTTACTAATAGTAGAATGTGGACGCTTTGGGATAGACAAGCATAATCTTGAGCGGTTCCTCTGGATCCATGTTGGCTGTGTTTTCTCTGAATTTAGTTTTTTAAAATTTCATTTAAAGTAATTGATAACATTACTGTAAAAAGTCTTTGTTTTACCACGTTTATATTGTGAGACTTTGCAAGAGAAATATGCATCTATTAGTTATTTATATCAATAAATTGATTAAAAATAAACGCACCTATATCTGAAACAGAAGATGAAGAAAAAGTCAACTTTTTCTGAAAACAATTTTGGTGGGACTGGCAAACGAGAGCACAGTTGTCATTATGTACATTTTTCACTTGCTTTGTTAATGACAGACAACAGTTAACAAGGAAATAACAACTTTAACATAAAAGATAAAGAGCGAATCTTTTGTCATAATTTCATCGTTTAACTAAATACAAACAACAAAATTATTCAGATTATTTAAAAACATTTAAAAAAATTTCAAGCTTACTTAATGCTTTTTCTTTTTTATTGTCCGTTTCGCTGGCACTTGAACACGTATATATAGATAGAAATTGTTCACATGTTTCTTTTTCGTCTGAAAATAAATATTTTAAATTAATATGTAATAAACAACGTTCTTTAAGAACAACACATTAAAAAACTAGTTGACATACCAAATGTTTGTAAACCCTAACTATATGGGTATTCCAGCTTTGCTTATGTGTTAATCCTATAATATAGGATCCTATAATATAGGATGTGTTAATGTGTAAAAACTGAAAAGATTGAAGTTTATTATAAAAAGAAAAACTGAAACTGAAAGTTTATTATAACTGAAAGTTTATTATAAAAAGAAAAACTGAAAGATTGAAGTTTATTATAAAATAGTTTATTTATAGAAACTTCTTAATTTAAACTTTATATACTTAATTGTTGATTCATGTTTAGAAACATTTTTTATTAAGTAAACTAAGACGTAGTTTTTAACGTTTAAAGAAAAACATATTGCTATAATACGTCTTTCAAATAATTTCAGGTGGTTAAAAACCAAGTAATGTTTGACCGTTTGGTTGTATTTTAAAGCATATTTAGATAATAATTAAACAACAATTCCTTAAAACAAAAAAAAGATTACGTAAAATTGTTCGGCGAACTTAGAGTTAGCGAAACCATTTATAAATACTCTTATTTTAAAACCTTTTTGTATTCGTTTATTAGTAAAATTTAGCGTTACGTAATCTAACGACAACCCTAACACAACTTTGCTTGATAATTCAACAATCTCCGTCGGAGATATTTAGGAAAGAGTTTAATCATGGTTTTACAGGTTTTTTAAAAATGGATTTACACTCGTATTTTTATATATAGAATAGTTTTATGCAAAAAATATAATATTTAATTATTGAACTTTTAGTATACTTTTTCCATACTTTTAAAAAATATATATTTTTGATTGGTATCTCTGACTTTTGTTTAGAATGCTAAAATTAGGGAACAAGATATTTGATCAAAAATATTTTCTCACAACTTTAATTTATCTTTTGAATAAACTTTAACCAACCAAATAAAGTAAATAATTATCGTTTATTTATTGTATTTATATTCAAATTCGTTATACCTGATATAAAATATATTTTAGAAAACGTATTGGAAAGTTAATCAACAAGTTTATTTTCAGAATAATACAAAGTTGAAAATGTCTGGGTCTAAAGTTATTTCCAACTTCAGTAAAGAGGTGTCTACGGCATTATCTAAAGCATTGGAAACTAAAGGAAAGGAATTGGATGAAAGAGAAACTTCTCTAAATGAAAAAGAAGCGCAATTAAAAGTACGTGAAGATTATCTAGACAATATATTTTCAAATCATTTTGAGAAAAATCAACGGGTGTCGGTTCAAGTAGGAAATTGTAATTTTGAAACAACTTTTGACGTTTTACTGTCGCATTCTAATAGCTATTTTCACGTGTTTGAATGGACAAAAGAAAAAAAACTGACCGATGCTCCCTCTAAGATCTTTATCCCCAGAGATCCTCACACGTTTCGTTTTGTTTTGGAGTATTTAACATACGGAAAATTATTTTCACAAATAAATGACCCAGGACTACTTAAAATGTTAAAATGTGATGCTCAATTTTATGGATTGCCGGAGTTAGGGAAAAAAGTGCAAAAACTCATCGACAAAGAGTACGAAAAAAAAACTCAAGAAAAAGCCAAATTAGAGTTTGCTCAATTTCCACTTTATCTTAAAACTGCATGTAGTAGTAGTGTTTCAAACGGAGGATATTTTAATTGGAATGGTTTGAAAAAAGATTTAGAAACACATTTTCAGTATGATGGTATAAGTACCTATACTTTACTTAAGAAATGCCTAGTACAAATATCTATGAAATACATTGCATACACCTCTTCAACTGGATATGTTAGTATTATTGTCAATGATGTTGAGGTTTCCCGATGTCATCATATGACACAGGGATATTATGATTCAAGGCAAATAAACGAAGTTTACGATTTTGAAATTAAAGATCGAATTAAATTTCAGTATTTTGGAAATTATTCCTTCAATGACGTTTTAGGGACAACATTGACTTTTGTTATTTTGCATACATATTAATCTAAATTTTTTTATTAATTTTTCCTTACTTAAAATAAATGTTTTAATATTATGATGTTTTTTTGTTCTATTAGAAAATTAAAAACACTGATATTCGTCTTTATAAACTATTTGCTTAAATATTATACCTTAAAAAAGATAATAAATATTTGTTCATTATTAGGGTCAAATGCGTATTTTCTAACAGCTGTTTTATCAAAATATCAAAAGGATTTAACATGGTGACGTTTTAGATTTGAGATTTTTTATTTGTTATCAACAATCAAACGTATACGTATGTATATATATATAATATATATATATATATATATATATATAAATATATATATATATATATATATATATATATATATATATATATATATATATATATATATATATATATATATATATATATATGTATATATATATATATATATATATATATATATATATATATATATATATATATATATATATATATATATATATATATATTATATAAATAAGAAAAACATATATAATATATATTTTATACTTATATAATATATCAAGTAGTCTCTACTTGTAATCCACACTCATGAAATAATACGCTCATAAAGAAATATCCGTTTAATATTTACCTAACTAACTGCATCACAAGTTAAGCCATGTATTATTGTTAAATTGTCAAATTCAAAACCTTATAAAAACAACGTAAATTCAACGTTGATTTTTGTCTTTTATTTTGGTTAAATCCAATTAACTAAAAAATTATCTCAACTTTAATTGCAATAAAATAATACAATAAAAAAGCAATAATTTGCGCAGAGGATATTATATTTCACGTAAATTAATCCGATACAACTAAATTGCTTCAACGGATTTTATATGCAATGCAAATAAAGTAAAATGTTTGAAAAAAAAAAGTTTTATTTATCAGTAATATATTTATCAATTTATCAATAATAACTATTATCAATAGTTCCAGAACAACTAGGAAAAAGTATGAATGTTATACATCGGGTGAATTGCCTTTTACGCGGCGATCACCACCATTTGATCTGTCGAGTGCGTATTTTAATAAAGTCATAATTCCTTTTCTTATTTCGGTAACTGTAGCAGTCACTTTAATTGACAAAACGCTCTCTATAAAAAAGGTATTGCCTGAGTAATTTGCATCAAATACATCAAAAAGTTAAAAATAAAATAGCATTAAAAAAACCAACTGTGATTTTTAAAAAATATATAATTTTACACTTAACTTACAAGTAAATACCTAATGTTTGTTCCTTTAAACTTCTCTTTACCTTTACCGCCAGCCATATTAAATTTTGATTATAAACCGTTGGTCAACAACCTGCATTATACATTGTTATTATTATTACAGTTACATTTAAAATTGCTAAAACTAAGTAAAAATAGTATCAAACTTTTTATATTTACCAGTGTCATTTTCTTTAATATGACTGTAGAATAAACAACCAAGTTCACACAAATTATAATTCTAAAATAGAATTTAATGAGGAAAAAATTCCTTTAATTTTTATGTACTTTTAAAAAAAAATTTTACAAAAATAATAATATTTTTATAAAAGTTCTGAAGACTCCTACAAAAATTGCTATAAAAGTTTTTTTTTCAAATATCATAAAGACTTTATAAAGAAATTTTTACACAAAGTAGAGAAATTAATCAATAAAAAGTTCTGAAAAAAGCTAATAAAAAAACTTTATTTTTAAACAAAAAGTTCAACATACTTTACAAGTTATGAGACACTTTGTCAGGCTAAAAGTTTGATTAAGGTTGCATGCTGTCATACACTAAATATAAAAAAAACGAAACACCTGTTAAACTAAAAATTAATTTTTATTATTAGAAACAAGCCTTAGAAGAAATAATGTATATTTAAATTCTGTAGAATGGTAAAATCGTCATCGTCTCATATAAATTTATTACAAATGTCTCCTGATTTCTTATAATACTTAATTTTGTAAACTACACCAACAACTTCTATAACTTCTGCTAAATAAAGCCTCTAGGCTTTATCTAGGCTCTATCTAGCTTTATCTATTTTATTTCGGCCAACTTGATGATTAAAAAACTCGGAAAAATTTTACTTAAAGTAAGTATATTTACTCTATAATAAATTTCATCAGAACTTTCATCATTTAAAAACTAAAAGATATTCTGTTTTGTTATTTTAGGTGTATCAGTTAAAATATGCAATTTTCTTTTACACCTATTATGTGTTTTTTTGTATTAGTTGTTATTCTTAACCTGGCTTTGGAATTAGTTCGTATTATTTAGGTAAAACAATAAATAATATTGATGGTAAACTCACAGGAGCCCTTTCTCATAAATTAAATGATGTTGATGGTGAAATGGCAGGAGCAGTTTTAACACCAATACTATCATTAGAAATGGAAACTTAAGTATTCACTATTGGCCTATCAGTAAGATTTGCAGCTAAAATATTTGAAGCAATAAAAATTCTTTCACCCATGTTCCCCAGGGCTGTCCTGAGGGGGGCAAAGGGGTGTCTAGCCCCTGGTGATTTGTTATTCTTTGTTAGTTATTCTGGAAAGACAATCTGGTGATCAACTTTCTGGAGGAATATATTGGTTTCCTACTTAAAATAAAAATAAGTTTAAAATGTCTTTTCCAAAATACAAATTATTCTCAATGAAAAATTGCACAAACCGCAAAGGTTTCCTACCAAACCGTAATGCAAGTAAGAAAAAGAATTGATACAGGGAAAGAGTTTGGTCCAAGGAGACCACCTTCTAAACGCAATAAAAACACCAAGAGCGGACAGTATAATCAGAAATATCTGCCTGTAAAAGAGAAAAAAAGCGACTAAGCTTACCCATGAAGCTGTAATTGTTGTGTCAGACCGGACCATTTGTAGAAGGCTAAAAGAAGAGGGACTGATGTCCAGCCAAAAAAGTCAAAAAGTGACAAAAAAATTCAAAAATATTAAAAATAATGTCAAAAATCTTATATTTATGCAAGATGGTGCAACATGCCACACAATAAAAACTGTTATGGCTTAGTTGATGTATTGCTATGGCCAGACAATTCGCATGATCTTAACCCCATAGAAAACATTTGGGAAATAGTAAAGCAAATATCCAAACAGCTCGAATGAACATTTTGCATGCCCTACAATACATTTTCAACTGGAAAAGTATAGTAGAAAATATAATAGAAAAAATACTTATATATTAAAATTTTGTTCATGTAAAATAGCTAACAGAAAAATACAACTTTAAACTGCACATTATGATACATTATACAGTTGCTATAATTTGCTAAATTTTTATGTTGATCATAATACCAACCAATATCATGGACTAAAGGAGCATGCACAAATTCTTTTTTATACAACTTTACTAGAAAAATCTTTAAAAATTTAATAAAAGTTTTTTAATATAAAAAATATTCAAACTCTTTAAATCACATGGATTGGTAAAAAAACTTGATAAATCATTATTTTGTAAAACATCATCCATTATATATATTTATATTATGTATGCATATATACATATATAGTGTATGTATATATTATATATGCATATTATATATATGAATATTATATATATATATATATATATATATATATATATATATATATATATATATATATATATAAATATATAAATATATATATATATATATATATATATATATATATATATATATATATATATATATATATATATATATATATATATATATATATTATATACGTATATATATATATATATATGTATGTATATATATATATATATATATATATATATATATATATATATATATATATATATATATATGTATATATATATATATATATATATATATATATATATATATATATATATAATTGTATATATATATAATTGTATATATATATAGTTGTATATGTATATATATTATATGTATATATATAACTGTTGCTGCTAACGATCAACTTAAGCAGGATTTATTTGAGTTATCAAAATGTGTACATTGTCAAGTTTGAACTTCTGAAAAGAGGCGTTTATTAACACACAAAAAACTTAGAAAACTGCTAAATGACTCAAGTTTTAGTGTAGCGTATCTAACCATTTTGCAGCTGTAGGACACGAGGATAGTGCTTTTATATAAGATGTTTGTTTAAGTTCAACAATGTGAAATATTTAGATTAATCAAATAAGCACTATTTTAAAGGACGCATGTTTTGGGTATAATGATTTTAAGCAGCAAATCGAATGATATATCTTAATATTTTTATATTTAAAGTATATTAACATGCTGCATAGAAGTGTTGAAATAAGTAGAAATTGTTTAATAATATTTCTGTAAATAACTTGATCCTTTTCAGCGATAATTTATATCTACATATAATCATGTTTAGATCCCTTTGAGAAGCTAGGGTTTCCACTAAGCGATGCTGGTAAGGTTATTTTAAGGTCTAGTTTTTTAGATTTGATATTTATTTTTTGACTCTTTTCTTTCTATCCCCAGAAATTCAATGGAATTCTTGTTTAGTTGAACTTTGAAAATGAAAATCCTTTCAAAAATTATTCCTGTGTAAAATGTGTTAAATAGGTTTCTTATTTTAAATGCTAGAAAGGAGCACTTTGGAATTTAAAAAAATAAATCAAGGCTTCTACAAGAATTTTTAATTACACAAGATTTTTTTATCTTATTCGGTTTAGCAGAAAAACAAAACGTTGTAAATTGTTGTTGGCCAACAGAAGAAAAGGATAACCATGCAATAAAAATGATGGCAACGATGGAAGATTTTAATGCCTTTGAAAGAGAGTTGTTAGACGAACAGAAACGTTCAATCATGGTATTTGTTATATTTTTTTTATGTCTAGTTTTTGATATTCAAACAAGATTGAAAAGTTATGCATTTTCCAATATCTTGTGATTTTAGTAATAAAATTTTATAAGTAAGGTGAGAGAACCTCACTATAACCAAAAAGCTGTTTTCAAACATCGTTGCTATAATCTTTACGTCAAGTCCGTGGTTTGGATGCGAAAGACCAAGTAAAAATGATACTGGAAAGGTACACTTTCTTTTAGCTAAACAACATTGCAGCTTTCTAGTCTTTATTTTTGTTCATGTGTGATTCATTTGTGTTGATAATGATATCGCTTGTTTTTATAATTTTATTTTGTTAGGTAAAGCATCATTATATTTCAGGCTAAAATTGAGCTTTGAACAATAGGTTTATCTAGTTTAAATAAATAACAACTCTTAAGGTGTATTAGCTGAATTATCTTTTCGTTTTTATAGTCCTTAGTCAATAACGGATTTTTAAATTGTTATGGGTCTACAACACTTAATTTAAATCAAATTAAATTAAAAAGTTACGTCATAGAAGACAAGAAAAATATCAAAATCTGTTTTTGATAACTTGTCTTTCATAGCAAATCTGAGAGGTGCAAATGCTTAGTTTGCTTTAAGTACTACATAATATAATACATCGTTGTACATTCATTTTGATAATAGTAATTTTCTTTAGCATACTTATTTATTATATTTTTAGACTGTTTACCGTTGGACTTCTGTCCCAATTTAACTTAGTGGGGACAAAAAGAAAGGATCGCGGTGGAAATAAGAGTGGTTGAAAAGATCATCCGTTTTTGAATTAATAGTCAATAAGTCTGATGTGTTTCACTCAGCTAATAAAATTTCATTTGCTATTTCATATTACAATAAAACAAGTGACTGTTTTTCATGTTCACTCATTTTTTAGAAGTCGCAGCCAGCTCGTATAAAAAGACCTCTCGACGAGAAATAGTTAATTTTATTCAGAGAAAGCTGAAGAACGCCCCTGATCAAATCGGGGGGTTGCGTAGGCAACAACGCCAAGAACAGAGGAGAAAGCTCAAGAAACAGAGAAAAAAGAGGAAGGTGAAAATAATGTGGAATTTGGAGATGAATCTGCTGATGACTCTTAATTTATTTAACTTAATTTAACTTAATTCATTTAACTCTTAATTTAATTAATATATTCTGCTGAACAATACTGCTGTTTTATTTATAAATAATTCTCCTATGTTTAAACCTATAAAAAGTAAAGAAAATGCTTCCTCTTTTATATTGACTTCTAAAAGAGGTTTTTTTCTTAGCACCTTCCGACGTCAAGAAGAAAAACTTTTTCAGATGTGTATAATTTGTTAATTATGATTAACAAATACGATAAACGTATTTTCTATGCCTTATCATGACAAGCTAAAAACACGTCTTTTCGATGTCGAAAAAAGATGCCTTTTAGATTTGCATGATCGACTAAAAAAAGGCGTCTTAAGGACGCATTTTCATGACTTTTCATGACAAGATAAAAATAAGAAAAAGACGTCTTTTCGATGTCGAAAAAAGATTTCTTTTAGATTTGAATAATCGACTAAAAAAGGCGTCTTAAAGACGCATTTTCATAACTTTTCATGACAAGATAAAGACAAAAAAAAACGTCTTTTCGATGTCGAAAAAAGATGTCTTTTAGATTTGCAAAATCGACTAAAAAAAGACGCCTTTAAGACATCGTAAATATGACTTTTAAAGACGTCTTTTCGACGTCTTTTTTCCCACTGGGTATCAATTTACAATCTTTATAAATTTTTAAAATTATAGAATGTATAGAAAATGGCATTTTTATATAAAATAAAACATTTATATTATATAGAAGATAATAAAGGCTCCATATAAAGTCAAAATGATGTCGCTCCAGACATTGAATTTGTTATTATGAGTAAGTTGTAGATATTATTAAACGGCAAAATTAACAAAAATTAAAAAAAAAAAGTTCAAATAGCTTTTGAATAGCAATTTAATATTAATGTTGCTTAAATAAATTGTTTAAAATTTGATACAAATATGAAATTCTTTTTAAACATATTTACCTTTTAAAAGGTTAAGTAAAATAGGAGAAGCAAAAATAATGCCTATCTAGTCTTCAAAACGAATTTTCCCTCTGTAAAAGTCTTGATATGTATTTGGTTCTAATAGCATCACTATAGCTTCATTAGGAGCAAATGGGTTACGTGCATATTGACTTTGACGAGCATTTCTTAGATTCTATAAAATAGTATAAACCAACTTAACATTCGTTGTCACTGGAAAATAATAAAGCAATATTAGCCGACATGCATTTTACTTTATAAGAATAAAAAAAATTTGTGTTTTTTTATGTTTTCATTAAACATTTAATGAACATTTTATTTGTTTTTATAAGATTAATTTACCTGAACAACCTTTGGATAAGTGAGAAACATTTGGGCATGATGCGGAGCATTTTCAAAAACTTCATTATAGATGGTTTTGAAAGGCTTTCGGAAACTAGTGGCTTGCTCGCGCATCTTTTTCAGACAATCTAGATAGTCATAGCACATAACAGATGATCCACAAGCGTGAGAAGCGATTGGTTCCACAAGTTCATTTGATAAATCAATTTTTGTTGTCCCGTTGGAGTCTTTATAGTGCTTGCACTTGAGATAAACAACACCCGTTGAACTTGTTCTATTTTTTATGTGAGTGAATTTCCCAGATATATAAATATATAAATAAATAAATAAATAAATATATATATACATATATATATATATATATATATATACATATATATATATATATATATATATATATATATATATATATATATATATATATATATATATATATATATATATATATATATATATATATATATATATATATATATATATACATATATATTATATATATATATATATATATATATATATATATAAATTAATTTCTACGATCACCTTCAACTTTTTGATATTCCATTTTGTTAGCAGACAACAAAAAATTGACTAGCAAGTTAATTTATATGAGAACAAGTAAACCGCAAGCTTTTTCTTTTGTTAGTTACTTTTGTTTGTTACGTTACTTTCTCTTGTTTATTTTTTTGTTGTTATTTAGAAATCAATTGATAGGTGTTTGAAGTTGATAATTTTAACTGAATGTTTTATTTTGTAATATGGAAAAGTACTCTCAAGTTCTTTATATAAAGGAGGGGAGAGGGGGAGGGCATTTATTAATTTTTGGAAAACTATTCCAACCAATCAAGCTATCAAGTCTCCCCTCCCCGTTTATAAATTTTTACTTGTTATCAACAAAAGAATGTTGATAACAAATAAAAAATCTCAAATCTAAAACATCACCATGTTAAATCCTTTTGATATTTTGATAAAACAGCTGTTAGAAAATACGCATTTGACCCTAATAATGAACAAATATTTATTATCTTTTTTAAGGTATAATATTTAAGCAAATAGTTTATAAAGACGAATATCAGTGTTTTTAATTTTCTAATAGAACAAAAAAACATCATAATATTAAAACATTTATTTTAAGTAAGGAAAAATTAATAAAAAAATTTAGATTAATATGTATGCAAAATAACAAAAGTCAATGTTGTCCCTAAAACGTCATTGAAGGAATAATTTCCAAAATACTGAAATTTAATTCGATCTTTAATTTCAAAATCGTAAACTTCGTTTATTTGCCTTGAATCATAATATCCCTGTGTCATATGATGACATCGGGAAACCTCAACATCATTGACAATAATACTAACATATCCAGTTGAAGAGGTGTATGCAATGTATTTCATAGATATTTGTACTAGGCATTTCTTAAGTAAAGTATAGGTACTTATACCATCATACTGAAAATGTGTTTCTAAATCTTTTTTCAAACCATTCCAATTAAAATATCCTCCGTTTGAAACACTACTACTACATGCAGTTTTAAGATAAAGTGGAAATTGAGCAAACTCTAATTTGGCTTTTTCTTGAGTTTTTTTTTCGTACTCTTTGTCGATGAGTTTTTGCACTTTTTTCCCTAACTCCGGCAATCCATAAAATTGAGCATCACATTTTAACATTTTAAGTAGTCCTGGGTCATTTATTTGTGAAAATAATTTTCCGTATGTTAAATACTCCAAAACAAAACGAAACGTGTGAGGATCTCTGGGGATAAAGATCTTAGAGGGAGCATCGGTCAGTTTTTTTTCTTTTGTCCATTCAAACACGTGAAAATAGCTATTAGAATGCGACAGTAAAACGTCAAAAGTTGTTTCAAAATTACAATTTCCTACTTGAACCGACACCCGTTGATTTTTCTCAAAATGATTTGAAAATATATTGTCTAGATAATCTTCACGTACTTTTAATTGCGCTTCTTTTTCATTTAGAGAAGTTTCTCTTTCATCCAATTCCTTTCCTTTAGTTTCCAATGCTTTAGATAATGCCGTAGACACCTCTTTACTGAAGTTGGAAATAACTTTAGACCCAGACATTTTCAACTTTGTATTATTCTGAAAATAAACTTGTTGATTAACTTTCCAATACGTTTTCTAAAATATATTTTATATCAGGTATAACGAATTTGAATATAAATACAATAAATAAACGATAATTATTTACTTTATTTGGTTGGTTAAAGTTTATTCAAAAGATAAATTAAAGTTGTGAGAAAATATTTTTGATCAAATATCTTGTTCCCTAATTTTAGCATTCTAAACAAAAGTCAGAGATACCAATCAAAAATATATATTTTTTAAAAGTATGGAAAAAGTATACTAAAAGTTCAATAATTAAATATTATATTTTTTGCATAAAACTATTCTATATATAAAAATACGAGTGTAAATCCATTTTTAAAAAACCTGTAAAACCATGATTAAACTCTTTCCTAAATATCTCCGACGGAGATTGTTGAATTATCAAGCAAAGTTGTGTTAGGGTTGTCGTTAGATTACGTAACGCTAAATTTTACTAATAAACGAATACAAAAAGGTTTTAAAATAAGAGTATTTATAAATGGTTTCGCTAACTCTAAGTTCGCCGAACAATTTTACGTAATCTTTTTTTTGTTTTAAGGAATTGTTGTTTAATTATTATCTAAATATGCTTTAAAATACAACCAAACGGTCAAACATTACTTGGTTTTTAACCACCTGAAATTATTTGAAAGACGTATTATAGCAATATGTTTTTCTTTAAACGTTAAAAACTACGTCTTAGTTTACTTAATAAAAAATGTTTCTAAACATGAATCAACAATTAAGTATATAAAGTTTAAATTAAGAAGTTTCTATAAATAAACTATTTTATAATAAACTTCAATCTTTCAGTTTTTCTTTTTATAATAAACTTCAATCTTTTCAGTTTTTCAAACTTTCAATAAAAATCAATAGTATTATTAACATCTTAGCTTACCCCCTTTTATATGAAAATCTTGAAAAAAAAAAAGCGTTTTAAGTTAACGTAAGTTAATGGAGATTTGATAAGATTTAATATTGTAATCGTATATTATTCGCTTGTAAAGATAAACTAATTTGCCGTACAACTATACAGCATTAAAATAAAAGTAAAAAATATGTTAAAAATAGTTGAAAAAATAATATTCTTTTAACCGTTTCTCCAGATCAAAAAGATCAAAAATCCTCTGAACAAGTTCATAATTTAGTTAGCAATATTTTAAATTAACGTATAACAATATTTTAAATCACGGCGCAACGCAGTGGGACAAAAACTAGTTTTTTGTGCCAAAATTTCTTTTGTAGTTTTTTTTTTCTTTTATTAAAATAGCTATATTTATATATAAACTGCCTAAATGAAGTAATAAACATGTAATGATATAAAATTGAAAAAATTAGAAAATTAAATTTCGGTGATAAATACGAAGTATTTTTAATGGACAAGATTAATTTTATCAGTGTTAACATCAAAAACATTACTTTTCATTACATGTATTTGTCATAAAATAACTTTTTTAGATTTATATTTACAGAACTTATATTTTATAACAGAAATGAAAGATTTTGTAGATATTCTTTGTGAACGAAACACCTTTTTTACATGTTCAGTATTTCATATCAAGTGACCAATAATTGAAGACCAAGGATTCGTTATAACTTTTTTTATTTTAAAATCTTGCAAAATATTTATGATGCATGGCTATTTACATACATTTAGCATGAGAATTACATAATCAAATGTTTGGAGGATATTGGAGGTTGGTTTATCTGATACCGAATTTTTGGAAGTGGTCTCTAAATGTCCCGTGTTTTTTAAATCGTGTTTCTTTACAAATAAAACAACTTATTTTTTTTTTACTGTTTTTAACACTATTACACACTACAAAACCTGATTATTCAAGTTTAAGAATATATAAATCATACCACTTAAAAATAAAATTATAAAAATGTATTTACTAATATTTACTTTTCGTATGAGAATTGGAAAAGCGTGGAGCTGCACCAAGTCTTACATTATATTCTAAACATTCATATCTTGAATCTCTTTGAATTATGTGTTGCATGCATACATAATTTCACCGCACACCTTTTTTGAGCATTAATCTTTAATTATCATTTTTTATAATCATTCATCAAATATATCTTTTCATTATTGATTTATGAAATATATAATTTTTTATTTTTTAGTGAGTAAGTATTTACATTTTGGTAATTTTTTTTGCACTGAAAGATCTTACCTACTTGTCATATTAACTACTTTATTTGTCATATTATGACATATTATCAGAACATATGATCATATATATAAGAACTACCTTATTTTTTATATTTAAAATTAAAGTAAACACGTGTAAAAGTGAAATATTGAAAAAAATGCATGGACTGTTCACGGGTTAATTTCAAAATAAGCAATTCCGTTAACTATACAAAATAAGCAAACGTTTTTCAGTCATTCTGTTGCCGTTTTCATAACCCTCCGTTAAACTAACGGAGAATTTGAGTGTCCGTTAAGAAAAAAACTTTCAACGGTCGGTTATAAAACGGAGGAAAGTTAATGTTATTCTAATCATTTTGTTTAGAGTCCGTTTGTTACTAAGATGATTTTTTCAGTTAAAATTTTCTCCGTTAGCGAGCTCTGTTAACTAGTTTTCGTGCTTTTTTTTCGAGGCATTTTAGCGTTGTGATGCCAACAGACATTAAAGCTGTTTAATTGGGAAATTGCAGCCGTTGATTTGTTTTCTAGTACCTGCAGCGTAAATTTTAAAATCTTAATTAAAACACGTTACAATATAAAATAACTTTTATAATTTATGACATAGAAAATATTATGACATTGTCCAAAATGTTGCAAAACAAAATTAGCACGAAATCAAGATTTATTTTCGCAACTATGTGTTCATTATTACTTTCATAATTTTCAATTGGATTGTTATCCATGTCCACATCATTTAACTCTGTTGCTAAACTTTGCAATACAGCACTCGCATCAATTATGGTGCAGGTTCTTTCGAGGGTCATTTGAACCTCTTTATGAAGCAAATGAAACCGTCTTTTTCACCTTTCAAACACTTGCTTAATTAAAACTCTTGTTCTTCTTAAATATATAATATATCAATGCTGAGCTGCTGTAGTTGGACTTAGATACGGCGTAAGCAACCAACGAAAACATGGATATCCGAAATCGCTAAGTAATAAACCTTTAAGTGTTCCATCTATCATTTTTTTACTAAGCTTTGATTCTCTTAAAATTCTTGCGTCATGTGTTATTCCAGGCCATTTTGCAACAATATCAATGAACTTTCCGTTATAATCACACACCACTTGGACATTGATCGAATGATTTGATGATCTATTGACATAAACATATTCGTACTTGCGTGGTTTTTGTATGGAAACGTGCGTGCCGTCTATTAATCCAGTTATTCTCGGAAATTCTGCCACATTATAAAAAGTTACTCTGCTTTCATTTAAAACATGTGGATCAGTTGGGTACTAAATGTATTCATTAACTCTTTTTGCAAGACTCAAAGAAACACGGCAAATAATTCTAGGGATATTTAGTTGACTAAAAGCTGTTGTAAAATCACCAATCACAATCTAAAATGATCCTGTTGCATAAAATCGAAGAGCGCATAATACTTGATAGATTGACGGAACACAAAAACTTTGATTTGACTTTGGTTGTAAATCTATTTTCAGCAAATTTTCCAAATGGAAAATAGAAGAACGACGAAACCTAAACCTTTGATATAAGTCAACATCATCATAAATATCAAGTGGGTTGGTTCGGTCTTTAAATAACCTTTTACGTCTAAGACCTTGCCGGACTGCTATTTTTTGACGTCTTACTTCTGCGAAAACTAAATGCATAAGAACGAGTCGAGGCATTGTCATTGAATATTTTCTATTCTTACAACTTTCAGTTTTATTTTTAATAGACCATATACATGTTATTGCGACAAACAATAACCTGCGACACAGACTCGTTACAAAAAATAATTTCGTGGCAATGTTCCACAAATACCATAATAGTAAAAACACTTGTTACCCTAGGCAATCTATAAAATGTTTCACTATTCATTAAAATTCTAGACTAAAAGTCTAGACTAAAGCATAAGGCACACAATACTTTATTTTAATGACATTACAAATTTATTACATACTGTTTATTTTAATTTAATTAACATATTTTAATCATACAATTATTAGTATCCCATGTTTAAGTTATTAGTATATTATATACAGATTGTAAGTTAGAAATTTTTTTTAAAACAATGGCAGTATTAACTATGAAAATTGAGAAAAAACGTGCAGCCAGAGGAAAAGTGTATGTCTCAGAAGTGAAATGGTTGGTAATTTCAAAGTTTTAAGAACATAAAGATGTTCTTTTGTCTAAAGATGGAAAGGCGGAGATAAATAAACGAAGAAATCGTATATGGAATGAGGTAATCCTTTATATTATATATATTGAATAAAATATTTAGTTTAGGCAGCATTATAAATTTTGGTACTTATGTGTATTTTAGATGACCGATGCTGTAAACAGCTTAGGATTTGATAAAAGAACAGTTACCATAGTTACCAGTGTCAAAGGTTTTTGCGATATCTTCTTAAAAATGCCAAAAAAGAGATTTCATCAACAAAAAAATTCCAAGGGGGGGAGGACCAGCAATTATTTTAACAGAAATCAGCCAGAAAATATTGGATATATATGGAGAAAATTCTCCAATAATTTTTGGTTTGGAAGAGGTGAAAATCAATAGCATCGATTTTGTTTGCGATATACAGAATACTGTTAATCCAGTTGAATAATGGTGCAAGTTATACTATGCTACACACTGCAATTACATCAGAAAATGGGAACAAAGACAACTTAGGACAAACTAAACGATCTACTGTGCAAGATGATGATATATTAAAAAACGACCAAAAAACGAAAAAAAAAACTCTCTCCAGCTCTCCACCTACCAACTGTTGATATAAAGAGTAACTTAACTGAGGAGAAATTTAAATTTAGGGAAGAAGTGCTAATGCTACAGGCTGAAAAAGAGTACTTTATTTCTAAAAAGGAGTTTTTGGAGTTAGGAAAAAGAAACGCATCTTTAAAAGAAAAAATAATTTTATTAAAAAAAGATTTATTAAAATAAAAAATTTTAGAATGGCACTTAAAAACATTATAACTTTCTTGTCAATTAATGTAACACCATTTTTGTAAAACTTATTTTTTGTATATTAATATAAGCACATAAAATAACTATTTATTTATTTTCAGTTGTGAATTTACTTAAAACTTCCCCAGTTTATAGGTTCATTTATAAGATTCTAAAATAAAATAATACAGTTACAGTAAAAAATCACTAATATAAAATGATATATAATTGTTAATCATTAATAATTATAACAGTTTTTATATAATACATAGATAAGTTTTAATACATAACAAAGTCTTTTGAAAATTGTTAAAAAGTTTACATAAAAACTAACAAAAAAGACAATCGTGTTCTTCAAATGTAAATATTTAGTTATGAAAATTTGTAAAGCCGAGAAATGTTCAAGAAAACGATTTCAAGTTCTAAGTTATACAACATAAACAACAAAAGAAAAAATCCATTCTTTTTTACTTTGTAAGATCGATTGAATCTTTGCAATGGATCATAATATTGTGCAAAATCAACTTATAATATTTCAATGTCTACATTACTCATAATCTAAGATTCAGAAATTAATATAAGAACACACGCACACGGACACACACACATATATGTATATATGTAAATATAAAGTATAAATATGCGTTCGTAATAGTATATACTATTAAAAAAAAATTCATTTGTTTTCATGATAAATGAATGTATTTATTATAAAATAAAAAAATATCTCATTAAAATACATAATAGTTTTTATATAATAAAGCTTATTTAGCATAAAATATAATATATTTCATATTATAATATAATATATCTTATATTTTAAAAAATTTTATAATTTAAAATATAATTTATTTTATAACATAAAATATAATATATTTTTATATAAAGCTTATTTAGCATAAAAATAAACGTATTTTTAAGCTATATAAGCAGGGTTAGAATTTGGCGTTCACAGCCTTCCGATAACTAAATTTTCTCATGCCGTTAACTAAACGAAGACATAAGAATAAGAGTTTATTTTATCGCTGGCCTTAAAAACTGCCCTTTTGCTTTTAACCTGCCGATAGCTTATCGCAGGGTTTAACGGAGGGAAGTGAATACGGCTGCTGGCTAACTTTGAATTTGCGGGTAACATTGAATAAAATGTGTAAATGTTTTTAAATTATTTTTTTGGTATTTTTTTTGCCTGTTGTTTTAACAAAAGATAATATGATAAAATATCTTTTTTTTTTCAAAAGTTTGACCATAGATAATTTAATTTTGTTTCTCAAAAACTATTTTTCCCTCGGTTTCCAGTTACACAGTCGAATGTGGTAATAATATCGTGTGTTGTCAATTTAGAATATTTGTTACTACATTGTAAATATCAAAATAGATTTTTTAGTATTTTATTAAAATATTTTTCGAATTTTAATACAAACTCAAAATAATAATAAGTAACATGTTTTTTGCTGCTAAAAGGGTATTTATTTTTACTTCGCTAAAATATAACCCAACTCAAAATAAGTTTGAATAATCAATGTTTCCTTAAAGTGCTTTCGTTACTGTCTGAGTAACATTGCAATAATGCATAATATTTAATAGACATCTTTTTATTATAGTATTTTTACTACGTAATAATATATATATATATATATATATATATATATATATATATATATATATATATATATATATATATATATATATATATATATATATTTATATATTTATATATATATATATATATATATATATATATATATATATATATATATATATATATATATTCATATATATAATATGCATATATAATATATACATACACTATATATGTATATATGCATACATAATATAAATATATATAATGGATGATGTTTTACAAAATAATGATTTATCAAGTTTTTTTACCAATCCATGTGATTTAAAGAGTTTGAATATTTTTTATATTAAAAAACTTTTATTAAATTTTTAAAGATTTTTCTAGTAAAGTTGTATAAAAAAGAATTTGTGCATGCTCCTTTAGTCCATGATATTGGTTGGTATTATGATCAACATAAAAATTTAGCAAATTATAGCAACTGTATAATGTATCATAATGTGCAGTTTAAAGTTGTATTTTTCTGTTAGCTATTTTACATGAACAAAATTTTAATATATAAGTATTTTTTCTATTATATTTTCTACTATACTTTTCCAGTTGAAAATGTATTGTAGGGCATGCAAAATGTTCATTCGAGCTGTTTGGATATTTGCTTTACTATTTCCCAAATGTTTTCTATGGGGTTAAGATCATGCGAATTGTCTGGCCATAGCAATACATCAACTAAGCCATAACAGTTTTTATTGTGTGGCATGTTGCACCATCTTGCATAAATATAAGATTTTTGACATTATTTTTAATATTTTTGAATTTTTTTGTCACTTTTTGACTTTTTTGGCTGGACATCAGTCCCTCTTCTTTTAGCCTTCTACAAATGGTCCGGTCTGACACAACAATTACAGCTTCATGGGTAAGCTTAGTCGCTTTTTTTCTCTTTTACAGGCAGATATTTCTGATTATACTGTCCGCTCTTGGTGTTTTTATTGCGTTTAGAAGGTGGTCTCCTTGGACCAAACTCTTTCCCTGTATCAATTCTTTTTCTTACTTGCATTACGGTTTGGTAGGAAACCTTTGCGGTTTGTGCAATTTTTCATTGAGAATAATTTGTATTTTGGAAAAGACATTTTAAACTTATTTTTATTTTAAGTAGGAAACCAATATATTCCTCCAGAAAGTTGATCACCAGATTGTCTTTCCAGAATAACTAACAAAGAATAACAAATCACCAGGGGCTAGACACCCCTTTGCCCCCCTCAGGACAGCCCTGGGGAACATGGGTGAAAGAATTTTTATTGCTTCAAATATTTTAGCTGCAAATCTTACTGATAGGCCAATAGTGAATACTTAAGTTTCCATTTCTAATGATAGTATTGGTGTTAAAACTGCTCCTGCCATTTCACCATCAACATCATTTAATTTATGAGAAAGGGCTCCTGTGAGTTTACCATCAATATTATTTATTGTTTTACCTAAATAATACGAACTAATTCCAAAGCCAGGTTAAGAATAACAACTAATACAAAAAAACACATAATAGGTGTAAAAGAAAATTGCATATTTTAACTGATACACCTAAAATAACAAAACAGAATATCTTTTAGTTTTTAAATGATGAAAGTTCTGATGAAATTTATTATAGAGTAAATATACTTACTTTAAGTAAAATTTTTCCGAGTTTTTTAATCATCAAGTTGGCCGAAATAAAATAGATAAAGCTAGATAGAGCCTAGATAAAGCCTAGAGGCTTTATTTAGCAGAAGTTATAGAAGTTGTTGGTGTAGTTTACAAAATTAAGTATTATAAGAAATCAGGAGACATTTGTAATAAATTTATATGAGACGATGACGATTTTACCATTCTACAGAATTTAAATATACATTATTTCTTCTAAGGCTTGTTTCTAATAATAAAAATTAATTTTTAGTTTAACAGGTGTTTCGTTTTTTTTATATTTAGTGTATGACAGCATGCAACCTTAATCAAACTTTTAGCCTGACAAAGTGTCTCATAACTTGTAAAGTATGTTGAACTTTTTGTTTAAAAATAAAGTTTTTTTATTAGCTTTTTTCAGAACTTTTTATTGATTAATTTCTCTACTTTGTGTAAAAATTTCTTTATAAAGTCTTTATGATATTTGAAAAAAAAACTTTTATAGCAATTTTTGTAGGAGTCTTCAGAACTTTTATAAAAATATTATTATTTTTGTAAAATTTTTTTTTAAAAGTACATAAAAATTAAAGGAATTTTTTCCTCATTAAATTCTATTTTAGAATTATAATTTGTGTGAACTTGGTTGTTTATTCTACAGTCATATTAAAGAAAATGACACTGGTAAATATAAAAAGTTTGATACTATTTTTACTTAGTTTTAGCAATTTTAAATGTAACTGTAATAATAATAACAATGTATAATGCAGGTTGTTGACCAACGGTTTATAATCAAAATTTAATATGGCTGGCGGTAAAGGTAAAGAGAAGTTTAAAGGAACAAACATTAGGTATTTACTTGTAAGTTAAGTGTAAAATTATATATTTTTTAAAAATCACAGTTGGTTTTTTTAATGCTATTTTATTTTTAACTTTTTGATGTATTTGATGCAAATTACTCAGGCAATACCTTTTTTATAGAGAGCGTTTTGTCAATTAAAGTGACTGCTACAGTTACCGAAATAAGAAAAGGAATTATGACTTTATTAAAATACGCACTCGACAGATCAAATGGTGGTGATCGCCGCGTAAAAGGCAATTCACCCGATGTATAACATTCATACTTTTTCCTAGTTGTTCTGGAACTATTGATAATAGTTATTATTGATAAATTGATAAATATATTACTGATAAATAAAACTTTTTTTTTTCAAACATTTTACTTTATTTGCATTGCATATAAAATCCGTTGAAGCAATTTAGTTGTATCGGATTAATTTACGTGAAATATAATATCCTCTGCGCAAATTATTGCTTTTTTATTGTATTATTTTATTGCAATTAAAGTTGAGATAATTTTTTAGTTAATTGGATTTAACCAAAATAAAAGACAAAAATCAACGTTGAATTTACGTTGTTTTTATAAGGTTTTGAATTTGACAATTTAACAATAATACATGGCTTAACTTGTGATGCAGTTAGTTAGGTAAATATTAAACGGATATTTCTTTATGAGCGTATTATTTCATGAGTGTGGATTACAAGTAGAGACTACTTGATATATTATATAAGTATAAAATATATATTATATATGTTTTTCTTATTTATATAATATATATATATATATATATATATATATATATATATATATATATATATATATATATATATATATATATATATATATACATATATATATATATATATATATATATATATATATATATATATATATATATATATATATATATATATATATATATATATATATTATATATATATATATATATATATATATTATATATATATACATACGTATACGTTTGATTGT
>NC_061166.1:34113490-34236983 GCF_022113875.1 Hydra vulgaris | reverse complement strand
CTCACATTGTGGTGCTGCAATTGCCAATCGAAACTATTACTTCCATATCTATCAGCAAAACAATTATCCAGAAAACAGACGTCTGTTCACTACTGCTAGGAACCATTGTAAAAAGGTTTTGTCTAACACTTAATCTCTCATCTCAAATCTCATAACCTACTTTCTGATCATCAATATGGATTTCGATCTTCTCGTTCTACGGCTGATTTGCTAACAGTAATAACCGATAGGTTTTATCGCGCATTAGATAAAGGTGGAGAGGTTAAGGCCATCGCTCTTGACATTTCTAAGGCGTTTGATAAAGTTTGGCATGCTGGTTTTCTCCATAAGTTTTCTTCTTACGGAGTATCTGGAAACATTTTTAAGATTATCGAATCCTTCCTTCCAATTGTAGTATAAAAGTTGTTCTCAATGGACAGCACTCTTCTTCTTATTCTGTAACCTCAGGGGTTCCTTAAGGTTCAATCCTTGGTCCTATACTCAATTTAATTTACATTAACGATCTTCCAGGTATTCTCACATCTAAGGTGGCATTGATCGCTGATGATACTACCATTTATTCTTGTCACAATAAGAAGTCAACTCCCTCTGATTGCTTGCAGGGGGCATCTGAGATTGAAAAGGATCTCACTTCTGCTACAGCATGGGGCTCAAAATTGCTGGTGAACTTTAATTCAGATAATACTCAATTTTTTTCAGCCAATCGTTATTGCATTAATTTAGACCTTCCTATATTTATGAACGGTAATGTACTCAATGAGTCTGCTACCCTTCATCTTTTAGAATTAACTCTTACTTCTGATCTTTCTTGGAAACCTTATATCAAATCTGTTGCAAAATTAGCATCTGCTAAAGTCGCTTCTCTTTATCGAGCTCGTCACTTTCTTACTCTGGATTCTATTCTCTATCTCTATAAATCTCAAATCCGGCCTTGTATGGAATACTGTTGCCATATCTGGGGTGGATCTTCTTATGATGCCCTTTCTCTTTTAGACAAGGTGCAAAAACGCATTGTAAACATATTTGGACCTACTCTTGCAGCCAACCTTTAACTTCTGTCACATCGTCGTAATGTTGCTTCTCTTTCTCTTTTCTACAAATACTATAATGGGCACTGTTCTAAAGAGCTAGCGTCTCTTGTGCCATCTACTAAAAATCATTCTCGTGTTACTCGTCATTCAATTAAGTCTCATCCTTTTTCTGTTACTGTTCCTAAGTGCTCAAAAACTCTTATTCGTTTAGTTTTTTTCCTCGAACATCAGTTCTTTGGAATTCGCTTCCTTCATCTTGCTTTCCCGATTCATATAATTTGCAATCTTTTAAGTCGTCTGTCAATCGTTATCTTGCTCTGCAATCTTCATCTTTTCTCTTCCAGTTTTTTAATGCTGATGGAAACCAATACTTTTTATTTTGACAATTAATTTGAGTAAACAAATTGTAACTGAACAAACTAAAACAAAAAAAAACTTATCATTCTATTCGAAAACTTAATACACTACTTTGGAAAAAAATATTTTATCTATTATTACCAAAATGCCGTACGAACTTGTGGAGAACGAGAACAAATATCTTTAATTCCTTGAGTTGTATAAAAAAGCGTATTCAACACTTGAAAAATAAAAGCTGTATCAGCACGCACAAAAATTGTGAAAAATAGTAAAAAATGATCAATTCTTGTACGAAAAAAAAATTAATGAGTTAAAAGTGAAAGCAACAAAGTCGAAATGATCACTTATGTCATTCTGGAGAAATGCCTTTTTCACCACCTAGCAAAAAGAAAAAAGATATCGATGCAGCACCGTCTTCGTTAAATGTAACACGAAGTTTCCCAAATGCAACAACCACAGAGCCTACAAGGATTGAACTTGGTAAGTTAAACTCTGTAATATTTTACAAACCTTTTCTCTCTCCTGATTTTCTATACATTAAGTTTAACCGTATTGTAAATCTAACTACATCGTACGACCTTAGAACAGTCACAGAAGTTTATTCATCAATGACCACTAGACCTATTTTTCTATATCCAAAATAACTTGATTAGTATTAACTGTCAAGAATTTATAATAGCTTATTTTTTGGCATTTCTTAATTTAGATTTAACAGACAACAAGAAAGAAAGAGAAAATCCGGCACAAGTTAGGAGTCGAAAGAAAATCTCAGGTCAAGAATCACAACGTTCATCCTTGATAATCATACGCGATTCTGGTTTGTATACTGTAACAAAGGAACAAATAAACACTGTGAAAAAAACCTTACAAAAATAAAAAATAAAATTGGACAAGTAAGATAATTTAGTTATGTATAATTTCTTTATTAGATTTTATTTTAGAATGTTTAACTGTCAGGTTTTTAGTAAATATCAAGAGATATATTAAACAAAGCTTATTTGTGCGTATAGAAAATCGTCTTTCAAATTAGAAATAATAATTTCTAATTTGAAATAAGAATTTTCGTACTTTTTCTTTTGCAATATTAGCCAAATCTTAAGTGTAAAAGTTTTTATTACGGAATCAAAGATTTTCTGATATTTTGGTTTAAGATTGATTCGTGAATCAGCTCGTCAAAGAAAGCGAAGACAAAAACTTAAAAAGAACATCAAAACTGTTTCTCAGAACATCCCTGAAGCATCAAATGCTTTGAAACAGTTTAGTCGAAACTATACTGGACAACCACGTCTCGAAGTTGATCAACCAGAGCTTTTATCAACAATTATAAAAATTGTGCAAAATTCATCAGCAGCTGACAAACGTCGAAGAACAGAATGTCTCCGTAACGTCTCCACTTTGGATGACCTTCAGGAAGAGTTGACAAAGATAGATCTTTTACGACGTGAAAACTATTCTGAAGAAAAAAACAGTTCCAGTAAAGCTAATACGTCCAGAAAACTCAATGCGACAAAGAAATGACGATAGAATGTTTGCCAAATCATTCATTGATGGCATGTTTGAAGTTTGCAAATTGTTTGGACCAAAAGCTATGCTTTTCATTTCCAACGATGATAAAGCCAGGGTCCCATCGGGTCTTGCTGCAGCAAGCCTTCAAGCGCCACTGCTGATGCATATGGAATACAAGGTCAAACTCATGGATTACAATTTTGTCGTTAGCCCACTGCACAAATTAATCCCATCAGTGTATGGCGTATGCGAAGTTAACAATACTGGAAATGTATCTTACAGTAGGGACACTTTATACGTATAAGAAGTGCAAAACACAATACATAGAATGCTTTTACACATGCTTTCGATGTTAGACAGCTTTTTAAAACCAATTTAGTTAAACGCAGACCAATTATATTAATGGAGACTGATGGAGCTCAGGATGAGGAACCACGCTTCCCCAAAACCTGAGCAACTGTTGTTGACCTCTTTCGCTTGCTTAACTATGTCTTTTTTCATGGTGTGAATGCAGCTGGCCTTTCAGCCTTTAACCCCGTAGAAAGAAGGATGGTACCTCTTTCTCATGATTTGGCTGGAATAGTTCTTCCTCGTGATTTTTTTGGCAATCACCTTGGTTCTTCTAAAAAAACAATCGATCATGAATTCGAGGTAGAGAACTTTCAAAAAGCGGCTGACTTTTTATCCCAAGTTTGGGAGAAAACGGTTATTAATGGGTATGCTGTTCATTGCCAGGCTGCACCAGTTGGGAAATAATATGAACCGCCAACTCCTGATCCTGTTTAGGTAGACAAACATTGTCAGCAATCGCGATAAAACCTACAAATTGTTAAATGCCAAGAGGAGTCATGTTGCATATCGTTTGAAACAAACTGGCTGAAAAACTTCCCCAAACGTTTCATTCCTTTTCCGGCCATCTACGAATACTACGAGAATGGTTACAAAGCAATGGAACCGTCTTGATATTTTGAAAACGTATTAAACCAATCAACGTTTGCACCACTGACACATTGCCTTTTGCTATATGATATACCTAAAGAAGGATTAAAATACTATACCATTTTATCTCTATTGCCCATCGTTAAAAGAAAAGCTCTCAAACGGAGTTTGTGACAAGTGCAATAAATACTGGCCAAGCGAGGCTGCAATGAAATGATACAAGAAATCACACACACACACACACACACACACACACACACAAAGTGAGGATAGTGTAAGTGAGAGTGAATCTATTAATGAAAGTGAAGATATCAGTGAGGAGGTTGCGAATAAAATTGTAAAAGCACATGCCTGTATTTGATAGCATATTGGATTTATTTAAGTCACCATTTGAGGAAATATAAATACTCGCATTTAGAATCTTTTTTTAGAATATTTTTCTTTACTTTAACAAAAACCGAGAAGTTATTGAGAAATAACTTTCTGGTTTTTAATTTTTTAAATTGAATTTGTAATAATAATGCGTACGTACGCAAAGGAGGGGGTGGGTTGTTAAAAGCATTTAAGTGCGTACAAGGGGGAAGGGAAGGTCATGAATCAGAGGTTTTACTGCGCACGTACTTTATGGATGCCCCCAAAGTGAATCTCAGTTGTTTATTTGCAGCAAAGGTGATTACGATTAAATATCAAACTTTATTGGATTAATCAACCGGAGTATTTTATTTCTGCATAAAACCGCGGATCAAATGTTGTATTTATTAATTTCTAACACTTGTGCTTTTTGCAAATATTTTATCTCCAAGGTTGATAAAAATCTTTTATAAATACTTCAATTTTATAGTATATTACTTTCACTTTTTTAGTATACTACTCACTCATTCTCAGAAATTGAAAAGTAATTATTAAAAGCAAATAAAACCAAAAAAATAATTTATACACTTTTAAAACAAAAACTTATACAAAATTAAAGTAATTTTCAAAACGATCTTGATAAAATCATGATATCGTTATCTTTATCACCAATATCAAATTCAAATGTATTTTTATCGCCTTCTTCTATCAGACTCATTTTGATTTGATGCACATTTTCCACAATCCAATCAATATGGTGCAACCTTCAAACAGTCTAAATTCTATCTATGTGCATTGTGTCTTTTTATTTAAGAACATCAGGTAACTGCATCTAAATAAAAATATCTTTAAAGTAAGGTACATTTTACATTTTACAAGTTTTTACAAGTTTTTACATTTTTTACATTTTTACATTTTACAAGTTTTTACATTTTACATTTTACATTTGTACATTTTACAAGTATTATTATACTTCACATTGTTCACAAGCGAATGTGAACAATAAGTGATCAATAGTAGGAAAAAAAAAACATTACTGATCTGTGTCTAATTTACTTTATCATTAACCAATATATCAACCTATTTGATAAAGATTATACATCAATTTGATAAACATTATACATCAACATCATACATCAACGCAAATACACACACATAGCACAAACCTTTTTGGCAGTTATACATCGCTTAAGTCAAACATTTGTTTAGTAGAACCATTTTTCTTGGTCCCCTGGGGGGTCAAGACATCTGTAATTACCTGTATTTATATATACATATATGCATATAATTATACACATATATGTATATATATACATATACATAAGTATTATATATATATATATATATATATATATATATATATATATATATATATATATATATATATATATATATATATATATATATATATATCGGTGGGAGTAGCGCAAAAAAATATAATATACATACCAATAACACCTTGTAAGTATTTAAAATCCATTGTCTTTTTTTTTTTTTTTTTTTCTGTTTTAGATCAGGTCAAGTTAAAATTTGTTTTTAATTTATTTGCCATTAATCTGCAAAATCAAAAAAAATTTAATCACAAAAAAACAAAAAAAAAAAAACAGTAAAAATACAATCAAATCTCAAATCAATTAAATTAATGGATTACTCAAATCACAAATTAATGAAAAAATAATAAAATCATGGCAAAATATGATAAACGAAATCTTATTTAAAATCTTAAAAACCAGACATGAATACAACTGAGAGGTTAGAATTAGTAGAAAAATCAATCTAGACTAGTCTATATAAATGTAATTTGTTATTCAACGGATATATTAAAATACTTAAAATAAAAAAATTGAAATAAAAAGAGATTATTTGCTTGTAACCAGTACACACAAAATTGAAATAAAATGATTGAAATAAAAATATGATTGAAATAAAAAGAGATCATTTGCTTGTAACCAGTACACACAAAAAAGAGAAGATCATTTAACAAATAAACAAAAGTTTGCATCTGGTTCTTTACAATCAGCAAGTAACTCTAGTTCAGGAAAAATAAAACTCAACCTAATAGTTCTTGAAGACAAAGATGATTATAGCATTATTAATTTTGGTTTATTGAAATCTTTAGTTGAAGAAATAGCTAGTTGCTCTGACTGTGGAAATAATATTAAAATTGAAAATAATGAAATTAAGCAACAAGGATTTTGTTTAGAACTAAAACTATCATGTGCCTCAAGTTCTTGTCGATGGCATCAAACTTTTTAAACTTCAAAAAGTATTTCTTATGTTCAAAACAAAAATAGTGTCACTAAATATAGTATAAATAATTTATTTGCAACCAATGTTCAAATGGTGATAGCATTTAGAGATATTGGTAAAGGACATAGAGCTTTCAATTCTTTCACATCTTTATTAAATATGCCACCACTTCTTTCAATTATGTTTGCCAGGCAAATCATGCAGGTAGCTCTGGTTATATGGAAGCTATTGAGGCTGTTAAAATGTTTTCTCGTTCCATATCTGAAAACAATCTTATGTATACAGAGAACATAGGTGATACATCATTTAATCAAGTACAATTATCTTAACCTAATGGAGAGATTCCAATTACCAAGCTAGAATTTATTAGACACATTCAAAAATGGGTAGGTAGTCGTTGCAGAAATATTCATATAACTCATAAAATTAAAAAGTTATCTGATGGAAAAGGTGTCTCAGGAATAGGTAGACTCGGTGAAAAAGCTACTAATACTCTTCAAAATTATTTTGGTGGAGCTGTTAGGCAAAATATTGGTAACATTAATTTAATAAAATCTATATGGGCAACATTGTTTGTTTTTGGATTGCTAGTTTCAAAGTTTAATGCGGTCTGTATCATTAATTCTAAATGCTAAATGCATTTAGAATAAATGATACAGACCGCATAAAGAACATTCATAGAAAGTCATCAACCAAAAGAACATTCATAGAAAGTCACCAAAGGCATAAAATAAGAAGAAAATTAAGAGCTATCAGAAAAGGATTCCCGGATAGGGAGAAGGATTCCCGGATAGGGAGAAGGATTCCCGGATAGGGAGAAGGATTCCCGGATAGGGAGAAGGATTCCCGGATAGGGAGAAGGAAAATGACAAAATACCAGCTTATTCAGCAGGCTCATATTAATAAAATCATAATGTTTTTGTTTAATTTGTTTTTGTCAGTTTAATCTTATTTGTTTTTCTCAGAATTTAATTTTGAGCGATTTTGTTAACTTTAAAGCATCGTGTTTCAAGATCCACACAAGCTTTTAGGTTAAAATTTTCACAGTACATTCTTTAGTTTTAATAGCAGGAGGTGAACCAAAACTAATGTTTCATACAAAAAAATAATATTTTTATGGCATTTTTTTCTATAGAAAATAATGTCAATGAGTAACAAATATCAATATCTTTTGAAATATTTTATATTATGACTTTTTTTTTGACACTCTTTATAATTTTTCTGATTGATATATTACAAAAATATATACTTCAACTTGTATGTATTGAAAATGTTTTGAATATCCGGATTAACTAATAATTGAAAGACATCTGGAATTATCCAGAAAAAGATAATCTGTTCTATATTATAAAGAACTAGTAAAAAATTGAAATCTCAAACTTTTTTTATTCACCAGATATTGTTTGAGGGCATCGATAAAGTACATACGCAGTAAAATCACTGATTTAAGACCCCCTCACCCTTGTACAAACCTGTACTCTTTCGAAGACCACCACCACCTCCGCGTATGTACGCATTTTTTTTCTTCAAAATTAACTTCAAATTAACTTTTTCTCTCTCGTTATTTATAATGAATTAAAAAAAATTGTAACTGAAATCAGAAAAAAAACACCCAATTCTGTTACACACGTGAAATTCAATGTTATTTAAAAAAAAATAAAACTATGGATTGTTAAACCGCATACGTACTCACTGTCTTTAACATCCCGTCCCCACTTGTACGGGTTCGCAAGCTGCACCCTCCCCTCACCCCTTACCTTCGTACGATGGCTTCTTTATAAAATGTCATAAAGTAACTCCTTTTTTACTATTAATCAAGGCAAAAAGTCGTGATCGTCTTTTTTTTTAATTTTTTAAAATTATTTTGAATAAAACACAAAATACTAAATTGTTGTGCAGAGTTATTCTGATATTTTTATTTTATGGGTATGTACCACCTTAAAATAATTTAAATTCTTACGTTAAGAAAAGTAACCCTAAATAGACTTTAATGAACAATAATTTGTTTTAATTTCATAAATAATGATTTTTTCCAAATAAACCCACACTTAATTAAGTGCTTAGAGGGTAAGTAGAAATATTTGCCTAGATCTAAATTATTAGTTTATGATAATTTAGTTAGTTTTACGATTTACCTATACCCTATCAGTGAATTAGGAATTTTTATACCCTTTTGGTGAATTAGGAATATTTCACGGCTGTTTCACTCAATATAAAAGAGAGCTTGACGTCACAAGAATTTTTGTGTTTAAAAAAAAAAAAACTATTTCCGCATAAAAAGTATAAAACTTTAAATTAATAGTATTTTTTTTTCTATAAACGCTTTAGTCTTGGAATAAAAACTATTTTTCTTCGTTAAATAAATATTTACATGAAACGAAATAAAATAAACATTGTTAAAATATTTTAAATAATTTTGGATCACTTTTCTATTTTTTGTGTATTTTACGGAAAACCTGTCTTGGGCCAATCAAGATTTGATATTTTAAGCTACATGCTTGATGATTGAAATTTTACATACTTATAAACGAATGTCTATTTTATCAGATTTTTGGAGGGCATAGATAAAAAAAATGGTTTTAGATTTTTTAGCATTATTAATTTTGTTTTTACTTGTTTTATATGATAAACGTTCAATTTTTGTTATGCCCTCCAAATTATTGAAATTTCAACCTCCTATGCACATGAAAATCAAAAAAAATACTTTCTGTACTTCTAACTAAAACGTCTTCAAACTTGGCAAATTTTGTTGCTTTTAGCAAAAATTTGTAGTTACATGCCACGGCGATCTTTCGTATATTGGTTTTCCTAATATCCATGGATCTGGAAATTACCGAATAGTGAAATAATTCAATGTAGCCTATTTAAAATGATATAAAAAAAAATTGGTGTTTAGGCCAAACCCTGCTGATAAAATTCATTTTTAAGATGATCGAAGTTCGAGGGCAGATCATCGACGTTCGGGGGCATTTAAAAATACACACAGATGTTCAATATATTTTGATTTTTTTTTTTTTTATTATATAAAAATTTAACACCTTTTTTATTAAGAATAACAAAGAAGTAAAAATAATTTCAGTTTTTTCATGTAGAATTTACTAAAGCAGAATATAGGCTTTTTTCTTTAAAAAACGTACATTTTAGCCGAATTCATCATAAGTTTCTGATTCTGTAGAATTACAATATAGCTAATGTTTAAAAACACCGCGAGATAATATTAAAACATAAACACCGCTAAAAAAGTAACATTTATTTAAACTTATATATACAAGTACAAGTGTATATTTAAATATACACTTATATATATGTCTATATATTAAATTTGTAAATAAAATAAAAATGTATTATATATTTACTTGTAATATAAATGTATATATAGTACATATTTATTATTATGTAATACATTATCATTATGATAATGATACAAGAATTAATAAACAAGTATTTTTATTTATACATTTATTATTTTATTTCTATTATATATAAATAAAATACCAAATGTATAAATAAATAAACAAATAAGTATATATATATATATATATATATATATATATATATATATATATATATATATATATATATATATATATATATATATATATATATATATATATATATATATATATATATATATATATATATATATGTATGTATGTATGTATATATATATATATATATATATATATATATATATATATATATATATATATATATTTATAAACAATTTTTTATAAACAATTTTTAAAATAATGTATTCTACAAAATAAAGTGCTCAATGTTTATTAAAGAACAGAGCAATTACAAATTATATACAATTACAATTTATATGTATATATATATATGTTTACAAATTGTATATGTATATATATATTTACAAATTATATGTATATATACTTATATATATATATATATATATATATATATATATATATATATATATATATATATATATATATATATATATATATATATATATATATATATATGTATACATATATATATATATATATATATGTATACATATATATATCTATATATATATATATATATATATATATATATATATATATATATATATATATATATATATATATATATATATATATATATATATATATATATATATATATATATATAAGTATATATACATATAATTTGTAAATATATATATACATATACAATTTGTAAACATATATATATATACATATAAATTGTAATTGTATATAATTTGTAATTGCTCTGTTCTTTAATAAACATTGAGCACTTTATTTTGTAGAATACATTATTTTACATACATATATATATATATATATATATATATATATATATGAATACAGAGGTTTAGGGGACAGTTCCTGCACCAGTGTATTTATATTTATATATATACGTCTATATATATATATATATATATATATATATATATATATATATATATATATATATATATATATATATATATACGTCTATATATATATATATATATATATATATATATATAATATATATATATATATATATATATATATATATATATATATATATATATATATATATATATATATTTATATATACGTCTATATATATATATATATATATATATATATATATATATATATATATTATATATATATATATATATATATATATATATATATATATATATATATATATATATATATATATATATATATGTATATATATATATATATATACATATATATATATATATATATTTATAAGATATATATATACATATATTAAAATAACTATTGTGTGTCTAAAAATATTGCAGTATCATGAATCATAAATCCTAAGCTATTAAAACAACCATTTTGGAATTTTATTGTTACAGTTCCAATATCTTCTGTATCTATTTTTTCCAGAACAATAGACACCGGTTTGTATATACTGACAAGCTCAAGAGAAATTTCACAAATACATCCTTGCAACTTTGGAATTTTTTCAATTTTAAATGGTTGGTTATTTACATTTCTTGTTGCAGAAGTTGTGAATCTTACAATGTTATGAGTAGAAGGTCTATAAACATCATCTTCCAATGTTTGTACTTTGTAAAAAACTCCACGTGAACAGATAATATCCTTTTCTTCTACTTGGCCTTTAGGGATTACAGTCCAGTCTGCATTCCTTAAAAGAGATTTTTCTTTGGCACTTTTATGAGGCACGAACAAACTTTAGAGAAGTGACATCAACATCTATGATTTGGTCAAGATATATGTCCTTTACATAATCTGGTACACTGTCAGTTTCCGGATCAGGGCCACCACATGGTACAAAAACACGAATAAAGTCAGTATTAATAAACAACGGAAGAACTAGGTGGCCTTTATTTAAAAAAATATTTTTTTTAGCTTCTATTGTAAGTACATTTACCATTTGATTGGTAATATACCATGGTGCGATAATAGTTGTATCATTACCGTCATGACATCGTAACAAAGATTGTTTTCCAAATATAGCCGCAGCACGATCAATACTAAAAACTTCAAAAAGTGGTGTGGAGTTTTGTGAGTGTTGTACTTTTTTATTTTCTGCTGATGTGATGAGATTTCCATAAACCCCAGCAAAAACGAGCTTTGGAACATTCGTTATAAATATTTGTCTGTGGTGGGGATTTGTAGAACTAGATCTTAATATACTCGCATCTTTTAACTTACGCATAACATTTGTTTTCAAGCTTATACAAGCACCTTTATACATTGATTGCAATTGCTCATGCGATGGATAAATTTTGATATCAATATCTACCATTTTTTATTCTTTGTATTTTAAGTTAAAATTACGGAATGAAAAGTCTTATAAAAATAAGACTGAATGATATAATACAGACAACTCTAAAAATTTACTTAGTAAAGGCCGTTTTCCACAAGACGAAAAATTCGCGCGAAGCGAATTTTTTCGTCGTTAAGCATGCGCAGATTAAACATTTTTGGCGATTATACTAATTTTTTTTCGCTACAGCGTTTCGCTGCAGCGAAAAAAAAAGTCGGATTCATTTCGACTTTTTGCGAATCGCCATTAGCGAAAACCAATAAAATTTTGAATTTTATATCACGTGATGTCAACATTAAAAAAAAGCAAAGACATGTTTTTTAAGTAACAAAAAACAAAATTCTTAACCTGGCGTTCTTATTAATTTTATATGAACTTACTCTGAAAATTGGCTAGCATGAGTAAGTTTATCAAACAAGGGGCAAGACTTACATAAAAAAATGACCAGACTTATATATAAAACTAAATCGAAAATTTACAAATATAAATTTTCACACTGTCAATTACGAAAGTTACACTTCATAAGAATGTTTATTTTCAAATGGCCACACGAAGATAAACCTTTTTGTGAAAAATTCTTTATAGAGTTAAACCTACTGTTCGTTCTTGCAGTAATAGTTTTTAATAGAAATGTTCATATCAGAGTTTATCATTAAAAAAAAATCTTATATTAAACTATTATATTACAAAATAATATCACATCTTACATATAAAGGCAGAAATGTTAATATTAATGTACGGAAAGAAATTTTCACATGCTTCAAAGTAGAAAATATGCTAAAAAAGTATTAACTGCTTTCAGTTAAATAAGCAGCGTAAACTTATTGCTGCCATTTTTATTGTTGACAACGAAAAATAAGTAGCGCGAAAGAAAGTAAAACAGCGTTTCGTCGTAGCGAAAAAATTCGCTTCGCGCGAATTTTTCGTCTTGTGGAAAACGGCCTTAAGTCAAAAAAAAGATCGCCGTGTGCGAAAAATTTTTGTTTATGTTTTAAAGGAATGACGTAACTTTAAATGCGTTACTTCCCGATTCACTATGTAATTAAATTTATTATAACAGCGAGAAAAATTTTAGTGTATAAATAAAATATACTTTGGCGGTTTTTTTTCTCTCGTGGCTTATCTACAAACATCAGTTCACTTGTTCAATTGTTAACACAATACCATCAGTTCACTTGTTTTTATATAATCCTCTGATATCTAATGCATACTTGTTATTTGTCAATAATTATTGTTTGGTTTTATTTGTTTGCATTATATTTGTATTAAGAAATTTAGTTATCACTATGCATTCTAGCGAAAAGGAGATACTAATGCTATACATTGGATGCTTAAAAGCTTTAAATTTTTAGGCATTACGCTTTAGCTTTAAATTTTTTAACATTTAAGTAAGATTTTTTATTTTTAGTCCAACAATGTGACATTTACAAATTGACATAATAAATATCGAAAATATATTAATTTTAAGTTCTTTTGATAAAAAGCAACGTCAAATTACTAATATTTAGCCAAGTTCAACATTTGCCGCTTTTATTCTAAAATTAAAGAAGTTTTTTAAATATCTGTGAAACGTCATCAAATAAAACATTTTATTGGTGTATTTATTCTTTTTACAGAACAAAATCATCTCTAATGTTTCAGATAAAATTTAATTTATCTTTAATTCAGATAAAACTCAATTTTATTCAGCCAATCGTTATCGTAATAATTTAAATCTTCCTATATTTTTGAATGGTAATGTACTAGATGAGTCATCTACCATTTATCTTCTAGGATTAACTCTTACTTCTGATCTTTCTTTTAAACCGTATATCAAATCCATTGCAAAATTAGCATCTGCTAAGGTTGCATCTCTTTATCGAGCTCGACACTTTCATACTCCAGATTCTATTCTCTATCTCTATAAATCTCAAATCCGTCCCTGTATGGAATACTGTTGCCACATCTGGGGCGGATCTTCTAATGATGCTCTTTCTCTTTTAGACAAGGTGCAAAAACGAATTGTAAACATAGTTGGACCTGCTCTGGCAGCCAATCTCCAACCTTTATCACATCGTCGTAATGTTGCTTCTCTTTCTCTTTTCTACAAATACTATAATGGGCACTGCTCTAAAGAGCTAGCGTCCCTTGTGCCATCTACTAAAATTCATTCTCGTGTTACTCGCCATTCAATTAAGTCTCATCCTTTTTCTGTGACTGTTCCTAAGTGCTTCAAAAACTCTTATTCTTCTAGTTTTTTTCCTCGAACATCAGTTCTTTGGAATAATATAATTTGCAATCTTTTAAGTCATCAGTCAATCGTTATCTTGCTCTACAGATTTAGTCTTTTCTCTTCCAGTAACTTCCAACTCTTATAGTGGTTGCTTGCAGCCTTGTTGAAAGTGAAGATGTTAAAAAAAAAAAAAAAAAAAGTTATAAAAGTTTTAGTAACACCTCACGAAAATAATTAAAAAAAAAAAAACAAGAAGCCGTAAAGCTCGCTAGAAACAGCCGTGATTTATATTCATAAGTTGAATTATGTTTTAAGTTAGATGTTTTTTTTTCGATTGTAAAATTAATCATGCGTATTAAGCACTGGGTCTTTAAAGATGAGTCTGTTTAATAATTTACAATAGCACAACTATAATGCAAAAATTATATCACAAACCATTAACTGAGGAATTAATTAAAAAGGAATATTTCCAAATCGTAAAACTAAATTATTATAAGCTAATACTTCGTAAAAATAACCAAAATAGAATTGAAAACATTTATTTTGAATGTTTATATTTTACATGTTTAAGATTTGATATCTTTAACTTGCAAGCCTGAAATTAAAAATAAATTATATTAAGATAAGACTATTATTATAAACAGAGAAATTAGCCTTATCTACAGAAAATAATACTAAACATTAAATAAAAGGTAGGATAATATACCTGGAGGTAAAGATTGTTTTAGTTTCTCAGCCTTTTCTTTATCTTGAACAGTCAAAGTGTACAAATTGCGACTACATCGAACTTTAAACTTGACTGAGTTATCTTTTTTCTTCATTATCTTCACAGCTATAAACACAAGACCAAGTTTATATTAAACAATTATTTTATATAAATTTAGGATTATATAAATATTTATATAAACCTAGCAAAAACAACTACATTTACATAATTATATACAACTTAAGATATTAAAGCATTGCTAAAGATGATTTTTAATTCAAAACTTAAATAGAATCATAGAGAAAATTACCAACAACAAGAATTTTTTGATTCGAACTTTGCTAAAAAATCAAAAATCATAATTTTCATTTCATATTATTATTCATTATTTTCTGTCAGTTGTTATTTGATTTATCAATACTTTTACCGAAAAATATCTTTTATATATAAGCTGATAACATCAATGATATTTCATTTAATTTGGTGTGGCAATAGTGTTTAATGCATACAAAAATATATAATAATTAACCATATTCTAATAAAGACGATTGTTATTGCTATTTGAAAACAAAAACATCCTTTTGACTTTATATCTTTATCGTTAAAAAGCATTAAAATATTTTAATGAAAATGCAAACCAATAGCACAGTAAAATTTTAAAAAGGAACAATATCAACAAAAAATAAGCTCTAATAATCAATGAATCTATTAGTGCTAATTTTAAAAAAAAAGACTTATATAATTATCATTTAAAATTAACTCATAGGTAACTCAGCGTGTAAAATAACGGCCGGTCAATGACTGTCCAAAATGAGTTCTTGCTGGTCATGGTTGACCAGTTAAAAAATAATCAGAATTTTAAAAAACAAGATTTGAAAAATAATCAGATTATTATTTGGAAAAAGCATGTACTAAACTATCATATAATCATTAAAATTTTGAAAAAGTTTATCAATTTATCAAACTTACTTTAAGAAATAAAATGAAAATCTGCGCGCTTAATTTTAAACTATTAACATTGGCATGTAATTTTAATGTTAGTTATTTGCAAATTTAAAAAAGGAATACTAATTTGTTAATTATCAAATATTAAGTTATTTTTGTATTTATAAAGTTCAGTCATGAAGAACTATTACAAAGATTAAAATAAAAACAAAGAAAATAATAAAAATGTTGACCGTCCAAAAAAACAGTTGACCGTCAATTCCAAGGGTTAGCTGGTACTTTGTTGTACTGTTACAAAATATCACAATAAATTAATTACTTAAAAAGTAAAATAACTTATCATTATTTTTGTGTGTTTTTTTTTTAATTACTAACACGTTTTTATAGATACCTTACTAAATTTAGTTACACCTAAAATAAATATTTTAAAAAAACCTTTTTAAAGTTGCAAGCCAGTTCATTTTCATTCAAAACTGTTTATAAATCTATTTTTCACCCACGAATATAAACTTGCTTATTAATATCATAGATCGCCAAGGTCATATTTTAAAAATCCGGAATAAACTTACCCTTATTTTTATCCTAATTTTAATTTTAACTGAGCCTGTTTAAATTGTAATTTTTATGAGCAATGATTAAAAAAGCTTAAAAAACTAATTTATTACAAAAATTTATACATAAAATTTGTATATATGTAAAACATTTTGGATACCCGAAAAACTAAATGCGAAGGAAATACCAGGAATTCTGGGAAAAACAAAACTATACCTATAATATAATACATGCCAAATTTGGCAGATGTATATTTCAGGCACCCCCACTTAATAAGTACTTAAAAAATCCTGAATAAAATAAATATTAAACAAACTTTTCTAAATATATTTTTTGAAGTCAAATAAAAAAATTAAAGTCATGGGCAAACAATAATATTGTTTATGGCACAAAAATGTTGCCACCAAGAACAATTATTTTCAAATTGTTATTCACTAGTAAGGAAATCAAGTGAGTTTTTGTATCAATATTTTATTGACCACAAATTTTTAATAATAGAGGCCATACTAAAAACAATTTTGCAAATATATAGAAAGTTAGGTATTTGATAAAGTTATGTTATGTTTATCTTACCAAGTATCAAATTACCTTGATTATTAATTTTGACCACATAATTTAATTTTAATAATCATCGAATTACACCATTATTTGATAAACTAAAATTTTCTTAAAATTAATGATATATACTTTATTTGCTATTGCTGATAAGAAAATAGGGTATTATATGTATAATATAACATATTACTTACACTAATTTTCTTAAAGCTTTTAACACAAGGAGTTTACATTAATATGTTCATAATGGCAGTTATTACCATGGCTTAATTTCCAAAAAACACCTTATATGAACGCAAAACACTAGGGCAATGCATTGGATTACATTGTTTTATTTAATAAAGATTTTACTCTAATATAGATTTAATGTGCGTTATAACTTATTTATCACAATACTAAACTATTTATCAGTAAAGATCGAGTAACCTGGGAGAAGAAACTAAATGACTTAAACTGCAACTTTTTGAAGATATTCAACACTTAGGTTTACTTTAAATATAGTCTTTACTTTATATATTTACTATCTTTCTTTATAAATTTATATCTTTATTTACTACTTTATATATTTATATAGATAACTTTATATATTTACTAGAATACTTTATTTCCATTTTTATGATAAAGAACAAAACACTAGCAATATTCTACTTGTTTTAAAAAATTTCAATTAACACCTCAATAATATAATTACTTAAAGATTTAACAGTTTATTAACGATTTAAAAATGTCACATAATAAATTTAAGTACTAATTTACATACATCTCGCATCTTTTCTTCGTGCTGTAAGCAAGAAATCTTTTATTTCTTTGATTTCACGAGGCTAAAGTAAGAAAGTGATAACACCGGTTATTCTGCGACACGGTGTATCTGTAAGGTATCTGTCGCAGATTCCCATAAGAAATATTTAATTATTTATTGCTAATTAACTTTAATAACAACCCGTTAAACTATACAACCAATTCAGTAACAGAATAATGTTGAGATGCTAATAATAAAAAAATTTACACTTACCATTTTAGGTTGCCGTTAATATCTAAATTAATTAAAAACTAATAGAATAACAAATAGCAAAATGATTATAAGTTTTAATAAAAAATTTACAGTTCTTATAAATATCAGTAACTCAGTTATTATTGTTTAATATCAAATAAAAACTTCTTTTGATTAAAAAGATATCGACAGATAAATAACTGTACAAACGAACCTACAGCAGCCGCTATTAGTTTAAAAGGAATACAAGTTAGAGATTAAAGTCGGGTCGAATTCTTTATACGGACCGTGTTGGGACATTTTAATTGTGAATTTAACTAAAATAAATTATTTAAATTAAACAATTGTTTCAAATTAAATTTTAAAATAATACTAAAAAAAAAAACATAAATGTTTTTGCCTATATTATAATATCATTTTTAAATATATATTTTATAATAATTAGTTTACGTTAACTAATAACTAGGCTATTACGTAGAATTACTAATTTACCAAAAATTATCAAACTTTGTATGCATATAATATATGCATACAAAGTTTGATAATTTTTATGCATATATATGTATGCATATATATGATATTTATGCATACATAATATATATATATATATATATAATATATATATATATATATATATATATATATATATATATATATATATATATATGTATATATATATATATATATACATATATATGTATATATATATATATATATATATATATATATATATATATATATTATATATATATATGTATATATATATTATATATGCATATATAACATATATATATATATATATGTATATATATATATATAAATAAATATATATGTATATATATATATTATATATGCATATATAACATATATATATATATATATATATATATATATATAATATATGCATATATAACATATATATATATATATAAGTATATATATATATATATATATATATATATATATATATATATATATATATATATATATATATATATATATATATATATATATATATATATGCATATATAATATATGCATACAAACATAGTCTGGTAATGTTTATATGCATATATATGCATACAAACAAAGTTTAGCAATTTTTGGTAAACTAGTAACTCTACATAATAGTCTAGTTATTAGTTAGTGTAAACTAATTTTAATAAAATATATATTTAAAAATGATTTTATAATTTAGGCCAAAAAATTTATGTGTACTTTTTAATATTATTTTTAATTGAAACTGAAATTATTGTAACCTTGTAAACCTGACCTTGTAAAATATTTATTTGTGACCCACTATATAGAGTGGGTCTCATAAATATTTTACAAGGTCACACAAATATTTTATAATGTGGAGTCACAAAGTTTTTATTAATTAATTTTTTTTTTTTTTTTTTTACACATATTGACACCAATTGAACCTGTGATTTCAAAAAGATACATGTCCAATAATTTATACATTTTGCTTTAAAATTTAAATTGTTTTTGTATAATTTATGCTTTTCTTCATAGTAGATAAAACTCATAAAAACAATATATTTTTTGTTTATTTATACCTATTTTTGATTTCCTTAGCACCAAAGGCATTCTGCAAGGTTGTTATCATTTAAAGGCAAGATAGCTAACATTTAAAATAAAATAGATACCATTTAAAGTTAAAACATTAAGTAAAGACAAAGTTTAACTTTTTAACTATTACTTTAAGTAAAGGGACAAGCATATAAATTCTATGATTAAAAAAAAACATTCCAAGAAAGAAAAGAAAAATATTTAAGGTCAATAAGTTGTGAAAATATGGTTAAGATAAGCAAACAATTACTAAATCAATAATTTTGATAAGAAGTGTTCAAATATGCTAGGCAATCATAAAATTTTGTAGTAAATATAAAACAGTTTGAGATAAAAATGACCTTACCATTAAAAAGTTCATTATAATAGTCTATAGTTTAAATTTTTTTGCTAATTTTAATTCTTAGTTAGAATCATTATGTTTATGAATTATAAATAAATATAGAAATTATAAAAAAAGCTGAATTTATAAAAAAGAATACCCAAATATTTTATTTTTCACATTTAATTAGTAGATAAGTTGCTATTTTTGCTCTTAAATTTGAATTTTACAATAAACATCTTTTTTAAAGCATTTCCAAAATCTATAAAATATGATTATGCTATTTTGTTATTTTGGTAATGAACCAATAAAGTTTATTAAAAAAAAAAATTTCTAAAAATAATAGTTGTCGCAGCAGCATGTCCTTGTGTAAACATCATAAAAGTTTAATGTTATAACACAAAAAAAAAACTTTTTAGGAAGTGATAGACTAATAGATCAATAGTAATTATTTATGACAACATATATGCAATAAAATCTAAAATAGTAATCTTCATTTATTGGATTATTATTTAATCAAGCATTTAGGCAAACCAAAAATATTTGCAGAAAATGTAGACAGAATTTTGGTAAGACAATTAAAACACAATACTTAACAAAGTGCTACGAAATTAAATAGTATTTTCAGCAATAACTTTTATGTTAAGTGCAGCATATGTACTACAAAATGTTGTCTAGATTAGTTTCTAGATTAACTTGTTTGGTACAAATAACCTAGATAGTATAACTGTCATTTTTCTGCCAAAATACCATAAAATTATTAAAGATATTATTGATTATATTAAAGATATATATTAAAAAAAAATATATATTAAAGATATATATATATTAAAAAAATATATATTAAAGATATTATGCTTATTTAGCATAGTGGTGGTAATATAATAATTTTGGGTCTTTTAATAATTGTTTTATTAAATCAAAGCATTGCATAATTTCCATCAAAAAACTTTTAATTTGAAAAAGTTTTGAGTTTTGGACTGATCTTATCAAAAAGCCAGATGAATTGGTGTAATTTGTATGCGTAAAAAATATATATGTAAATTAGTGTGTAAAGTCAACTTTATGGGTGCATATTTATTTTTATTGTCATAAGTCACTGTATAAAGTTTTTATTATTTAAAGCATAGGTTTATTGGTTTCGATTTGTTTACACTTAAATACAGTACTTTTTTTTTTTTTAATCATGCTTTTATCAACAAAAACGTTTTTCTATCAAGTTAACATATTGTTTTATAACATCTAGTTATATTTTTTATTATTGTAAACTTACATGTTAAAGTATGGTAAAAATATATATTAATATGAATAAATTCTAGTTAAACAATATTTAACCATTTTAGCAAAATTTATTTGATAATTATCTGAATTATTAACATTTAAATAACTTTTTTTTTTTTTTAAAAAAGACAAAAAAATATTTAGATGTGCTCACATCAGGATATTTTAATTCATGCTAAAAGTGATCTTTTTAATGCTTTTCAAGAATGTTCTAATAAAATATCAGACAAAAGGTAAATTATTTTGATTTTTTTTTTTTTTATTCCAAATAAGGGGTCTTCTAAATGTCGGTTAATAAGGTGTTAAAAACAGCGAGTACATACTCACAAGTACTAACATACATGGTTTGACTACCTTTTGTTTTCTCCTAAAACTTGATTTCTTTGAAATTTGAAATTTTGTTGTTTTTAATGTTTTAAAAAATTTATGCATTGGGGAAGGGAGGAGGTTTATAATATAATAAGTAATCACCACGTATGCAGAGAAGACCGCTTTAAAAGTATACATATACGTACAATAGAAGAGGAAGATTTTAAATCAGTACTTTTACATACTTTATGGATACCCCTACATTTAACACAAGTTTATTGTTTCATCAAGATAAGAATATGTTTGTTCACTAGGCTAAGTTCTTTCTTCAGGCTTTCTTTTTCTAAGTTCTTTCTGGAATACTCAATCTTATTTGTATTTTTTTATAAAATTTTATCTGGTTAAAAATATTTAATATATTTTTAAACATTTAGATAAAAAATAAATCTATCTGGTTTTCTGCATCAAGATTTTAAAATTTTTAAAATTTTATATATATTTGATCAAAATGAAGTCTTGATCCAATATAATAATAAAGTACATATTAATGAAGTACATGTAACATCTTTTCCAAAAATGTGTTACTTGTACTTCATTAATATGATGTAGACAAATGTAAGATAAAATTGAATGCTGAAATTCTTTTATTAGCAATAAAAACAGCTCAATTTTTTTTTCCAGTGTAGATAATGGTTGTATCAAATGTATTAAATAGCTTATATATGGTCTGTAAAGTCAAAACTGTTCAAAATATCTGATTGCAATTTTATGATTTTCACCAGTCTCAGAAAAAATCTCAGGAGTTTCTAGCATGTTTTATTGATGACTTGTATTGTTGATTTGCATTGTAGACTTCAGGCCCATAGTAACAATAATTATGTTGTGGGGCTGTGCTAGATTAAGGATCCCATAAATTGATTTAAGTACTTTTTTTTTTTTTTTAGTCATTTTTTTAGTCAATTTTTATCGAAATTGTTTATTAGAATAATTATTAGGGGGGGCAATGCCCCTGATGATCTCTGGTTGCTACGGGCCTGGACTTGCAAACTCAAATTGCTGGAATTCCCATACTTAAATTGCTAGAGCTCCCAGCAGTTTTATTGTTGACTAGGAAATTTATTTATTTTAGTTTTTTTTATAAGAAAGCCCCAATCTTAAACTTTGAGTACTTTTTTCAATAAGAAACTTATTTTATTAGAAATCATTGAACATTTTCTAAGGCGTGCATTTTCACCTACATATTGAATAGGTAAATATTATTACCTAAATATTGCATCAACATAACACAAAGTGAAAAAGTTAAAAATATCTACAACAGAAAACAACGGTTTAAATGAGTATTGATTTAGCAATCAAATGGAATCCATCGTGCGTCGATGCGATGGAATTCATTCAATTCTGAAATATGTAATAAACTTAAGAAACTCTTAAGAAACTTTTAGTACTAGAAACTACAATAAAACATTGAAAATAAGAAGCTTTCTAGTGCTAGCCTCTTTGTTTAGATTCTTATTTTCAAAAATACATTTTGCTTCAGTACATATTATATAAATACAATATAATATAGTATATAGTATGTGCTGAATATATATATATATATATATATATATATATATATATATATATATATATGTATATATATATATATATATATATATATATATATATATATATATATATATATATATATATATATATATATATATATATATATATATTTCTTCCAGCAGCCGTATTCACAAGCTTAACAGAACTTTTGACTTTCATTCCAATATTTGTAAGTAAAGAAATTAAGAAAACATTTAAATTTGTTTAAATTAAAGGTTACCTTTAATTTAAACAAATTAAAAAAAGGTTACCTGTTTGTAAAAAAAACTTAGTGGTGAAAGAAAGTGATTTGTCAGCAATATTTGACAGAACTTTCTGTTGCACATCGAGGATAAGCAGACGTTAAAAGTCATTTAAAACATGCAAGACACAATGGTGGAGTCTCAGCTCTCATAGGTTCTTTATCCACTAAAAGTTTTTTTAAAAGAATGAACCCAATTATTTCATTTTGCCATAAAAACCACATTTCATATTTTACACAGGCCTCACACAGGTGAAAAACCTATGTAATAGTATGTAAAACATGTGACTGTAATTTGAAACTAATCTTAAAATTTTTTAAACCAAAACCAAACCAGTTTGGTACTGCAAAAACCAAATGTCAAACAAAAATTCTAAATGTCCTGGTTCCTAATGCTAAAAGAGTTACATATTTACATACAGAGGACATAATTTGTTAGTTTTTCTGATAACACAAGAATGAAAAATTATTGTATTACCAGTTGTGTTTGGATATTTTATACCACTGGAAGGTGTCCATGTAAAACTGGTGGGTTATGAATTTGTTGATGAAAAAAACCTGAATTATTAACTAATAATCATTTCTGACAATTATAATGCAAATTTTAGTGGTACATAAAATAAGTTTAAAAAATGTTTACAACTAGCTCAAACAATAACTTGGTGTTAATATTGTTGGTATTGGTTGCAGGCCTTTTTTTAAATAAAAATGCTAAACATATTAACTTAATCTGAATTTGACTTCATAAAATTCTCTTTGTTTTTCATTTTTTTGAGGACATTAACTTTTTTAAACTGCCCTAATATGTATATATTTTTAAAGCCAATTCACCTCCCCAAGGCCATGAAGCCACTACAGTCAAAAAGATTACTTTAATTGTAGTTATAACCCTCTCAACTCTATAACTCTGAAACATGAACTGTGCCTAACAAAGCTTCTGCGTGGAGAAACAAGTTGAGCGCAGTACTACCATGGACATGGCGGAGTTTGAACTCAAAGTTCTTTAAGTGCTATTTATTAAAAATGTTTGTTGCTCTTTCACTTCCCTTATGGAAAAAAGTTTTGCGTATATTTTGTGCAAATTTTTGATGCAGCCTCAGAACACGTTTACAAGAAACCTAATTTTTAATTTAAAAAAATATGTATAGGAGGAAGGAAAACCAAAAAAATAGTTGCAATAAAAAATTTTTTCAAAAAAAATTTTGATTTAATTGTTAAACAATATTTAATAATAATTTTAAATAAGATTGACAGTTAAATTAAACCCAAGCATGAAGTTTGATTATTATCTACATAAATTTAAATGTATATATATTAGTGTTGTTATCGACTTCGACTAAATCAATTAAAAATTGACTTGTCAAAAGTCGAATACAGTCAACTTTAAGAAATTGAATAGTCGATTTCCTACTGAAAGTTGTTTTAGTCAAGTAATGATCTTAAAATCCTCTTATTTATATTATCTTTTTATTCGATTTAGTTTTTTTATTAATATAATTTAATTATATTATCTTTTTATTCTGTTTAATTTTTTCAATCTTTCATTTTTGTTTGTTCATTTAGCAACAATAACATGTACTGTTATACTATTACATAATGTTGTTTACTCTCTTTTCATCTAATTTTTGCATTTTTATGCCAAATAAAATTTTCGGTTATGTATTTTATTAATTTTTTTTTTTTTTTACTTTTTGCTTGTGATTTTTATAAATACTTTTATACAGAGCCGTTGCAAGCTAACTCGGGACTCTGAGCAAAATTAAATTCTGAAGCTCCAAGATCTAAATGCCATCTATACATTTATATTATAAATAGGGTTGTATAGACATTTTTATATTTATCAAGTATTTAGGGCTGTCCCTAAACCATTAGGGTCTGGGAATAAATTGTTCATATTGCTTTGCTCTAATATTATTTAAATGATATGATATTAAAAAATAGAAAAGGAATATAAATTGCATTCTTATTTTTATTACAATTTATTTTGAAAATAAATTTATTCTCATATTTTGATTAAATCAACTTTAAGTCAACTCAGCCGATTTCAAAAAGGTGTTAGTCGATAATAAGTAATTAATTTTAAATTAGTCTGTAAGTAGTAAGAAGTACTTTGTTTAACTTTCTACTCACAAACTTGTGGAAATTAGAAAGAAGGTCAAGCTTGACAGATAAAGCAGGTTTATCTGTCATGCTTGAGTCTCTATCAATTATGTTTACTATGCGTTTTTGAACCTTGTCTGATAGAGAAAGAACGTCATTAGAAGAATTAAGGACAGATATAGTAGTAGGATATGACTTTGCTAAATGACAAGTCATGCAAGAATGAGTTTTGGTTGATGGAACTAGAAATGATAGCTTTTGACAATCAGAAAGAAGCTCAAGCTTGACAGATAAAGTAGGTTTATCTGTCATGCTTGAGTTTTTATCAAATATGTTTACAATGCATTTTTGGACCTTGTCTGATAAAAAAAAAAAAAAATCATTAGAAAAATGAACCCAAATAGGATAACAGTATTCCATACAGGGGGAAATAAGGAGTTTTTAAAGGTAGAGATCAGAACCAATAGTAAGATAATTGCCAGCATGGTAAAGAGAAGCAACCTTAGCAGATCTTAACTTTGCAATCATTTGTATATATGGTTTCCATGAAAAGCCAGTAGTGAACAATAATCCAAGAAGAAGTATAGAGAACTCAGTGAGAGGTTGCCATTCATTAACTTAGTAATAACAACAGCATTTCAATAGTTCTTCCTTTAATTCACAAAGACTCCCAAAGTCATATGCTTGGCCTAGGCATTTACATTTGTAAGAATTCCCTCAGTTGTCAGGAAACTAGGTTTGAATCCACATTATACTTCTTTATGTGCTTTCATTTAGCACCACTTCACTCTATTGCCTTTCTCTTTGTTCTATATTGCTCTCCTTTGTCTCAAGACTTAATGTTATTTCTGATAATATTGACCAAGCCCTCTCTTTTTATCCATTAGCCAATATTGTTGTTGTCGGTGACTTTAATGCTCATCACACTGAATGGCTTGGCTCTAGTGTGACTCTGCAGGCATTAAAGCCCACAACTTTCGCCTTTCTCAATCCCAAACTCAAATAGTCAACTTTCCAACTTGATATCCAGACAACCCCAATCATTTACCTTATCTACTTGACTTATGTCTTGTTTCTGATCCTAGTCAGTGTTCAGTTTCTCCACATTCACCCTTAGGTGCTTCTGGTCATGGTTTAATCTTTTCAAAACTGTTATCTCTTATTCTTTTTTATTATCAGAATCTCCCTATCATGGTATCTCTTACAACTACTTTAAAGCTGACTGGGACTCTTTCCGTGATTTTCTTTGTGATGGCTTTTGGGTAGAAATCTTTTGTCTTCCTGCTGACAAATGTGCTTTTTACCTAATTTCTTGGATTCATGCTGACATGCAATCTTTTATTCCCCGTTGATGATTCCAAATCAAGCCTCATTTTTCTCCATGGTTTTCATCACATTGTGCTGCTTCAATTTCCAATCGAAACCATTACTGCTACAGCATGGGGCTCTCAGTGGCTGATAAACTTTAATTCAGATAAACCCCAAATTTTTTCAGTGAATCATTGCAATAATTTAGATCTTCCTTTATTTATGGACAGTAATGTACTTGATGAGTCATCTACCCTTCATCTTGTAGGATTAACTCTTAATTTCAATCTTTCTTGGAAACCATATATCGAATCCATTACAAAATTAGCATCTGCTAAGGTTGCATCTCTTTAGCGTGCTTGACACTTTCTTTCCCTGGATTCTATTCTTTATCTCTATATATATCTAAAATCTGTTCTTGTATGAAATACTGAAATACATTTCTCTTTTAGACAAGATCTTACAGCCAACCTCCAACCATTATGACATAGTCTTAATGTTGCTTCTCTTTTTCTTTTCTAAAATACTATAATAGGCACTAAACTAAATTCATTATTGTCTTACTTGTCATTCAATCAAGTCTCAAAGAACATGAATTCTTTGAAATTTGCATTTCAAAAAACATCAGTTCTTTGAAATTCACTTCCTTCATCTTGCTTTCCTGATTCATATAATTTGCAATCTTTTTAGTTGTCTGTTAGTCATTATCATTGTCGTTATTAAGACTGAAATTTTTACTTATGTTCATTTTTTTTATTAAAAACAGTAAGCTCTAAATTGCCAACAAGCAAAAGTTAAAATCACTCTATTTTTCGAAAAAAAAAAAAATTATATATTGCATTTCATTATCTTTAAATTGAGTTTCATAAAAAGTTTTTATTTTTTTTTCATTTTCGTTTTTAAAATCTAGCATTTGGTTAGTAATTAAACAACAGTTTTAAACAAGTTGCTTTCAGTTTCAAAGTGAATTACAGTGTGTAATTAATTTTTAATCTATTTTATTGTCCTGAAGAAAAAATGCACTGACTAAAATAAACAGAAAATTAGTTATTTACTGCATTTGAAACAAACTTTTTCTCCTATTTTTGATAAAAAAGCAACATAGAATAAAAATTTTTAGAATGGTTTTTTTGGCACCCATACCCCTCAAGTAATACCAAAACAGGTCTGGGTTTGTCCCTGAAAAGCTAGGGTCAAGACAATTAAATTAGGAGTTACTAGAAAACAAAGATTAGAGTTAAAGAGCAAGGAAACAGTTGACAGAAGACTTGAAAAGTTCTAGGTGGTATGAGACAGTTTTTAAGGGTTAAAATGCAGGGGAAAAAAATAGACAAATAAAAGTTTTTAGACCATACAGGGACATATACAGTAAGTACTTGTCGATACTGAGATCTGAAGATAGAACAGCCAAATTCAAATTAGTCTAATAAAGAGCGAGCAAGTCTAGAGAATTTAGCAAAAGGTTTAACTGATGGAAGGTTGCTTTGAAGACCACAAAGTCCATGAAGTCAATAAAGTGCTACATTCATCATCCTTGACAGAAAAAAATGTAACGCAGATTTACATCTACATCAGCCTAATAGATGAAGAAGAGGTTCAAGAATTATTGTACTTACCCCTAAATTCTTTACCTAGGAAGCCTTCTACAAAAAAATAACTGCATACAGTTCATATCTGCCCAAGATGAGTATTTTTATTGGGATACCATTACTCAGCAATAAGCCTCAAGACAGGGTACTTTTAGCTGGAAGCAATTAACACCTGCCTATTCTGGTGGTGTGCTTTCTGGTGATGATTTCTGGTAACTACCAGAAAATAAAAATTAATATCTGCAAATTCTAGTGATGCATAGTTGATAATACCTCACAACAGCACGATTAGGATGGTCACTGAGCTCTCCAGTCTTTTTTCCTCTGAAATTTCGAGCATGTATATATATATATATATATATATATATATATATATATATAAATATATACCACATAAATAATATTTAGTTGCGAAAAGCTGGCCAGATTTTTTAGTTGTTTTAAGAATATTTTATAAGCAAAAAAAAAAGTGCAAATGATTAATTGGACCGAAGAGAGACAATTACAAAAAAAAAAAAATAGGCAAATAAAATATCTTTAAACGCAAAGAAACTTAAAGCTAAATATATTACGTTTAGAACAAATATTTTTGAAACATCGCTCTTTTACAATTTTTTTTATAAAATTAAGCAATGTTTTTTATATAAAGTAACATCTTACGATTGTTTTAAAAGGAAACAAGTATTCTTTATTTAACAAAGTTTGCAAGTTTTAGTTTTATTTAAGCTTAGTTATTTTATAAATAAAAAAGTTAATTTGTTTAATATCTATTTTATGTTTTGCGTAGGTTGAAAAGTTTAAGATATTTGGAGCAATTCTTCTTAGTAAGATAAACAAATGAAATAATTAAATCATTGAATTACTACAAAAATTAAATTAACAAGATAGAAATCAACTAGAAAGGTTAAAATTACTTTATAACGAGGAAGCGAAACTGCTTCACAGTATCGCTAATGATGTTCAGTGACTGGGCTTTTTAACTTTAATTAGTATTTAAAGCAGAAAAAAAAATAACAAGTTTTAAGAATGGCAACTTTAGCGAAAATAACTAGAGTTAGTAAACCAATATCTAGAAACTTTTTTTTATATCTAATTATTTGCTATATATATTTGTGTTCTGTCGTGACCTCAGAGGCGGTGCTTTTTCATCCGCAAGTTACTTTGTATGCGATATTTGTGTATAATAACCAGAAACTTCTTGTATGTTTGTTACATAATTAGTTTTATTAACTTTAATGATTAAAACTTCATTGAAAGCGCAATTTTTTTGCAAGTCTTTGTTTAAATCATAAAAATTGCTTTAAAAGATACATTACAATAAAAACAGATACACAAAATTACATTTACATAAAGAATACATACTATTTAAATAAAAAGTAAGAATATACTATTAAAATATATAGTTTATAATAAACTTTTAAAATTTTGACAATTTAATTAATATATATTCAAAACATTCAAAACATTTATTTTTGTAAACAAATAATATATATAACAATTTATGCTAGAAATTAGGGTTGTTCACGAAAGCCAAAGTTGAATTTTCGATTAAAAAAAAAGTTTTCGAAACTCTATTTTCGTTTCGGTAAGTTCGAAATAATTTTAAAGTAATTAATTTTGCATCGAAACAATTTTTTTACTTTCGAAGTTGTAAAATTTGCTTCGAAATATTTTTGCGATTTCCAAATTCTGAAAATATTGTCGAAATAATTTTTTACTTTCGGAATTGTAAAACTTGCTTCGAAATATTTTTGCGATTTCGAAATTCTGAAAATATTATCGAAATAATTTTTTACTTTCGAAAATGTAAAATTTGCTTCGAAATATATTTGCGATTTCGAAAATCGGAAAATATTACCGAAAAAATTTTTTACTTTCGAAAATGTAAAATTTGCTTCGAAATATATTTGCGATTTCGAAAATCGGAAAATATTACCGAAAAAATTTTTTACTTTCGAAATTGTAAAATTTGCTTCGAAATATTTTTGTGATATCGAAATTCTGAAAATATTACACAATATTACTATTAAATTCTAAAATTTGCTCATATTTATTTTATTACGGAAATTGTACAAAATTTTATTAAAATATTTTTATAAATAATTAAATTTAAAAAATTAACATAAAATAATACTTAAAATTTTTGGTGTTACGGCCAGAGAAAAGGGTTTAACTACCTCCCACTATTTTATAGAAGAATCTGCAATTAATTTAATAATAACTCAGGGATCGTTCGCAAATCACCTCACATATTTAAGCCTAGCGTGGTTTCGGATTTTGTGACACTTTGGGGAGCTTTTTTATTTTTAGTAACAGATTTTTTTAAATTTTGGGGCCCTATTGACTTTTTTAGTGTAAACGCTGTATACACTGGTTTGATAATGGCTCTCTGAAATGCCAGTCCTGGCTAGCCGTAAAACGAGTATTGCTGAGCAGCGCAAGTGTTATTGCCGAAGCGTAACATCAGACATCTGACCAATATATGGGTTTATATGTATTGTTTGCACTGATAAGTCCATAGACGTAGAGTTTTTATTTTTTCAGATTGGGCTCAAACAGTGGCGTCAATTTAGAAAAAACTTATAAGGAGGGGCCAATTTGTGAAAACAATTTAACTCTTCCCCCCCCCCCCCCTTCACAAACCAAAATCATAACATTGAGCAGCACAATTCAATTTTGTTTCTTGGGTATTTTGTTAAAAACTTTACTTTAAAAACTTTACTTTAATAAAACTCTAAATATATAGAAAATAATACTATTTTTGCTACTTTTTAAAAGAAACTGCTACCAAAAAGCAAGGATATACTCACAGCCGTGGATAGGCTCCTAACGCTCCTCCTTAATTGGGGGGGGGGGACAAATTTAGGGGGTCTTTTTCAAATTTTTGAGGGCCTTTTACCGAATTTGCCCCATGGACATCTGCTGCCCGGGACAAACAATACCTTCCCCTTCACCCCTCTCGCCTGATTAGATTAAGCTTCATGACTTTTTACTTTTATAAAATTATTTTTAGGGATTATATTTACCCTCACCAAAAGCTTGAATAGCCTTTTTGATAGCTTGAATAGCGTTAAAAAAATAAAGTTTTTTTTTGCGCGTCGTTTCGATTGCATAAAAATTTCTTTTGAAAATACTTTTTTTATTTCGAAAACACAACGTTTAAAAATTAAAGTAAATTTGAAAGAAAAGTTGTGTAACTTTAGACACTTTAGAAGAGTCTGTAAGGAATTTTATTTTTAATATCTGTAAATTTTTAAAAATAAAGTAGAAGGTCAGCTTAAAAAATCTAGCAAAAACTAAATTATTTTTCGAATTTTTCTCTAAAATCCTATAAAGATTATCTGGTTAAACAAGAAATATAGAATTTTGACAGTCCCTTCTAAGAACGCATAGTTTACAGCACGCACATAAGTCATTATTATTCCTCAACGGCAATTCCCTTGAGGTCTTAAACGCATGACATGAAATCATTGTTGCAATGTAAACGGCTAATTACTTTCTAGTGGTTATTTAGAGATTTGCAACGGTTTCAAATCGACTTATGCCTTTGCGATTTTTGTGTTACATAATTCTAAAAATGGTGTAATTTTATATTAAAGTTATAACAATCTCATTAATATCTCGGAAACGTAAGTGAAGTAACATGTGGTACAAATTTATTTTATCATTAGTTACTAATTTGTTAATATTTGTTACATACGAACGAGTAAAAAAACTACTCGCTTTTTAGTTTGAATAAACAATGTCAAAAACAAATAAATCCGTTATTAAGAAAGGAATAAGAAAACGAAGCTTCGTTTGGACATATTTCGAAATGGACCAAAAGAATCAAACAAAATGCAGCATATGTTATAAGATTTTACCTTACAACAGTTCGACCAGTTCAATGCAATCCCATTTATCAATTGATCATTGCATTAATTCTAAAATATCTAAAAAATCAACAACTTTACTCAACGATGACGATATATCCGATATTGAGAGCGGTAATGAGAATGGTTTTGAAGAGACTAGTCATAAAAAATTGAATAGGTTATTGGTGAATTGTATTGTTGGTACCGATCAGCCGATTTCGATAGTACGTCATCCAGACTTTGTATACTTAGTTAGTGAGTTAAACAAAAGCTACAAAATGCCTTGCATAAATACGGTGAGCAAGAAATTAATTCCATCAATTACGGACAATCTTAAATCAATTTTAATGCTAGAATTGAAGGGATGTCGTTTCATTACAATTACTTGTGATAGTTGGTCATCATTAGGTAAAAACAGCTACCTCGGTGTGACTTGTCATTTTATTGACAAAAATATGACTCTAGTTGACCGAAACCTGGATCTTAAGTTTATGTCTGAAATGAAAACAGCTGAATATTTATTTAATACGTTTAACGAAATCTTCAGTGAATGGTCAATCAATAATAAGATTTTTGCACTAGTTACTGACTCAGGTGCAAATATTTTCTCTGCAGTAAATAAATTTGATGATAATGTTCTTAAGATTTCGTGTGCTGGTCATCGTTTGAATCTCGTGGTTAATGATCTTCTAAACGCACGAGATATAAAAGTAAAAAAATTTAAAAATGGGTCAAAGCGTTACCAAGTAAAAGATTACGACGGTAATGGAAAACTAATTAATAGAGAAATTACAGAAAGTGAAGTTAAAGAAATTGAAAAAATTAACGAAGGCAAATTAGAAATCGCCAAGGTAATTTCATCCTGCAGGCACATTCTTGGTTCATTTAAGCATTCAGAGATGTTACAAAAAAAGTTAAAAGAAGTTCAAGAAACACTTTGTTATGAAACTAAAATAAAGTTAGTACAGGATATAGCTATTCGCTGGAGTAGCCAATTCGATATGATTGAATCTATAATAACAAATAAAACTGCATTGGATATGATAAGCATCGAATTCCAAAATATAAAAGACTATCTTCCCACTGCTACTGAATTTAAGGTGCTGGAGGATTTGTGTGATTTGTTACACCCAATTAAAGAGCTAACAAAACTTTTTAGCGGAAAGAAATATGTTACAGTAACATTCCTGTTTCCAACACTGTATTCTCTACTAAATGAAATACTTGAATCGCAACCTATTTTTACAGAACTAGTTAAGACTTTTCAAAAGGAATTATTAAGGTCTCTAAAAGGACGTTTTAAATACATTTTTGCTAATGATTTTTTTTTAGCAGCTACTTTTCTTGATTTCAAATTTCGTAAATTCGAGTTTATCAAAAATGATATCTATAGATATGAATGCATTTCAAAGGCAAAAATGTTTATAAAAACATTTTATGAAATGCATCTAAAAGAAACCGAAGAAATCGATATAACAATTGAAACAAATTGTTTAAATAACACTTTGAACTCGTCAAACAGCTCAGCTGACAATACCATAAAAACATTTCAGCAATTGTCAACGTCACCTATTGCAAATAATATTACTTTAGTTAACAACAAAAGACGAAAGTCAATCAACTTAATTGAACTAGTAACAGATAAATCTTGTTGTAATTTAATTGAGAGCAATGATAAACTTGAAAAAGAAATAAATGATTACAGTCTGCAATACTTTCATAGCTACGAAAATAGTGCCATTGAATTTTTCCAAGCTAATCAAAAATTATTCCCGGTTTTGACACAAATTGCACGGATAATATTTTCAGTTCCAGCGACATCCATGCCATCAGAATGCTTATTTAGTTCAACCGATTTAATAGATACGGAGCTACGGAACAGGCTTGCGCCAAGCTTATTGGAGCAGTTAGTTTTTATTAAAGAAAACAAGTAATCAAAAACATTTCTTTATTAAAATAAAATAAATTATTTAGTAAAAGTGTATTTTATAAATCTTAGTAATTTAAAGCACTTGTATTCTTTTTTTTTTTTATCTGATGAACTTTTTTACAAACAGCTTAATTAATGACAATATGTTTTCTGTTATATTCTTTTCAATTCTGGAAAAAACACCAATATCCAATGATTGAGCTGCCATCAGGACAGGTGCAAGTAGGTGTGACGTGGTGGGGTGTCATTAAAATTTTTGTTGAGTAAAAAATTAGGTCCTTGTTTTTTGAAGTTCGACGACTGACCTGTCTAAAAGGTCTACATTTGCCGACTTCTTTAAAAGGGTTATTTTTGCCGACTAAATGCACAAAAAATGCATTTAGGAAGGTGTGTGTGTAAATGATTCGTAAATTTAAATAATCTTTCCCCGTTATTGAATGGTTTAGAATTTGTAACTAAAGAGGACTAATTTCATAGCTTGTAGCAGTAGCATTTACTGTTATGATATTGCCCTTTTTTAAGAAATCTTGTTGTCCAAACAACTAATTATAAATTGGATTGTTTTATCTTTCCCTAACTTGAGGAAAATCTTTATGAACAAAAAAGTGATTAGAAGAGAGTCTTTTTTTAACTTTCTAGGAGTGATTATAGATGAAAATATATCATGGAAATATCATATTAAATCTATTGAAATTAAAATATCCAAAAATACTTCAATGCTATATATAGTTAAACCTTAACTTTATTTAGCATAAAAAATATATAATTTTCTTAATACGGAGTCTTTGAAAATTATATATTTTTCATTTAGGGAGAGTGGGGCAAAGTTGGTCGAATTTCTTTCTTTTTTAATTTGAGTGAAAGTTAAAATATATATTTTATGTTTGTCAAGGCTAAAGGATTGAGAATATGTCCTTCATGATAAGAAATAACTAAAATCTAAATATATATTATCTAACAGCTCACAGAAAGGTTTAAAGTGAGTTTTGTTAAGTGATTCACTGTACCCCAGTACTGGGGTACAGTGAAACAATTAACTCATTTGCAATTTAGTGGTAGTAAATGGGGGCGTAGCCAAATAATTTTGAGGATGAGGGTGTAAATACCTTGTACACTATACTTTTGGTGCACTTTTGGTAACTAATATTAAATAATTTAAATTTTTTCTGATTGACAAAATAAAGAATAAATTTTATTGATAACAAAACTTATTCAACCATCTAAAATCACAAAAAAAAAAATTATTTAATAAAACTTATTTAACCAACAACACAAGAAATTTTTTAAAGTGAATTTTTAATTTTTATAAACATTTTTATCACAGTGAATTAACCGTTTCACGGTACCCCGATTCATTGTGCCCCACTATAAAAAATAAGGTTCAAGTTTAATTTCTTGGGGCATGAGTTTTATTAAAGGAAAAGCAAAACTACTAAAATGAACCATAAAGATCAGTATTCCGAATATAAAACTTTAACTTATAAAATGATTTTAACCATGATCTCCACAACAAAAATAAAGATGGTAAGAGCATTTACTTTAGTTAGCTAAAAACATAAATTACCTACCTAAAACCGAGAGTCAAAAATTATGTGGTAACACCTCTAAATAAAGATGGGTGATATATGCGCACATAAACTTATTACTTCATCGTGATGAACAAAATCATAATCTTTGAAAAAATGCTTCTTATTCACTGTGCCCCTCAATCCACTGTACCCTGACTTCCCCTATTCATAGTTTTTTTATTTATAAACTTAATATATACCAAGTTATGCTTTTTACGTTTAAATCAAAACATGCGTTATCTCCTTATATATTTCACTCTTACTTTGCAGAAATATCTCATTAATACCCATCTGATAATTTTGTAATTCCAAGATCTTATTTAAAACTCAATTCATTTCAAATTCAATACCGTGGACCATTTATATGGAAAAGTTTTTAAAAAAACATTATTAAAAATAAAATTCTTTTAAGAGCAATTCTAAGAACATCTCCTTAGAATAATTCGAAAGAGAATCTAAACGTTTTCTATAAAAAAAAAATTTCAATATTTCTTTTAATATTTCTTTTAATAAGTTCGAAATTAATTTAGCTTACCAAATATCTATTGGTTTTTTCTCGAAATATATTGCACACTTCGAAACTCTTTTTTTTCTTTCGAAATTAATTTGACTTTTCAAAATACACTTTTTTTTTTCGAAGTTAATTTGACTTTTCAAAACTCTTTTTTTTCTTTCGAAATTAATACCACTTTTCGAAATACATTTTTTTTTTCGAAATTAATTTCACATTTCGAAATTCTTTTTTTCCTTTCGAAATAAATTTCCTTTTTCGAAATCCAGCTTTTTATTTCGAAATTAATTTCACATTTCGAAATTCTTTTTTTCCTTTCGAAATTATTTTCCTATTTCGAAATCCACCTTTTTATTTCGAAATTAATTTCACATTTCGAAATTCTTTATTTCCTTTCGAAATTAATTTCCTATTTCGTAATCCACCTTTTTATTTCGAAATTAATTTCACATTTCTAAATTACTTTTTTTTTTTCGAAATTAATATGGCTAGTTCGATTATTATCGAAAGTTTTTTTAGATTTCGAAAAAAAAGAAGTATTTCGATAACGTTTTAATCGAAAATTTTCGAAAATTGCAATTTCGATAATGAACCCTACTAGAAATCTCAAAACGTAACAAATCGTGATTAATACAATTTCTAAGACATTTTAACAGAATACTCTGGAACTTTATTTTGCTTTGTCATTGTATTTTTTGTACAAATAGAATTAGTTATTTCGTTAATTTGGCGGGTTTTTAGTTTTCGGGAATATTCTTTTTATTCTTTCGCACCAAGATGTTTTGAGAACATTCAAGTTTCTTATGTTTCCATGTATGTCTGCAGGGCTTAATTTAACAGTCGGACATCGGACATTGTCCGGCTAAAACCTCAGATTGTCCGATCAGTTTACAAAGTCATCGGACATTTTGTCCGGCAAGATTTTTAATTCTTTAAATTAAAATTTTATTCGTTGATTTGAAATTGACAAATTTAAACTTAAAGTAAACTATTAGACAAACTTATAAAATATGTTGATAATGGAGGCATTCATTCCCAAAAAAAGCGCTGTTATTAATTGTAGTTTTAATGACTGTTCTTTAACAGTTTTATTGTTATATTATTAAATTTAAAATTATTGCTTATTTAAAACGATCGCAAAAGTCAAAGTATGTTCGATTGATTACTGCAAACGCCGTGGATACCGAAAAGCAAAAAAAGCTAGCAGTTTGAAAAATTTGATAATAAAAGATTTTACAAATGTGTTTTTTTAGAGGCTGAGATCTCATCGATGGAATAATTTTAAAAAAATATTAAGAAAATATACATTTAAATATTAACGTTATAATCATTCTATTTTAGCTTGAGCGGTTTCTCAGTGGTATCCTGGTCCTACTTGAGTTTTCCGATTCTTTATTTATTATTCGTTTTTTAAATTATATCTTTATATTTGTATTTTTTTTCTTATTATTTATTTTATATATATATATATATATATATATATATATATATATATATATATATATATATATATATATATATATATATATATATATATATATATATATATATATATATATATATATATAAAAGATTAAAAAGTTCTAGCTTTATAAAACTTGTCTGCCAAAGAAGGAGTGCTTTTTTGAAAAGTAGATGAATAATAACCTGTAGAACTCATAAAATTTTCTTCGTTGAATTGATTGAATTTTAATGACATGCAGCGCGTGGAATTTTTAAATTAAATAATAGCCCGTAAATATTATATTGCGTTTGATTTAACCGCCTTTAAAAAGTAAAAGCGAAGTTTAAATTTTTTATATCAAGTTTAAAAATAGTTTATCTTAATATTTAATATATTAAAAACATTATTATACTATATTACTATAACAAACTTGTTTTCTTGCCGTTTTTATTATTGATAAAATTACCTTTTTGGCACTAAAAGTAGAGCTTATGCGCAAAATTGACACTTAGCATTTTATATTTTTTTAAGTAAAAAAATTTACATAACTTTTATAAACCGGTAATGCAATTCAATGCAAACTAACAAGGTTTTCGAGAGAAAAAAACTCAATAAAACTTCAAGTCCATCTAAAAAAATGCGCAGTATTGAATTGGAGCTATTTTATTTAAAATACAAAGATCTACGATGATAAAAGTTCTGAATATTAAAAAAAAAAAACTACAACTTCACTAGCCTAAAATAAAATAAACTGGGAAAACATAACATATATTTCTATTAGATAAATGGGTTCCGTAAAACTCAGATACGCCAGAAGCTAGTCTAAAAAAAACCCATCTGCAGTACTTTTTTTACTCTCGGCATTTAAAGAACTCTTTTTCCTGTGTTCCTTTTAACAAAACAAATATGAATATATGTAAATATTGGTGGAAATTATTTGTTTAAATTTTATTTCAAAAATTTGATCGGACAATGTCCAACCAAAATAACTTTTGGTCGGACATTTTGTCCGGGACCTTATAAAAAATTAAATTAAGCCCTGTGTCTGTAATACAAAAATTTTTTGTTCATTTTTTAATATTCAAACCAAAAGCTCTTTTATAAAATTGTGACTTTTTTTTGACAGTTTTTGTTACTCTTAAATTTTATTGCGACAAGTAAAATGATGCTTTTAAAGTTTTAATAACCAACGGAATATGTAAACAAATGATTTAGAACCATTGCTTGAACTTTTTTAAAATAAAAATATTTACCTAGGTTACATATTTTTAGTTGTTAAAAAAAATCCCATGGTACCCCATGATATCCATAAAATCCATGATACCCATAAAAAAGATTGTATAAATTTCTGAATTAAAAAAAAAAGGACGAGTTAGTATAACTTTGAGCTAATAAAAGTTGTAGTTGTACAAAATAATAAATAGGGTTGTCCATTAATTACATCAACAAAATAGGGGGGAGGAAGTCTGAACTATTTTGACAATTGTTGACAAGTGAGAGGGGGGTCAATTAAAGTTTTTTTTTTTTTTTTGAGTTTTATTGCTTAAACAATCGAAAATTTGTAGCGTAGGTTTTTTGTATAAGGTAGGGGGTGGTTATCAAAAATTGAGGTAATTTTATAGAGGTGGGAGGGGTCTCTGGATATTTGACAAATTGTTGACAAGGGTGAGGGGAGAGATAAAAATTTCCAAAAATTTGTTGATGTAATTAATGGACAGCTCCAATATGGATAAGTTTAAAGATGTAAGCATAACTAGAAGATCTGAGGCATGAAGCTATTTTTGAATTTTCTAAAGAATTACAGAATTCTAAGTGATAACTCCGTAAAGTTATTCTTAAAATACCTGGCTCAACCACAACAGCTATTACAAAATTTAAAATCAAAACACAAATTTAAAATTCCTAAATGCAATAACTCTGCGCCCGAGGCTGGAAGAAACATTCTTGTTGCAAAAGATGTTTAAAAAATATATATATTTTTTAAACAGCTTCATTTTCAACAAGGCAGCAAGCAATCACTAATTAGTGTTGGAAGTTACTGGAAGAGAAAAGATGAAGATGGTAGAGCAAGATAATGATTGACAGACGGCTTAAAAGATTGCAAATTATATGAATCGGGAAAGCAATATGAAGGAAGCGAATTCCAAAGAACTGATGTTCAAGGAAAAAAACTAGACGAATTGTTTGGAGTACTTAGGAACAGTAACAGAAAAAGGATGAGACTTTATTTAATAAGTAACACGAGAGTAAATTTTAGTAGATGGCACAAGAGACTCTAGCTCTTTAGAGCAGTGTTCATTATATTATTTGTGGAAAAGAGAAAGAGAAGCAACATTACGACGATGTGATAATGGTTGAAGGTTGGCTGCTAGAGCAGGTCCAACTATGTTTACAATGCGTTTTTGCACTTTGTCTAAAAGAGAAAGGGCATCATTAGAAGATCTACCCCAGATATGGCAACAGTATTCCATTCAAGGCCGGATTTGAGATTTATAGAAATAGAGAATAGAATCCAGAGTAAGAAAGTGTCGAGCTCGATAAAGAGATGCAACTTTAGTAGATGCTAATTTTGCAATGGATTAGATATATGGTTTCCAAGAAAGATCAGAAGTAAGAATTAATCCTAGTAGATGAAGGGTAGATGACTCATCAAGTACATTACCGTTCATAAATATAGGAAGATCTAAATTATTGCTATAACGATTGGCTGAAAAAAATTGAGTTTTATCTGAATTAAAGTTCACCAGCCACCGTGAGCTCCATGCTATAGCAGAAGTGAGATCTTTTTCAAGTTCAAATGCCCCCTCCAAGCAATCAGTGAGAGTTGGCTTCTTATCATGACAAGAATAAATGGTAGTACCATCAGCGAACAATGCCACCTTAGATGTGAGAATATCTGGAAGATCCTTAATGTAAATTGAAAAGAGTATAGGGCTAAGGATTGAACCTTGAGGAACCCCTGAGGTTACAGAATAAGAAGAAGAGTGCTGTTTATCAAGAACAACTTTTTTACCACGATTGGAAAAGAAGGATTTAATAATCTTAAAGATGTGTCCAGATACACCGTAAGTTGATAGCTTATGGAGAAGACCAGCATGCCAAACTTTATCAAACGCTTTAGAAATGTCAAGAGTGATGACTCATTAAAATAATATTTTTTAACCAAATATGAATGTTTATTATAAATCGTCATAATAAAGTTAATTCAGATTGTTATTGAAATATTGAAATTCTTTTTTTTTTTGTTTAAAGTTTTCCCATTTAATTAGTCATATTTCAGTAATTTTCTTATTCAAAACACTGCTGACAAGACATTTAATATTTTTTTAGTATTAATTTATCAGTACTGTATCACATATATATTTATTCCTAAATATGCAGTTGTAAATTTTGGGCTTTGAAGAATGCTTCAACGTTTTTCAATTTTATCTTTAGCTTTGTTTCATTTAATATACATGGTTTAGAGTCATCTATTAGTCAAACAATATCTTTGGTACTGAAACTACAAGAAAAATTTACTCCTAAAATAACGGTTAGTTGTTAAAAGTTATTGCTTGCTTTCTACTCAAATAAATAAATAAATGATAAAATTACATAGTAATATTATTCATTGCTATGAATCCTATATCATGGCTATGGCTTGCAAAAAAGTTCATCTCACAATTAATACATTACCATATAGTAATAATATTTGAAGAGTTTATTAGAAGAGATTAGGATATAATGTATAACTGTATATTTTGTGTGTTGGTTTTTATAAATATATACATATATATATATATATATATATATATATATATATATATATATATATATATATATATATATATATATATATATATATATATATATATATATATATATATATATATATATATATATATATATATGGGTCGTTCCGTGCCAAATGGTCTAAAATTTTAGGATGCCAACATGGACCCCCTCAGATTTTGATGAAACTTTGTGGGTTGGTTTATATCAATAAGAAAAGCAATTCCTGAAAATTTCAGCTTCAAATCTTATGTGGTTCATGAGATATGGCCATTTGAAATTTTTAATTTTTCCAAAAATAAAAACTTCAGTTTAAAAACTAAATTTCAGAAAACCTTCTAGTTTTTTTTTATCATATACAATGCTAGGCTTACTTTGTTAAAACTTTGACATTAAATTTTTAAATGTCACATTTTATCCATAATGGCTGCCTAAAAAACCGAAAAAATTGTTTGCAAATATATAAAGTTGATTTTTGATGGGTCAATATACAAAACTAGCAATTTAAGAAGTAAAAATACATATCTTTTTAGTTTCTAAATATGGTAGGCTTCCTAATTTTCAGAAATTTGCTGATATGATACAATTCGGTAAAAAATTATGGACCCCTAAAAATGGCTCCGGCTAGAACTTACAAAATTGTGCCTTCCCTTAAATCCACTGGTAACCTATGATCAACACTGATTTTCATGATATACCTTTTTTCTACTCATTTAGTAGACTTTATTAAAGTGATTTCAGAAAAAAAAATAGTGGGTACTCATGGGGAAGTTACAAAGTCAGAACAATGAAGTCGACACAAAATGCATTAAAAACGCAAAAAATAGAGATATTGATGTACTTTAGTATTCATTACTTACTGCAATGCAAAAAAATGTATATATATGAAAGTATATCAAAATCATTGCTACAAATTAGCTTTAAATTAGGACTGAATTAAACTCAGGTTTTAAATAACCTTAGTTGCCCCTCCCCCCCTGTCTTTTTATTTTTTAACATATATATATCTGGAAGAAAATACATATGTATTTTCTCCCAGAACTTATCTTAAAAGAAATATGTTATTGTATGTTTTACTTTACAAAATGTGTCTGATTTTTTTTCTAATGCATGAAGTGTTAATGCACAAAATAACAATTGAACATACACAGTTAAAAACTGTGACATGGCAAACAAGTTATTGGGTGTACTTTTTATCTTTATTTCGTATATAAAATTTATTCTATATTTATTTATTGTGTCCAAACTTATGGAAATTTTAGTTTACACTTAAAAAATTGAAAATAAATATATTTTTTTTAGATAATAATTAAAAATAAATGGCAAGTTCATCTTTAGATCTAACTCAATGTTGCATTGGAAAAAAATTAAATGAAAATTGTCATGAAGGAAAATTTACCAAAATCAAGAAAATTAAATTTTTTGAGGAATTAACAAAAAAGATCAAGAGCTTGTGCACTTAAGATGTAAAGTAAATCCTATTAAAACTATTTGTAATCACCATGAAAAGATCTTCTTGGATAGATTTGAGTCATCGTATGTTGGAAGCTTTTGTTGCGATCCTTTTAACAAACACAAAATTAAAATTAAAAGTATTTAAAAATAGATTAACTTAATGATTATATTAAAGATAAAGTCTTCTTTATTTATTTATTTAGTGTTTTATCATATATTTTTTTAGAATCTGTCAGAGTAATCAGTGCTGCTGTTGCAAAGTAATTTAATTTAATACCTGGTTATAAGCTTTGTACAGAATGTCGTAAAATATTGCACTTAAGAAAACAAGAACATGAAAGCGATTCATGTAAAAATCAAGATAACGATTTTAACGGGATTCATATTTCAAAAGAAAACTTTAATTTAAGCATTAACACCTTTGGTTGTTCACCTCTAAAACTAGTAGCTTATAAAGACAGAGTCAGCTATGCAAAAAGAAAGATTAACAAGATCCATACTGCAACCAAAAAGAAAATAGCAACTGTTTTAGATGTTTCTCCGCATTTAATAAATGATGAACCAAAAACAAAAGAACTTTGTTGCAAAAAGTAAACAAGATTTGGACTCACTAAAGGAATTAATTAAAGCAAAGTTTGATATTTCTTCAAAACCAGAAAAACTTAAATTGCTAACTTTGGTTTCTGAGAGTTGGAACATTAACTATACAGAAAACTATTTTTCTGCTTCCCAAAGAATGATAAAAACTGCAAGGCATTTGAAACAAATGCATGGCATAATGGCGGAGCCACCTAAAAAAGAAGGAAGATCTATTAGTGAGAAAGTAAAAAATCTAGTCCATGAATTTTACCAATCAGATGAATACTCTAGAATGTGTCCAGGAAAAAAACAGTATGTCTCAATCCAAGATGATGGTAAAAGACAACATTTTCAAAAAAGACTGCTATTACTTAATATAAAAGAACTTTATTTAGAGCTTGTTAAAATTTCCTTAGATGTCAAGATTGGATTTTCTAAGTTTTGTGAACTTAGACCAAAGTGGTGTATTCCTGTTGGAGGTGCTTCAGGTCTCCACTCAGTATGCGTTTGTGAGTACCACCAGAATGCCAAACTTTTAGCATTAAAAATACCAGATATTTCAGACTATAAAAATCTCTTGACACTAGTTGTATGTGACTTAACAAATGGAGACTGCATGCTGCATTGTTGTGATAACTGCCCAGATAATGACACACTTAAAGAGTATCTTACTACTTTGTTTGATAAACATAGCATTGAAGAAATCAACTTTAATCAGTGGCAAAAAGCTAACAAAAAACATGATATAGTTCCGGTAACTCTTCCAGTGGACGATTTTATTGAAAAAGCTTGTCAACAAATAGACCAATTAAGAGACCATCACTATATAGCCAAAAATCAAGCAGCATATTTGCAGCATCTAAAAATCACATTAGCAAGTAATCATATTCTAATATTATTAGACTTTGCTGAGAATTACAGTTTTTTAATTCAAGATGCAGTACAAGGTTTCCATTTGAACAATAGCCAAGCAACATTGCATCCTTTTGTTATTAACTTTATGGAAGAAAACAAGATAAAATGTAAAATTATTTGCATTATCTCAGATAATTTGCAACACAATACAAACTCAGTACATTGTTTCATTCATGAAGTATTAAAACATTTAAAAAACTTGATACTCTACTTTAACCACTGCATTTATTTCAGTGATGGTGCAAGTTCACAATACAAAAATTATAAAAACTTATCTAACTTATGTCACCATAAACAAGATCATGACATATCTGCAGAATGGCATTTTTTTGCTACATCACATGGAAAGAGTGCGTGTGGTGGTGTTGGGGGAACTGTCAAAAGACTTGTAGCAAGGGCAAGTTTACAAACACTAGTTGATCCTATCAATTCATCTAAAAAAATGTATGATTGGTGTAGACAAAATATTGATGGAATACATTTTCAATACATTTCAAATTGTGCAGTTACATTACATTGCATGAAATTTAAATTAGAAGAATGTTGTGCTACTTGTTCAACAATTCCAGGAACAAGAAACCACCATTGTTTTATACCACAATCATTAACTACTATACAAATGAGATGGGTTTCATTCGACAATGTGTTTACTAATGTAAATATTTCAACAATGCAACAGAACTATACAATTCCATTTGCATCTCTTTCACCAGGAATTTGTATAGCATGTATTTATGATGGAAAATGGTTTTTAGGTAATATTGTGGAAATATCTGAAGAAAATCAAGATATCCTTATAAAGTTCATGAAGCAGTCTATTTCCTCTAACACTTTTACTTGGCCACATAGAGAAGATATTTGCTGGGATCCAATAATGCACGTTCTATGCAAAATTTCATCTTTAAAAGTGCAATCAGCAACTGGTAGATGCTATGAACTATCAGTTCAAGAAAAAACTGAAATAATACATTTGTACAATAGAATGTTTAATAACGAAATTATATAATAACAAAGCAAAATTTTTATAAGCTTGATCAATCGAAAAAATGTATTAAAGCATACTTGAATGATTCCATCTTTAAGTTGATTTTTTATTAAATAATGTTTTTTAATGCATAATATGCATTATATAATTACATAATAAACTTGTGTATTGCAATGACAAATCAAATTACTCTTATCACTTGATATAATCTGTAATCTAAATTTAAACATGACAATAATAAAATGGGGAAAATGATACTAAATTTAAGTCAGAATATAAACTTGTAAGATAATAACTGATATAGAAACAAAAATGTGTTGTGTCTAATAAGCATTTACAAATAAATAACACAGCTATTATTTGAGTATGTTCAATACTTGGTGCATAAAGATACTTCATGCATCAGATATAATAACAGAAACACTGCATAAGCTAAAATGTTTAATAAACAGTAGTTTAAAATGTTATCGAGAAACAAGTTCTTCTTAAGATAAGAATGTTCTGGGCAAAAATACGCATTTAAAAAAATAAAAAGACAGGGTGGGTGGGGGGTGGGGGGCAACTAAGGTTATTTAAAACCTAAGTTTAATTCAGTCCTAATTTAAAGCTAACTTGTAGCAATGATTTTGATATACTTTCATATATATACATTTTTTTGCATTGCAGTAAGTAATGAATACTAAAGTACATCAATATCTCTATTTTTTGCGTTTTTAATGCATTTTGTGTCGACTTCATTGTTCTGACTTTGTAACTTCCCCATGAGTACCCACTATTTTTTTTTCTGAAATCACTTTAATAAAGTCTACTAAATGAGTAGAAAAAAGGTATATCATGAAAATCAGTGTTGATCATAGGTTACCAGTGGATTTAAGGGAAGGCACAATTTTGTAAGTTCTAGCCGGAGCCATTTTTAGGGGTCCATAATTTTTTACCGAATTGTATCATATCAGCAAATTTCTGAAAATTAGGAAGCCTACCATATTTAGAAACTAAAAAGATATGTATTTTTGCTTCTTAAATTGCTAGTTTTGTATATTGACCCATCAAAAATCAACTTTATATATTTGCAAACAATTTTTTCGGTTTTTTAGGCAGCCATTATGGATAAAATGTGACATTTAAAAATTTAATGTCAAAGTTTTAACAAAGTAAGCCTAGCATTGTATATGATAAAAAAAAACTAGAAGGTTTTCTGAAATTTAGTTTTTAAAATACAGAGCTTCAAAGTATGAACAAAACATGTTTCTGCTACTGAAGTTTTTATTTTTGGAAAAATTAAAAATTTCAAATGGCCATATCTCATGAACCACATAAGATTTGAAGCTGAAATTTTCAGGAATTGCTTTTCTCATTGATATAAACCAACCCACTAAGTTTCATCAAAATCTGAGGGGGTCCATGTTTGACCCTGGTTCACTTGGCATGGAATGACCCATATATATATATATATATATATATATATATATATATATATATATATATATATATATATATATATATATATATATATATATATATATATATATATATATATATATATATATATATATATATATATGGGCATTTCCAAAAAATCACGCACGGAAATTCGTATATGTTTTTACTTTTGTTTTCATAAAAATCAAACTAGCAATCTCCAATTTACTCTCATTTAATTCTAATCAATATAAATATTTTGTAAACAAAAAATAGTAAGCATTAGTAATGTTAACAAAGAATAAATAAAGTTTGAAATGGAATCACGCACGGAACAGAAAAACTTCTATTTTAGTTACTAGATAAATAAACTTTAATTCCTTGGAAAATATAAGTTTCACCGGTATACTTTTTTTTTTTTAATAATATTTTAAACATTAGTAAAGATTTCCAGAAAGTTACAGGATTGCACTATAAATCATAGAGTCACAGCAATCGTTTAAATGCAGTTTATGAATGATCACGCACGGAAGTCACGCACGGATGTTACGAATTTGTCAATTTCATGTAGTTATTTTTATGAAAATAAATTGCTTGTGAGTATTTCAAGTGAAATATTATACTTCTACAACTCTTATTTATTTGTATATATCATTACATAATTTAACATTACATAAAACTGTAAAAATGTTTTAACATTACATAATTTAACATTAAATAAAACTGTAAAAATGTTTCAACATTACATAATTTGAAGTTTTCATAAATTAGATACTTGCTTACACTATTGTTCATATTTTTTCATAAAAAAAAGTGCTGTCACTCTTTCTCGCCATTAACTTAGGTTTAATGGCTGTACATTAAGTGAGTGTTTGTAATAGCTGTACATTCGTGAGTGTTTGACACTGTACAATAAGTACAGTGTCAAACACTCACGAATGGGTAACGGCATTGAATTCAATTTCTTTATATATATATTTTTGATGAGAAATGGCAGTCATCAGTTATTTCTAGCTAGAGTATTGCGTTTTGAAAGTTATTGTATATTTTTTAAAATCTAGCGATATTGTTACTCAAAAAAATAAAATTGTAAAAATGTGTATATTTAATTTATTCAGATAGCCTAAAATATTATAAAAATATTTTTGTTATAATTGTTCTTTAAGAAAATCAAAATAGTATGCATATTGCATAATGTCCCAGCTTTTAATTGCTAAAACCAAGAAAAATAAAAAATCACTCACAGAAATGGAAATGTCCATATATATATATATATATATATATATATATATATATATATATATATATATATATATATATATATATATATATATATACAACCCTCAAATATGTTGGCATTTAGCAATGCAGACCTAACTGCTAACCTAAAAGTGTTTAAGGTCAGCAAAAAATCGCCAACCTTGTTTCTATATTTTATGGTCAAAGCTTTGTTTCACATTTTTCTGCTGACCTGATGCCGACTTCACACAGATTAAGATAATTATATATATATATATATATATATATATATATATATATATATATATATATATATATATATATATATATATATATATATATATATATATATACACATGGTGTTAACCAGGAATAAATTTGATACAGCATTTTGATGAAATCGGGAGTTTGTCAAAATATTGCATAATCATCTGTCCTCCTTCCCTGAAATTTTGAAATTCTGGCCAGATTTTTTAGTCGTTTTGAGAACATTTCAAAAAGCAAAAAAAAAAGCGCAAAAGATTAATTAGACCAATGAGAGACAATTAAAAAAAAAAAAATTAGGAAAATAAAATATCTTTCAACGCTAGAAAACAAAATAAATTACGTTTACAACAAATATTATTGAAACATTTCACTTTTATAATTTTTTTATAAAATTAAGCAACGTTTTTTATATAAAGTAACATCTTACAATTGTTTAAAAAGGAAACAAATGTTCTTTATTTAATAAAGAGTCTAATTAGACTCTTTAGACTAATTAGACTATATTTATTAAAGAGTCTAATTAGACCACGGGCTATTTTTATTTAGATACCTTTGTTTGTGCCACAGTGTAAAAATGACTAAACAAAAAGGTCTTCTTGATATTTTTTGGGGTCCTAACATTGCAGGGCCTGGGGCTTTAGCCCTCTCTAAACCCAACCCACCTCAATCTAGTACTAGAAATAAGACACAGCATATAAATAAAAGTTATATTAATATAATTTTTATTTATATACTGTGTCTTACTTCCAGTGCTAGATTAAGGTGGGTTGGGTTTAGAGAGGGCTATAGCCCCAGGCCCTGCAATGTTAGGACCCCAAAAAAGTCAAGAAGACCTTTTTGTTTAGTCATTTTTACACTGTGGCACATACAAAGGCATCCAAAATAAAAATAGCCCGTGGCCCAGAAAAGTCTTCTAAAAAAAAAAGATTCTAATAAAACTAAAGCAAGGTTTAGTTTTATCTAAATTATTAGCTGAATTATTTTATAAATAAAACAGTTAATTTTTTTACAACCTATTTTATGTTTTCCATAGTTTGAAAAGTTTAGCATTTGAAACAATTCTTTATAGTAGGATAAACAAATTGAATAATTGAACTACTATAGAAACTTAATTAACTAGATAGAAATCAACTAAAAAGATTAAAAATACTTTATGACGAGAAAGCAAAACTGCTTTACAATATTGCTAATGATGTTTAGTGAATGTGCTTTTTAATTTTAATTAGTATTTAAAGCAGAAAAATGTATAACGAGTTTTTAAGAACGGCAACTAAAGCAAAAATAATTAGAGTTAGCAAACCAAAAGCTAGAAACTTTTCTTTATATCTAATAACTTGCTATATATATTTGTGTTTTGTCATGACCTCAGGTGCGGTCCTTTTTCATCTGTGAGTTACTTTGTATGCATTGTTTGTCTTTAGTAACCAGAAACTTTTTTTATGTTTGTTACATAATTAGTTTTATCAACTTTAATGATTATTAATAACTTCATTTAAAACGCAATTTTTTTGTAAGTCTCTGTTTATAAATTAAATCATAAAAATTGCTTTACATTTACATAAAAAATACATACTTTTTAAATAAAAATAAGAATATACTAATAAAACCTTTATTTCATAATAAACTTTCAAAATTTTGACAATTTAAATAATATATATTTAAAACATTTATTTTTGTAAACAAATAATAATAGTTTAAAAGATCTATGGCTTTGCAGATAGTATTAAAGTTGCAGATGTGGCTCTGAGAATAATCCATAATATTGATAATATATTCTTAAAACAATTTATGCTAGAAATTTCAAAACGTAACAAATGGTGAATAATACAATTTCTAAAACATTTCAACAGAATACTCTAGAACTTTTTTTCGCTTAGTCAGCATATTTTTCGAACCAATAAAATTAGTTTGTTCGTTAATTTGGCAGGTTTTTAGTGTTTGCGAATATTCTTTTTATTCTTCCGCACCAAGATATTTTGAGAACATTCAAGTTTATTATGTTTCCATGTATGTCCATAAAACAAAAATTTTTTGTTACGTACATAAACTTAAATGTTCTCAAAACAACTAAAAAACCTGGTCAGTTTTTCCCAACAAAATATTATTTCCATGGTCAGTATTCGAGAGCGATCGCTCCCGCTTCCCGACCAAGCCTGCCATAAATATGTTAGGAATTATATATTTTTATATTATAAAATAACCAGTGAATTATAATTATTATTATTAAGAATAATACATTAGATTTGTTTGTAATCCTAATATATCGTTGTCACTTTTATTTTAAAAGTATTGTTTTGAATATATATTTATTTTTTACTGGTGGGCATTAAAGGGCGATTTTTAAAGTAATATGTGGTGATGGTGATTTTAAAGTAATATGTGGTTTTTTGTGTTTTATAGTTTTTTGTGCTTTATTTATTTTTAAATTTGTTAAAGAACTTCACTTAAAGCATATATAGTACTCAGTACACTGTTTAATAGCCCTAGCAATTGCCTCGTTACTGTTAATAAATTCTAAGCTGTAATAAAGGGCTACAAATGTGGCCTTTGCAATGCACACCAAAAGTACAAACTGGAACACCATCCATGCGCAACATGGCACTGTTAATACTTTTGTATTTTTACAGCTGTTAATAGAATCAGCATCTCTGAAAGCTACGACGGAGTTCAGGAAACCTGACTACTAGCTGGCCTCAGAACCATAAAACTGAGTTTTAGAGCTGTACCCTTATTAGAAGATAATGAATGAGTTGCCTAGTCATAAAAACAGAGACACAAGCAAATTCCATGCATCCAGTCAAGAAGATCCAGTATTTTTGTATTTTTACAGCTGTTAATAGAATCAGCATCTCTGAGAGCTACGACGGAGTTCAGAAAACCTGACTACTAGCTGGCCTCAGAACCATAAAACTGAGTTTTAGAGCTGTACCCTTATTAGAAGATAATGAATGAGGTGCCTAGTCATAAAAACAGAGACACAAGCAAATTCCATGCATCCAGTCAAGAAGATCCAGCATTCAACATCCTAAGCTGGAAACAATGTATTAAAAATACATCTGCCCCAGCCTAATAGATGAAGAAGGGGTGGGAGGTTGGTCATTATATAGAATCTATTTACTTCTTAATTCTTTGCCTAGGAAGCCTTCTACATGACAGTAGGTGGATGCATTTAATCTGCCCAAAATGAGTATTTTTATCGAGATTATATTTTTATCTCTAGCCTTTACTCAACCAAGAGCCCCAACGCAGGGGGTGTTTTATGTCGGAGTTGGCATATCCTAGCTTTTGCCTAAAAAGGCATATCCTACAAGGCAGCAGACACAAGGCATCAAAATGATTTGAAAAATGTTTTGAATAATTATTAATTATTACAATGTCATTAACTGGTTAACAAAAATTTATTTTATTTTATATGTTAATTCACATGGTTTATTTTATCTTTTTTATTTTAAAAATGTTTAAACAAACCATGTGAGTTAACATATAAGTTAAAATAAATTTTTAGTTTCCAGTTGTTGATGTTGTCTTTGTTTTAAAGTAACTTATCAAACAAGGCAGTAGATAATAAATATGCATAAGAAAATATTGAATCAAAATGAATAAATTAATATATAAAGCTATTTTAAAGATCACCAATCTTGTTTCTAAGTTTTATAGTATTTAAATAAGAGAGTAATAATAATATAATAATATGATAATATTATTATATTATTATTCTATTCAATAATTCAATCAATATGAAAAAAATATAACGGAAAAATAATTGATAATATTCATTTAATAAGATATAAAATGTCCTGGAAAACGCAACAAAATGTCCTGGAAATGTCCTGGAATTTAACTTTTAAAATTTTGTGGCCACCATGTATATATATATATAATATATATTATATATATATATATATATATATATATATATATATATATATATATATATATATATATATATATATATATATATATATATATATATATATATATATATACACACACATAGATAGTCAGTTGATGTATGTACTGAAGCCCTATCAGGTACCTATTTTAGAAAGGCATCATGCAGCTTAGCAAAATATGCAATAAATATGACATGAAAATGTATTAAATACAAGAAAAGGAAAGTTGGATAAAGTAATCTTAAGAATCTTTTTTTTTTTTTTAAAAAAAAAAAAAAGAAACATCTCAAGTCTTGTAAGTTCAGAGCTTCAAAATTCTGGAGTCTAAAAAAAAATGGAGCTTAAATCATTTCAATTTTTACTTAAATCACTTTATTTTTTTGAACATGTCTTACCATTTTACATATAAACTCTGGTTTTAAGAAATATGTTTCAAAATTCTTATTCTATATACTTTTTATTAGATTGTTTTAAATTTCCATGTTTAGTACATGTTTTTAAGTTTATATAATTAAGTGTTAGTAAGTTTTATGATATTATTGTGTGACTAAGTTTAAAAAGGGTATTTTTCAAATAGATCATTATAATAATATTTTAAAGAAATGTAAATTTTTATATTTTAATAAGGTTAAATGCACATCATCATCTGTTGATCTTGTACAAGGTCTTGGAATAATTGCAAAGGTATACTAATATATAATAATAAATTTAAAAAAATCAATATTTATAGTTTTAATTTATTTGATATCATTAAGTTGAAGTGTTACACTAATGATTTTTTATCTGTCGTATAAAAATATATACAAATTACTTGAATTGAAAAAGTGAAATTCTCTAATAATAAAGTCTAATAATGAAGTTCTCTAATATAAAAGTAAAAAAAAAAATTGCTTACGTGCACAAATTATAGTTTATTATTTGCACAATGTTTACTTGCTTAGGTGCATAGTGTATAGTTTCTTAGGTTGACAGTGTATAGTTGCTTAAGTGCACAGTGCATAGTTTTTTAGGTGTACAGTGTATAGTCACTAAGGTGTACAGTAAATCAGGATGCTTTCTAAATACCTTTAAAAATGTCAATACTTTTAAATATTGAAAGTTTGAGTATTTTAAAAATATTTTAAATTTTGAAAAAATATTTTAACAACTATTTATCAAAAAATTTATATATTTTTTTAATTTAAATTTATAGATTTTTTTTATTTTATATTTTTATTACTTATTTCATATATATTTTTTTTATAATAAAAATAATAAAAACAGTTCAACAAATATACTCAAATCGGAAACAGATATAAACATATAGTCAACTAAAACACAACTAAAACGTATTTTACAGATTTTTTAAAATTATTGTTAAAAGTGAAATTGAAGCTTAAAAAAAGAGAAAAAAATTTAGTCATCTGATCTGAGATCAAATTCCATCGCGATTGTATCTTGCCAGTAAAATGTTCTTGCTAATGTTAATTTTGATCACTCCTGTTACCAAGTATTATATCAGCAGTATTTGCCTCCTTATTACAGAGTGTAACATTTTACCCTGCTTTATCCACCAAACTTTAGGTAGTCTTTCATTGTCGTAAGGCTGCATGTCTTTCTTATCTTTTTCTCTTCGCAGTAATTTATAAAGTCTATGCATCTCATTAATTGAAAACTCATAAGGAAGAAACTCTGATTTCTCTGTGTGTCTCACATAATTTTGAACAACACAAGATTGAACAACTTGAAATGTTTAAATATGATCAATCATGTTTTGTTCCTTTCATTTTTTTCTTTTTTTTTTTTCATTCTTTGATTTTTGTGACTTTTCCTTCTTCATTTTGTATTTTGTTCTTTTATCTTTGGGACAGTGTATTGGTGCTTTCTTATCAATGTGTTTCAGTAACCAATATGAATGAAACAGTTCTTTACAATATTGTTCTGTAAGATGTTCTGCACACTGAAGCAATTTTCAACACATCCTTTTTTTTTTTATTAATCAATATACATCTTTTTCACACGAGAATATCTCTGACCTGTGTTCATCTTTTTTCTAACATTTCTAATCTATCATGATAGGGCCTTCTATTTTCTTAGGTTTGTATCACAGAGAGTCAGGATAAGTTCATCAGTGCTAGGTTTGTTAAGTTCTACAGGTAAATTTTTTCACAATCAGTTATGTTCCAAATTATCCGATTTTGGATGTTTAATAATGTTTTTAATTATGGTATAAAGATTCTTCCAAAAACTTTAAATATCACTCAATTGTCATTAGCATTTCTAAAAAAGTTCTTTTTAAATTTTATAATTTTTCAAACAACGGGGCATTCATAAAGTACATACACAGTAAAATCACTGATTTAGGAGCTTCTTGTATGAACATGTACGCTTTTTAAGATCTCCCCCCCCCTCCCTCCACATACATATGCATTATTTATTTTTTTCAAAATTAACTTAATTAATGGCCCTCAATAACTTTTAGTGGCAAGTATAAACAACTTATATACATGTATATATATATATATATATATATATATATATATATATATATATATATATATATATATATATATATATATATATATATATATATATATATATATATATATATATATATATATATATATATTATATATATACTTTTAATTTTCTCATGCACTAAAATTATAATTTAATGTTATCTGCTATCAAAAATAACAACTTAAATTATGTAGTAGCGTTAAGGGTTCCATGAAAAATACAATTTCCATCATATGTAGTGTACACATCTTCACATTGTTTTGGAATTTTTATTGGGGCTGTTAATAGGTCAGAGTCTGTGTTTGGTTGTTTAGTGCATCCTGTAAAATGATTAAAAAATATAATGAAGTCATCTTTTTGAAATTATCATATCAATATTATTTTATTCAAATAATCTTAGCAGAATGAAGCACAATTTTTGTCTCAAAATCAATTGTTTTCTACTACATTATATTTATTTTATAATTAACCTGCTTTGTTGCTTTTAACTATTTGTGTATTTAGAACTTTCAGAGTATCATCCTTGCCAATTTGATCAGTCTAACTATGCACCTCAAGAATCACATCTATCATGTTAATATTTTACTCCTAAAAAGTAACTAACAACATCTAACAACAAAATATTATATGCAAAATGAACATAAGATCCTAAACTTATCTTGCTTGAGTCGAAATAGACTTAAGATAATTGTCTCTAAAAACTTTTTTTGGAAAGATATTGGAATTTTACTCATAGTATGAATCATTTTTGGCTCCATACACTGTGAGATGTTTTTTATATGAGTATTATTAGTCATTTTTGCCTAAAATGGACTTAAGATGACAAAATCCTCTTGTATGCACCTGTATTCAAAAACTTATTCAAAAACTACAAGATTTTTTAATTGGATGGAAAAGGTTTTAGTGTATTTATTTCTACTACCATGGTTCTGTATATATTTTTATGTTATTACATGGTCCAGTTTTATATTATTTTATATAATTTGTCATGTTCCAGTTTTATATTATTGTATATAATTTTGGACCACTGAATCATTTTGGATCATTGTTCCAAAATGTTGAGTTTTATTTAATTTTAATCATTTTATATTATTACATGGTCCATTTTTTATATTTTTACATTATTCAGTGTATATATTTTTCCACCATGGCTCACAAGTGTGTATATTTCTACCACCATGGTTCTGTCATCACGAAAGTATAAATTTCCAAAAATTAATAAAGCATTGAGAAAAAAAAATTTAAATTTTTTTTTGTAAAAATGCATATTTTTAATTTTTAGTTTAAAAATGTAATTTTCTAAGCAGTGAAATCTAAAATAATAATTTTTTTATAAAATGATGATTATTTTTAAAATTTTATATTATTTTGCTTTTTTTGAGACCCAACATAATATACTTTATAGAACTATTTTTTTGATAATTATAGGGACCTGTCTAATGTTTAATAGTCTTGAGCTAAAAAGCTAAAAAAAAAAAACTCTTCAGCTAAAAAAAGCTAAAATAATAACCCTAAAAAATTTTTTTTTTTTTTTAATACTTTTTTTATTTTGTTATATAGAACACATTTAAAGGGTGAGAGCAGACATTAAAAAAAAAAGTTGTTTCATTGACCACCCTACCCCTACCTACATTTTTCCTGTTTATTAATATTGTAACTTTTTCTTTGCTCATTTGATGATAAAAAAAAATATTTAAAGTATTTTAAATATAACTTTCCCATATGAACAATAAAAATAAAATGGAAATAGTTCAACTCTGCACAGTTTACAAGTTTACAATATTTTTTTTTTTAAATTATCAAGTTTTATAGGTCTAATATAAAAAAGAAGTATTATTATGAATTCAAAGTATTATTATGTATTATTATGAATAATAAAAATAATTTTTATAGGTCTAATATATAATGGTAATTTAAATCTCATATGGTTTTATGTATAACACTCAAGTTTTTATTCAAATTAACATTTGATGTCATAAAAAGTTTTAACTTCATCTAAATATCTAAATATCTAAATATCAAGATATAATTTTTAATGCTCTTCTATAAAAGGGATAAAATAAACAGTGGGAAAGTGGTTGTGCTATTACTTTTCAGGAATAAAAATTTGTCTCACTGGATTTTCCAGTATAAAATGGATTTTATACTGTGAAAAAAAACTTTTATATAATATAGTTATATACAGATTTTTAGATTTACTTATGAATACCTTTTTATTTTTCACAATATGCACTAGCTTTGCATTGATAATCTTGAATTAGTTATTATTCAGGTTTTGAATCATCAATTTTAAAATTAAAAAGTGGCGGAGTGGTTATAATGCTTCTTAAAATTGAAAAGTCTGCATTTCAATGCCTTCCTTAATTTTTAACATCAATGAGGAAGGCATTAAAAAACTTTGTTATTGAATGCTTATGCCACGGTGCTCTGTAACAAGATCATTAGATCTTCCCTAAGTGACTAAAACAAAAAATATTTAATGATTAAAGTCCAATAAAAGATTGTTTTTAATAAATTCCATTTACATTTGTATAATAAAATGATAGGCTTCAATTATTGTATTTAAATATTTAACCATTTTATTATTTAGCGTCAATTTATTATGAGTGTAAAAGCTGTGATTAGAAATAGATTGAATATTGTTCCTGGTGAGAAACTCTGCAAACCTTGTAAACAAAGATTGCTATAAAAAATGATTATTCTGAAAAAAAAACAAAGTGAGGGTCACCATAAAAAAGGTTTTGTAATTTAATCATTCAAGTTAAATAGATATCGACATAGATCTTCATAATTTTAATATATCTCTTCTAAAATCTCATTTAAAATCTTCAGAATATATACTCCCAGAAAAAGAGTGATATATTGCCTGCATTAACTAAATGGTAAAAAATGTCATTTTAATTTCCCTCAGAAAAAAAGTGTGGTGAATTAAATAGCATCATAAAAAGGCTAAATACATTAATAAAAGAGAAAAGAGAAAATTCTGTGTTTTAACAAAAGAACTGTTCAATTTCTTACTCCCAAATAAACTCCTACTCTTATCACCAACAGGTGGAATTTCAACTGCTTTATTTTGGAGTTAATCTTAATATTTAAAATTTCTTTTTAGTGAAAATAATGTACTAAATAACAACCCATAGGATCTTGTATAGGATGTTTTTTCCAAGTGACTGATACCAGTTCTAAAAATAAGTAGTGTAAGGAAACTAAACCAGTACTACATCACAAGTTAAATATTTTCATAACTGACAATTATTTTCAAAAATACATTGAAAAAATAGAAATAATTACTGCTTTTTGTCAAAAGTTAGACATTCACACAAGATTGTGCAATTTAATGTACATTGAAAATACATTTATACTATGTCTTTAGACATTTTATTTATCTGCATTTTATAGGTAATTTCTTTTTAAAAGATTAAATTTCTCTTTAAAAGTTAAATAATTATTGTAAAAATCTAATTTTTATTGCCAAAATTAAAAATTTAATATTTATCATTCTTGATTTCAGGGTATATATTTAGAAAATAGTGTCATCTTCAATTAATTCATCAGGAAATTCTTAAAAAAATTATTTATTGACAAAAGAATTTTTGATCAGTGAAATAGAATTACTATTGGTTAAAAACAATTTTTTCCACCAATAGTGGCGATTTTGCTGGTGCTTAAAGAGCTCTCAAACCCAAAGTAGGTTCATCAACAAAACAAAGTTTCAAAACTAAGGTTTTGATCATTTACACCATCAGATTCTTTTTCATCACCAGCATAAAGAAAAAAAAAACCCGTAGAAAACTCAGCTTTTACAATAACCAGCGCCAAAATCGTTTGGAACACCAGGAAAATCTTTTTTCAAGTTACAAGGATATTGACATAAACCTGCTTTACGGAAGATTAACATTGCATAATTTATTTTTTTATATTTTGTTAAAAGTATTTTTATATATTTTTTTTAATACATAGGCTATTTATCGAAAAAGCAGGATTTACATTTATCGTAATATAACTTTTATCTCAAATATTGATATTTCTTGCAAAACTCAGAAATTTCGCTTTTGCATGAAATGCTGATATTTTCCATAAAAATTGCCAAAATCTGTATTCCGTTTGTTTGTTTTTCTTTACTTAAACAATTTATGCCTCATTTATGCACAAATCAGGTCCCAGCTAGTTGTGACTAAAAAATAACAACAACTAAGCGAATGCTCGTAAAACGTGAACATTTAGTGTGCATGAACCAGGGGCATAGACAGGATTTTTTGGAGTTTGAGGTTGGTAACTTCCAAATATGGAGTAAACTCCAAACATGTCAAATAAAGATGCTTTGCAAAAAATTGTGAATATTGGAGCCTGGGAACAAAAAAGTCACGAAAATTTCATATTATTTTTCAAAGAATGTTGCGACAAAAATTTAGTAATGGTATTTTTACAATATTGTTTTCTAATCTGAACAAATTTAAGATATTAGTACGGCATGCATATTTATTTTTGCCATCATATTTTTAACAAAAACGTCAAGTAGACTTCAAGAAGTGTAGATTGCAAGTATTGTCTTTATTCAACCATGGACCAACACAATCAAAATTTTAAATAGTGCTTCATTTACATGATTATTTTCACATTATGGCATCAAGTATTACTTACACTGGCATCATTTTAATTTGAGTAATTTACCGTAATGCTATAAATTTTGATATTCAGATAAGAAATCGGGGGCTCTTTATTTATAAATGCAATATATAGCTAGGTAATTGCAATGCTGTCATCTTTTTAGAGCAAATTGCAGGTTGATTTATTGTAAGTTAATTTTTATCAAAAAAAAATTGTATATTGAAAAAAATCGCTTTTCTGCACACCGCCAATACAGTAACGCCAATGTTTATCATTTATTTATCATTACTCTTATTCCCTTTAAAACAAATTGAGTTTGTTTAAACAGAAATTTAGAATCATAAACTTGTAAAATTTAGCAAGGATATTGCATTCATCCATAAAAAGTAACACTAACATAAAACTTAAAAAGATTACTAAAGAGTCTTATTTACTGTTTTCCTAAAGACTGAGCCAGCGTTTAAGTAAGAGATGATTTGATTTAGACTTCGTCAATAGACAATTTCGGAGTTAGCGTAGCCATCTTGGAAAAATATTCTTGGTGGTGCAGGTTGAACTTTGAACTTTACGTTTTTATGCGAAATGTCATATAAAAGTATAAAAAAAATTTTAATTTAAGTTCAAAATAACTCATAGTTTATTATTCTTGGTTTAAAAATATTAGGGGAAAATGTTAAACTTGTTGCAAGAGCTTTGCTGCTATGAAACTTATTCTTGAAATTATATCTTCACAATTAAAAACCAAAAGGAAAGGTGACAAAGAAACTAATTCAAATTTAATGGATGGTTGTCGCAGTTCTAATTTTGACTGTGGTGATTCTGAGTTGAATTTTGTTGTTGCAGATGAAAGAGAGATAGCATCATCTAGTGAATTTCTTTGGTAAATACTAAAATTTTCAAATGTGTCTTTAAAAAAATTTTTTAGGGACAACAAAATCTTTTATACCAGTGCTACCATGATGTATCCATGCATTTCTTCTTTCTTTACATGTTGGTAACTTGTGCATGTCCGGGTATTATTTGTCATTATTGCAGACACCAACTATACATTTGCTATGACTTGGCATTATATTACATACTAGATATTACTTACTAAATGCTTTTATCTTAAAAAATGCAATAAAAGTATATTAACTAGTTTTAAGCTAATAACTAATTTTTTATAATGAGATCAAACAATTCACTGTAATAAAATGTATGCACTAAAGTGAATTGTTGATTTAATGTTTTCATATGGTATAGTCTGTACTATTTAAATTACTAAAATAGAAACTTTACTTTTCAATATAAACTATATATATATAATTAAATAAAAAAATGCTAACTTATTTTATATTATAAAATTTAAAACCATAAAAAAAAGATATAATGTCACCTTTTTTTTGGGTTTTAAATTGTTAAGATATAATTTCAAGAATAAGTTTCATAGCAGCAAAAGCTCTTGCAACAAGTTTAACATTTTTTCCTTATAATTATAAACCAAGATTTAACTAATAATCTATGAGTTATTTTGATTTTAAATTAAGAAAATTTTCATACTTTTATGTGACATTTCGCATAAAAACGGAAAGTTCAAAGTTCAACTTGCACCCCTAAGAATATTTCTCCAAGATGGCTACGCTAACTCCGAAATCGTCTATTAAGAGTCTTTATTGCGTTTTATTTTCAAGCTTTGAAAGTTTTAAGGTTTTTTAAAGTTATAAGAGAAATACTTGGAGTTTTATAATCTTCCCTTTTATTTAATGATCTTGAAATCAATCTTGTTTTCAAATGCTCATACAAAAGAGCTCATATTTTAATTGAAAGTTGAATATAAAATTCTTTTAATTTCGATCAAAAGTTGATTATGAAAATCCTGCTTTCTGATAGAGATTCATTTTTATGCTTAATCCTGCAAAAGTTTCTCTCGAAAGTAAACTACTTACTGTAAGATCATTCTTGATTTTACAATCATAAATCTGACATTCAAATAATTTTTAAACGTTTTTTTAAAATCTGTTGACTGCTTGAATGCTTTGAAATTTTTGAATTATTTATTTTTAAACTTTCCACCTGCAAAATACCATGTTGCATTAGTTACACTAAAATCATTATCTTTATTTTGTAACTTCTGATGTAATGACTTAAAGCATGTAATCAGTACTCAAAAGTATATCAGGTTCACCGAAAATAATGTTTCGGGCAGATGATAATGCTTTAAAGATTGCTCTTAGTGATGGAAGAAAAGATATCTAACGAGGTTTGACACGTGAAAACTGATGGATAAATCATGAGGCTTTTTATACTCTTACATTCTTCTTTTTTAGAAGGAAGCCAGAGAAATTTTTCTCTATTTTTCTATTGTTTTTTTGTCTTAAAACTAGGTATTAGTTACAATTTAGTTTATTTTGTAATAAAAATGCAGTTATTAATACAAAATAATTTTAGAGTACTGTGCTCTAGAGTACTAAGCCCTCAGGTTCCGAACGTTTACGAGGCCTGTTATTACAGACGGCAATGGTTTTTTACCATTTTATCTTGGAAATTTTTTAACCATGTTTTGTTTTGTGCCTGTTTATATGAAGAAAAAATGTTGTTTCGGTTTTCAACGTATTTTTATTTTGCCACACAGGTGTTTAAGAAGTTAACATGTCTTTCAATTTAGTTTTGATATCAAATCTGCTTTAAAAAATTTTACATGTAAATTTGAAGCTACTTGATTGAATTTTTTTAAGATTAATCAAATGTCTTCAAAAATCCCTAAAAATAAAAAAAAATAGTTTGTAAATTTGTCCACTGGAGGTTTTGTTCTTAATTTTATAAAAAATAAATTTTATAACGATCCAAATTCTTTAATAATTGTCATTAAATCTTTTTAATATATTTATCGTATTGTTTAAATATTTGTCGTAGATTTATGATTTTATTTTTTAGGAGATTGAACATGAAGGTTTAAAACGCACATGCGCCATTTTGCATGTCACTGTATCAAAAAAAGAATGAACAATCGGACTTTTTGCATCAAATACGCATCAAATATTTTATTTAATGTATACACTAAGCGTGAAAAGGTGCGGGATGTAAATATTATAAAATTTATAAGAACAATTCTATTTACGTTTTTACAGCTTTTTATTTATATTTATTGTAAAGCTTAATAATTTATAAAATTTTGTTAATTTTTGAAAATAAATTCAATAAATTTATGTTTGTGCAATTTAAAGCGGCTAATTCCAATTTTTTTAAATATCAATTGTAGGGATTCGGTTTTTATTTGTGTAATTTAAGCATTATATTTTAGTTATATTTTAAACTAAAACACAAAATTAAAGAGTAAAAAAGAAATCAAATTTCAGCTGATGATCTAGAGAGGATTTTCTGCCCTTCTGCCAGCGTATTGGCTTATGTTATTTTCTAAATAACAAATCTATCAATATATTTGGTATTTTCCGGTAACTCATTACTTTCACAATAATTATGTGTAATATAAATTTTCAAATAAAAAGAATATTTTTATGTTTAAACAATATTTACGTTTGCCTTGAGCAAACAATTTACTTATATACATAACATTCTTAGATAATGTATTTGATTTTTTTTCAAGCAAACATTTGTGATAGTCAACTCAACTAACTTTTGCCATGTTTGTCAGTTGCTATGCTTGTCAGCTGCCATGTTTTTCGGATCCAATTCAATCTAATAAATATTTATTTTGTCAATTCAAAAAATATCACTGGAATCTTTGTCATTTTCAGTTTTAAATAATAGTCTATTTTTTGATGTTTTCTTTTTAGAACACTGAGGTTAAGCACAGCGGGTAATACTTTTCATTTTATTGAAGCAGACAACAGGGAAGATAAAAACAGAAAAACAAATTTTGAATGTGAGACAATCGAAAAAAAACAACCGCTACATCTTTAACTTTCAGTATCGGACAAAACAAGTGCAACCAATTAATGCTAATTTAGTTTCTTTATATAAAAGTGCTGCATTTTTTCAATTTAGAGAAATAACTATGTAACCGTTTAGAGACAACGTTCTTCAAGTTTTATTCATCACAAAGTTCATTATTTGTACACGAAATTAATAAATTAAACAAAAGTATTTAAAAAAGTTGATTTTTCTGGACAAAACAAGTGCAACTCCACAAAATGTTGACCAAGCTGTATTTTGCTATCAATATTTCGTATAATCCTTTGTTGTCGATCACAGCCTTGCATCTTTGAGACATAGATTCGATCAGGTGATCAATGAAACTTTGTAGAATTGCTGCCCAGGCCTTTTGGATTTGTTCAAACAGTTGATCCTTATTACGAACACCTTCACAATTAATTCTGTGGTAGATGATCTCCCACAGGTTCTCGATAGGGTTGAGATCCGGAGATTGAGGCGGCTAATCCATCATCGATAGGTGGTTTTCTTGAAACCACTGCTTGACCACGTTTGCGGTGTGTTTCGGATCGTTGTCTCGCTGAAAAACTTATTTTATTGGCATATTCCATTCAGCATGAGGTAACATAACATCTTTCAGGATATTTTTATATATGAAACGGTCCATTATTCCATCGATTTGATGTATTGGACCCAGACCGTTAGCAGAAAAACACCCCCAGACCATTACATTGCCTCCACCATGCTTCACGGTCTTTTGGCAGTACCGTAAATCGAGGCGTTTTCCGGTCGGTCGACGTACACGGCAAATGCTATCGTTCCCAATGATGTTGAACTTCGATTCATCACTGAACAGGACAGTTCGCCATTTCTGCACATTCCAGTCGATATGAGATGTAGCAAACAGGAATCTTTTCTTCTGGTTCTTAGTGAAATCAACGGTTTCTTTGCAGGGCGTCGAGAAAACAATCCGGCTTCAAAAACATGTCGTCTGATTGTTCGGTCCGATACAGACAGCTCTAATGCTTTTGTATCTCGACAGATGATATCCAGGGAACCTTCTTGACGGATCTAATGATCATAGAATCCTCTCTAGAAGTGGTGGAACGATATTTGGAACATAGTCCATTTTTTCACACAATATTTATCACAAATACTTTTTTGTGACATTCCACTTACATAATCGCCAATAATTTTCTTTCTTAGTTTCAATCCAAGACTGTCGGGAGCCATTTTTGCACTTGAAGTCATACAAATAAAAATAAATAATCACGCTCCTCAAGGCTTACCGTGTTACATTTACCTTGTGATGATACAATAATGCTCTGTGGAACACAACGTCTTGGTTAGATGTGGGCTGTATAGATGTAATGAAACACTTGTTGTATTTCACTTCTTGTATTGACGTTCTTTGATAAAACACTTTGATAAAACTCACTTCGATAAACTGTCTTGATAATACTGACTGATTGGCTTCCATATACTGACTGAATTACATGACGGTTTACATGTCTCTTATATAGTTAAATGAACCTGTGTAAACCTGTTCTGGAAGATTCTAAATGCTTCTTTTCGAGGCTTCTAGAAGCTTCTGAATGCTTCTGAATGTTTCTGGATACTTCTGGATGCTTCCAGATGCTTCTTCTGGAAACTTCTGGAAGCTTCTGCATGCTTCTGGAAACTTCTGGAAAACTTCTAGATACTTTCTTTAATTATAAAAAAACTTTTGTGATGTTGACACGGACCAGACTTAAGAAAATGAAACAAAGCAAAAAAGTTGGACTTGTTTTGTCCGCTGCCATATGGCACTTGTCAACGAAATTCTGCCTGTGTGTTGTCACCTGTCAGCTGATTGCTCATGTCATGGCATGCTATTACTCTAGACTCCTAAACTGTTTGCTGTGGTATTATAGTTCATTTCGTTTTTAAGACATAAAATAAGAAACACTTTTTAGCATTGTTCGATGTTGGTTGCAAATGGTTTGTCCAATACTGTATATCTCTGAATAAATCTTTCAATTCTTAAGTTGTTCCGGTGTGAACTGTTTTCCAAATCAATAAATATTGGGTTTTTTAGTTTCTAATTTCGTTTATATAAAAAATTTTTTTGAAATTTCATTCTTATCTTTGTATCGTGAATGTCTTTCAATTATTTCAACCTTTGATTTTTTGTTATTTGATTCGTTTTTGGTTTGTTCTAAAAAATATTTAATACTTATTTTTTTAAGTACCAGTTGAATTAGTAAAAATTCTGAAAAAGTCGGAAGTTTATATAAAAATATACTGCACGGATGTGGCTTATGAAAAAGTCTATCAGATGGTAACAACGGCATACGCCGGTATCCTTTCTTGAAGAGAGACTGCCATTTCAGTTGCTGTTTTAAATAACGTGGTTTTTTTTTCAGTTACTTGGAAACGCTTCTGGATTGGAGTTCAAATCTAGAAGCCTTTCAAATCAAAAAAGCAAAGACACCATTCGGTATGATGCTTAGTCCAATACCTGCTACAATTACGACGCCTGAAGTTTTTTATTTTTTTTTTATATAAAATAAACAGTTGTAATTGTTCAAAATTTGTTTATATATATATATATATATATATATATATATATATATATATATATATATATATATATATATATATATATATATATATATATATATATATATATATATATTCTTATAATTTTTTTTTTTTTTTTTTCATGTTGATTTTAGGTGCCCCAAGAAGTCCTTACGGTCTTATCACAGAGCACCGCGGAAGAGCATTTAATAGGAAGTTCACGCCTCCTTCCCAACCGATGTCGCAAAACTTGCCCAGAGGTGGGGTTTGAACAACGGATCTTACGTTTCTGAGGCAAGTGCGTAAAAAAATTAAATTAAAAAAATTAAAAAGTAAAAAATACAAATATAAAAAAATAAAAATATAATAAAAAATACAATAAAAATGTAATTTAAAAATGTAACAAATGTTTTAAAAAAGATTAAAGAACCGGTAATGTTAAGAGGAACTAGATTGAAACTGTCATTTTTACATGGTTCATTTGTTTATTAATAGTGGGTTTTTCCCACACTATGTACATGCTTTCTTTGAGTTTTAATATAAATTTGTTGGAGGCCGAATCCAAGATTGAAAAACAAGCATGATTAAAATTATTAAAACAGTTTTCATTTGAATGAATGTGTTTATAAATGTGTGATTTTTTATCCCTTTTTTGATGATCGATTATTCGTGTCTTAAAATAGCGAGTAGTTTCGCCAATACAATAAGATTTACAGCCTGCGCATTCAAATTTATAAACAACAAATAAATTAAAGTCTGTAAGAAAGGGATCTTTTGTGGAAAAAAATTTTAAAATTTTAAACGAAGTAAAAACCAATTCATACGGTGACCGATTTACAATATCTTTTAATGACTGCGTTTAATCTTTGTTTGGTTAAATCTAATATTTTTCCAATATAAGGAAGTTTAAAATATTGATAATTTTGTAGGTTTTCCGAACGTGATGCAATGTCGACATTGATGTTGTTAATATAAGAGCTATGGGTTTTCTTAATCAACGAAAACGGGTACAAGTTGCGTTTGAGAACTTTAATAAAATCGTTAATGTCATTACTAAGATCGAGACTAGTGTTGTTTATTTTATAAGCTCTATCGGCTAAACATTTAACCAGACTAACTTTGTATGAAAATGAAGTAAAACTAAAAAAATTTGTGTAGAGTCCCGAGAAAGTTTTTTATAATTAGTTGTAATTGTGGAATTGTTTATTTTATTTAGAGTTAGGTCCAAAAAAGAAGATATTTTTGATTGATTTTTTTTTTTATTGTAAAAGTAATAGAACTATGTTTATTATTGATATTTTCCAAGAATAAATCGGCTTGATTTTCGGAAATGAAAGGAGCAAAAATGTCATCTACGTATATAAAAAGCTACGTATATAAATAACATCTACGTTTATAAAAAGCTGGTTTTTCTCCGTTATATGATTTGAGCCATTTATCTTCAAAATTTTCAATGAAAAAATTAGCAAGAACAGGTGCTAAGAGAGAACCCATAGCAACACTATCAATTTAGTCATAAATTTGTCTTTTGAAGAGAAAATGAGTTTGAGATGTTGCAAAACTGAAAAGTTTTTGTTAAGTCACTTTTTCTAATTTTAAGATTAACTTTACTATTTATAATGCTACTGACGGCAATATCTATTGTTTCTTGTAGTGGAATATTGGTGTATAAAGTTGTAATATTGTTAGATACTAAAACATGTTTATGAAAGCTAGCTTGGTTTACTTCTTTAGAAAAAGTGAAAGAATCTTTAGTGCAGAATTCCGAAGGTATTAAGGTGAGTTTCCACTTATCCGTTTTTCTACGGGAAAAGGAAAGGGAACGGAAAAATAATCACGTGAGCATGCGCAGTTTTCTTTCGGACAAATAAAAATTTTTATTACGCATGCTCACGTGATTATTTTTCCCTTTCCTATCCCGTTCTCGTTGAAAAACGAATGAGTGGAAACTCGCCTTTAGTGGAGATAGTTGTTCTCTAAGAAATTTAGCTAATTGATAATTATAAGTACCAATGGATGATACGATAGGTCTGAAATTTATATTATCGTCAGAAGAAATCATCTATAATTTTGGAAGATCATAGATGCGGGCTGGACGAGAGCCTGAAAGATATATTTTATTATAGTTGGATTCATCAAAGAAACCATTTTTCTTGAGTTTCCTTAAAAATTTTTGAAGTTGTGTTTCTCTGGTAATAGTGGCATCTTTTTTAATTTTTGTAAATTTGGATGGATCATTAATGATTTTGCTCCGTTTTGAGATCGTTGTGATAAATTTTTTTATCTAAAATAATCACACCATTTCCTTTATCTGGTTTTAAAATAACGATATCTAGATTTCGACAACTTTTTAAATTAATTAATTTTTTCAGAATTCCATGCTTTTTTAGAGTTTCTTTAGATGGGCAATATTTAAATACATAGGAGTTAGCGAGATGAAAAAAGTTCAGCTTTAAGTTGACTGGAGTTATTACTATTTTTGAAATTATTCTGAAGATATCGGTTTATGAATTCAAATGAAGAATATATATCGGTTCTTTTAAGATGTTGTAGAGGAATAGAGAAGTTCATTCCATTTTTAAGGATGTCTAATTCGTCTTCTGAAAGCGTAAATGAAGAAAGATTCTTAATAATATCTAAATTATTAAAAGGTAAACTATGACCATTTGTTAAATTTTTAAATTTCTTTTCGCGTATTTTCAAAATATTTTCTTTTTCTTTTTCGATGTTATTTTTCAAAGCTTTTGTTAAAATAACATCGAAATATTTTTCTTGAGTTTCTTTAAAAAATGTATTACTACTCAATGCTATTGGATTATACTATTTGTTACACATTTGAAAATTTTTTTGACTAGAATATGTGATTTTTATGCCAAATTATTTAAGCCACTCATAACATTGATTATGAGATTGATATAAGTTTTGCAACACCAAATAAAATTCAAAAAACGCAAAACCCGGTATTACTATTATTTTAAAGTACCGTAAACCGGGATTTCTTTAAATAGCGGAGTAACTTTGAATACAAATCTTTTTCTTTTTTTCTTTTTTTATTCAAGTTGTAATTATGGCAAGAATTTATATGAAACTGTTCAAACCTCAAACATCAAAGTATTAAAAATATTTTATATTTTGATTATTTAATGTTTTACTTTGTTTATTGGTTGATTTGAATTGATTGAAAATGAATTAAATATTTCTGATATTTTTGTCAAAAAAGTTATTCAGAATATTTTATAGACTGCCTCAGCTAGTGTAGCAGCTTGTTGCCTAAATTGCATAATTTTTGTTTATAAATTTATTAAGCATATAAAATCTAAAGAGTTTTTGTTTGCCTACTATAGTTTTGCTCCACTGCTAACAGCATAACATACTTTATTACATTTTTTCGCATACGGATAACTTTAAATAACGTTAAAAGTAATTCCACTGCATAAATTGTCAGAAACATAAAACAACTTTAAAATTTTCTTTATCATACATGTATTATTTATAATATATTAAATATCGTACATAATATTATTGTGATTAAAAATTACAATAACATGTGTATAAACAGTAAGTCACACATACACACATTGTTTATGTGTGTGTTTATATGTGTGTATGTGTGTATACATCGCATTTATATATATATATATATATATATATATATATATATATATATATATATATATATATATATATATATATATATATATATATATATATATATATAAATGCGATGTATACACACATTCACACATATAAACATACACATAAACAATGTGTGTATGTGTGACTTACTGTTTACACACATATTATTATAATTTTTAATCATATATGTATATATATATATATATATATACATATAGATGAATAACAGTACTTTTAACAAGTTTAACTCAACACAATATTGAATGTACACATTCAATATTGTGACATATTTTTTATACAAGATTTAAAGTTTATAAGTGTTTTGTAAAAACAGTAAATACACATAGACACACACAAAAATATATATATATATAATGAAACATATATATATTTGTTTTTGTTTAGCTTTTCTTAGCAGTACTATCACACTTTTAAACGAAAAAAAAGTGATACAAGGCAGTATATAAATTTAAAAAAATTCTTTCATTTAAATATTATTTTGAATTTGAATTATGTAAGAGTCAATCTTAGCCCCTATATTCATTTTGTTAAATTTCAAATATTGTCAAGTAACCCTTTTTTTTAAGTAACCCCTTTTTTTTGTTTACGGTATATGCAACGTATGGCGGGCTTGCAATAAAATATGTGTCTAAGATGTATTTTAAAAACATATTTTTGGCGTCTACTATTTATCTTGCGGATACGTATAACATATTTGAATTTATGACTTTTAAGTCATAATTTCAAATCTGTAATAAAACTTTTTATTATCAATAAATATTTTAAAAATATAGGTTTATAATAAAATTTTTCGAAAGTTATTTTCTTGTAATATTATAAAATATATTAACGCATTTTATTTATCTAGGAAATATGTATCACAGATTTGCATTTAATAACTAAATTATAGATATCTGATACGTATTATAGATATCTGATATATTCGATGATCTGATATCTGATACGTATTATTGATATCTGACACGTATGCTATACCTCTATTATCAACGGCTTATGAAATTTATCAATTTTATTCATCTAATTAATTCGTATTAAGATACACATTTAACACTTTAATTATAGATATCTGAGATTTGTTTCGATTACGTATGCTATACGTACAAAATATCAATGCGAAAATACGTATTACTGATTTTCACTTAAGAACTAAAACAAACGTATCGTAGAGTATGCCAGAGACGTATTTTATATGTATGCTTTTTTTTCTTGCTAGGCATTAATATCAAACATCAACTGTAAAACATTGTTTCAGATTACCTAAATAATATTTGCATTGAAGATACATTAGTTGAAAAAATATTATGAATTGTGATGAAATCAATGGCAACTGAAATAGAAGTATGAGCAACATTATATAAAAAATGTGTATTAATGTATGCTTTTTTTAGTATATTGTGTAAGGTAAGGCATATATACATGCCTTATACACACACATGTATATATATATATACATGTGTGTATATATATATATATATATATATATATATATATATATATATATATATATATATATATATATATATATATATATATATATATATATATATATATATATATATATATAATATAATATATATAAGCATCCAAGATTGAAAAACTGAATAGGAATTCTTTCAATACTAGTTTTTTTATTTAATCTAAGAAATTTTTGCTAGATTTTGATACTAGCATCTTCAGCTTTAATTACAAATTATTTATTTAATTACAAACAAAAGGTAACGTCACTTTTTTATGGCTTCTTTAAAGTTCGTTTTAATTGGGCTTCTTTAATATTACGTAGGTATAAAAAATATGGCGTCCAGATTGTGTTTTTACATGTTGAACATCATCTAAATTCATACCTCCGTTCCTAGGTCCGCATTTGTTAAATTGAATTTCGATTGCCTTTCGAACTTTTCTTTCAAATTTTTTGGGTTCTTTTATTTTTGCTTTTTTTTTTGTTTTTTATTACAATATTTATGATGCAGATACAAATAATAAAAAAAAGAAAAAAGAAAAGGTAACAAGTCAAGATATCGTTAAGTAATAAAGAATAAAAATAATTATAAAGAACGCGGATACTCAAAGAAGACCATCAGGCCTTGTCACAGAGAAACCGCTATTAAACTTTTTTTTTTTTTACTTTTAACTACTTTTTTCTACTTTTAACGTTTTTACTCGATCCCATTTTATATTACATGGATATTAGGTTTTTGATCCTCAATTGCAGATTGTTCCAATTTCTATTAGGTACACTACAGTGTAGCTATTTGATAATTTTGTTTTGTTGCGTGAAGTTAGAAAAAATTTAAGATTTGCACTCAATTGTGTATTTGATGGCACGATGTTGACTGTTTAATAATTGTTGGAATTTTTTAACTTTATTATGTTTTTATTTAAAATTGGTTGAAATATATTTACTAAATGATGTGATATTCCATAACTTGGTGTCCCGATGGTTGAAACTACTAATCGCATAGGGTATGATTTTTCCGGTTTGTACGCTTTAATTACACCATACATACGTGGCACTACTGGATTGGTTGGGTAAAGACTTTCAAATACTTTTTTTGGTAAATTGCCATTTTTTACTCAATTTTGATTGGTAAGTTCTAATTTTAGTAATAAATTTAATGGAAGGCTCTTTAATTATCTTTCTTTTGCCAATTTCTTGACGAACTTTGTCAATGGCTTTGTTGTGTTCTATTCTAACAAAACCTGCTCCTTTATCAAAAGAGTATATATCAATGTTTTTGTCATCTTTAATTTGTTTTAATACTTTCCTCTGTTTATAATTTAAATTACTGTTTTTTTGCGGTTTAAACATTTTATATTGCCTCAACACGTTTTTGCGTAAGTCTTGTGAGTTTATTTTGTTTGTTTATTTTGTCTATTTTGTTGCAATACTCTAGTTTTAACGCATAGAATTCTGTTATAAAATAATGTCTAAATAGAGTATATATATATATATATATATATATATATATATATATATATATATATATATATATATATATATATATATATATATATATATATATATATATATATATATATATATTTTATGTCTTCTGTCAACCGTTTCCTTGCTCTATAACGGTATTATTTTTTTCTAGTAGCTCCCAACTTAATAAAAGTTGCTTGCAGCCTTGTTGGGAGTGAATGAAAATTAAGAAAAAAAAAATTGAAACAATTATATCTATTTTTCGAGAATCTGTATCAAAAATAAATCAAAAATTTGAAATTTTTTCAAACAAGTTTTAATTATGCTTTATCGTAAACTTAATGAAATAATATCGGGCATATAATCATATAACTCATAAATATAACTTTTCTAAATACCGCAAGAATGCAATAACGAATGTACTTGTAAAACCGCAGTCTTGTATATCACCATATATTGCAATAGGAATATTTAAAGGTTTTCTTGCAAGAGCTTATAATTTATGCACTAGAGATAATATAGAAAAAGAAATTGAATTTCTAATTAATATTTTTATGGAAAATGGATATTCTCAGCAACAACTTTTAGACATTGTAAAATATTACAAACTATTCCAAACAAAAAACCGCCAACAAATTAACACAAATAATACCATAATACTTCCATGGGTTCCTAAATTAAGCCTTATTCTTAGACGTGAGTTTCGAAAAGTTGGCATAAAAACAGTTTTTCGTTTTGGTAGATCTTTATCGAACATATTATGCGAAAATAAATCAAAGCTACCACCAAACAGTTACCCGGGTATTTACCAACTTGAATGTACATGTGGCGCTTTTTATGTGGGTGAAACCAGAAAAAAAATAAAAACAAGAATAGCTGAACATCAAAAAAACGTGACTAAAGCGAACTGGAAAGCGTCTGAAATTGTTGAACATGCACAACATTGCAAAGGTATAATTAATTGGAATAATCCAAAAACACTTTCAGTCATTGCAAATAATTTTACGAGAAAAATCAGGGGGGGCAATTGAAATAGACAGATTACAATGTTGCTATCTAAAAAATAAAATTCGAAATCGAGATAATGGCAACCTAGTGATGACTTACCATTAAAAAATATTTTTTGTTAAATTTAAGAAAAACATCATTTTTTGTAAATAACGAATTTTTTGTAACGTATTTTAGTTTGAAAATGGCTCCAACTATATGAGCCGAAATATCACATTTAAAATTAAAAAATTTTAATAGTTAAATAAATAGTATGTCACCGTACATGATGTATTTTCAATTTTATATATATATTTTATCATACTATTATGATGTCATTAAAATATTATAAATATATATATATATATATATATATATATATATATATATATATATATATATATATATATATATATATATATATATATATATATATATATATATATATATATATATATATATATATATATATATATATATATATATATATATATATATATATATATATATATATATATATATATATATATATATAATTAAGTCATTAAACTTAATAATAAATATACATACAAGACAATTATATTTCTTAAAATTTCTTATTAATAATAATAAAATAAATATAGTATTGAAACTCGTATTTATTGATGTCTTTTTACATATTCGTATACATACATTGTCAACATTTGAAAGTATTTGTTTGCAATACTAAGGAAGAAGTTGCATTTAAGAATATACAATCGGTGGATGTTGATAGAACTGATTTTGGTTTGATGATTTATGTTGTTTGTATCATACCCAGTGCCAAAAGCTCAAAAGAACATTTTTTGCTATTTCCCAGGTCAGTTTATGATTTACTAACAATGTTAATACTTTCTGTAAAATTTGCTGATTCTCCTATTGGTTTTGTGATTTCTTTTCTAAATTGAGTATCATCTTTAACTTGACTGAACAGTATTTGAAGAGCCAGTTAGCAAAACCCACCAAGTCTAAAAAATAAAAATTTTGAGTTAATTCCATTTCCAGATTCCATATACTGAAATTTATCTTATATATATAAATATTAGAATTTTTTTTTTTAACAATTAAAAGATTTTTTTTTTTTTGTTCTAAAAATAGACAAAGAAAAAATTAGTTTCTGTTGATACGCAATTATGAGTTGTTCGGTTTATCGTCATTTTCTCAAAATCAATTTACTCCTCATTTGGCCACGCTGTTCGGCACTTGAATTTCGTTCTAGATGCTTTCTTTTGACGTCAATAAGTTGTGGTATATAACTTTTTTTAAGGGTTTAAAAGACTGCCGCATCATTGTTGTTGACCTCTTCTTATTAGCCTTGAATAACTGATGAGTTTCTTCAGTTTCAATAAAATCATCCTTTTTCACGCCAAGTATAAGCGGTACAATACTAACTAAACCCCTCCGTTTTGAAAAGTCTCAACAAAATTTGTGGCATTGTGTATCAAATTTTCTTAAACTTGTTTAATCCCTCGTTTTATTACTTCTTTTAAGCTCTTTTCATTTATAGTATCGATGGCACCAAGCTCTAAATATACTAGTTTTATTCTTGCATTTTTCACTCTCGTCATAAATCTACAACTTTTCATTTGCATTTATATATCGGATGTTTACCCTTACCGAATGTTCTTCCGTTTTCTACAACGGATTCTTGTGAGAACGAAAAATTTGACAACGTAGTTATGCAAAGTTAAGGTTTTTATAAATCATTCTTGCTTTATAGCTTTATAGCGCAATTTATATATCTCTCTCTCAAATTATAATCTTATTAAAAGTTTTTTATTTTTATTTTATCAATTAGTCGGCTAATATTCGTGACATCTCAAATTATAAATTATAATTATATATTATAATAACTTTATAAATATATAACTTATTAATTTATACATAACTACAGATATAAAAAAATTGACATATAACTATTATTGCAATAATAAAAGTAAAAACAAATAAAATTGTATGTACGCGGAGCCCAGTGAGCACAGGACCAAAAAAAGACGTCTTTTGAACGTTCAAAAGACGTCCAAAACGTTCAAAAGACTTTCAAAAGACGTTAAAAACGTGTATAAGACGTTTAAAAGACGTCTTTTTTACGTCCGTGCCCACTGGGAGGTTGGCAGTTGTAATAATAACTAACCACTTTCATATGTTTAGCTTAAAAAAGCCTATAGGGACTACATTTTGGCCAATCAGATATGATTTTTAGATTATGCAATATTTAACAGGTTTTTCTCGATTAAAGTACTAAGAAAGTAGTATTGCTTGACATCATCGAGTCAAAAAAGATATAAAAAATCAAAACAAGTGCTTTTTTTATCTAAGTTACAAAAATAAGTTGGCGCTATGTAACTATTATTTATAATAAATAAACAAGATATTAAATATTATAATAAGTTATCAAAATACATTTATTGTATTGCTTAAATCATGCTTAACTGGTTTTGCGGCGCAACATGTTTTAATAAGTTTAGAACCAAAACTACTAAAGGAAAACGTATAAAGTTTTACTTCCTTAAAATGTTTCTTTACAATTTTTTTACGTAAACAAAGTAAATAGCAATATATTACATAAGAAATATTTAAGTTTATCTGTTAGAAATTAAATTTTAAGCAAAAAACTGGACAAATTTGAAAAAGTAATGTTTATATATTCTAAACTTAAAGACAAACCAAAGCAATTTAAATATTTATGTGGTCAATCTATCCAGCAATTTGAACTCTTATACAATTGTGTAGTACCAGATTGTAAAGGTACAGGTATCAGATTCCTTGAGAAGAAAACGGTTATTTTCAGTTTTAACATTGTGCAGACATGCACTTCATCTTGGTGTTGTTGGATTTATGGTGGGTGTTGCTGAAAGCACCATGTATTGTGTTTTCAATGGGTGGGTTGTATTTATAAACGCAATATTTTCAGAGATTAATTTAAAGATTAAAAGCACTTATTTTTCCCCGATGATGCCTTCTGTTTTTAAAAAAACTGACCATGGTGAAACCGATATTGTTGTGAATGCTACTAAATTTAAATTTCAACAACCAATTATGACCTAAACACTTTAATGTTTTCAAATTATAAAAACTGTACAACAGGTAAAGCTTTAATTGGAATCTCTCCTCATGGTTCAGGTTTACTTTTTGAAGACATAAATCCTGGTTCTATCACAGATAATGATTTACTAGAACAATCTCATATTTTAGAACTAGTTGAGAAAGAACATGAAATTATGGCAGTAGGGTTTTCAATTCAAGATTTATGCGCTTCAAAAGGAATATATCTGAACCGTTCATCTCAGATATCAAGCCATAAGTTTTCACAAACTGACAAAACTGGTAATTTTGATATAGCTTTTACCCAAATTCATGAAGAGAGTTTCATAGGAGGCGTACGTGATTGGTCAATTCTTATTTCAGAGTGTGTTTTGCAAATAATGGACTTACTTTCTTTAACATGGAAAATGTTATCTTATGTTGTTAACCTTACAATGCGCACTATTGGGCCAAAGGAAAAATAAGCATATGAAAACTTTTTTTTTTCAATCATAAAATATTTTTATATATTTAAATTTTGATTGAGGAAATGATGTTTCAACAAGTTCTATAATATTTATAATATATATTTCAACAAGTTCTATAATATTTATAATATTTAAGTGGTTTTAAATCTTTAAACTCTGGAATTTTTCCCATAATATTATTTCCAAGAGTAGTGAACAAAGAATGTTCTTGATGGTGCCATTTTTTTATTGGATTTGAATGTAAAATGCTATCTGATATTTTCTTGATACTGACATCAGAAGATAATTAATTTGAATAATAAAGTAATTTAAGTTTGCTGTTTCTAGATGATAAGATTGTAAAATGCAGTATTTAGATTTTGTACATAGTAGTTCAAGCTGAGCCTGTACATAATATTGAAGTTGGTTTTTTAAATGGATTTTAAATGGACTGTCACTATTTTTTGCTTGTGTTTTAATTTCAAAAATAACTTGATGTGAGACAATGCTACCTGGACTTGCTCCATAATTTATATCATCTGGGTGATAAAAAAATCTACACATTTCGGGAGAACATTTTGATATCTTTGCAAACTGTTGGAGTGCCATAAACTCATATATGTCCGCGTTCAAAATTTTTAATGTTTTGTGTGTTATAAAAATCATTTTCGTTTAATTCTTCCTTATCCTTCCTATCTTCCAGTAATTTGTAAACTTTTTCTGCCCATATATCCCTAGCAATGCTCATAATCGACTCCCCGTTATTTTTCCTTTATGTATATTGTCTTTGTGGTGGTGTGAGGTTTTTCAAGTTTATATGAATAACAGGATGAATAACATATGAATAAAATATGAATAACAGGATGCTCATTTAAAAGTTGTATATTAATTTTTTTCTAAAATAATATCTTGTTCAGGTGAAATTAAAACTACCTCAATGTTTACTATATTTTGAGTATTTGCAATATTGTTGGTATTTCCCTATAATTTTCTAGATATTCTTGTAGGTTTACTGCTTGTTTATTTAAAGTACGACTTTTTACATTTATGGAACTTAATTTATCAACTTGAGAGTTTAAACTTTCACGGTCATACCTGAATCTTAAATGCCCTATTAGTGATGATTCATATACTATATCTATTGAAAAAAGAGTAATTTTAAAATCACCTACGTGTTTTTAAAATTAGGTTCCTTATTCAGCCCTTCTTTAATTTTTTGCTTCATCTTTAAAAAATCTCTTTTAAAAAATGAACTTTCTGGATCTGCTGGAACAGTTTTTAGGTTTTCAATTTTATTCTTGTTTCTTGCTGATTTAAGTTTAATTTTACATAGTGAGACCATTGGAATAGAGCCTTTTTTTGATCTTTTATGTAATTTCTGTATTACTTGTCTGCACATTAATTCTAAAATTGTTGTCTTTGTGTCCACGCAATGCTTTAGGTAAAGAAGGATAGCTAAAACATGAGAACAAAATCCACTAAGAACAACAGGACATTTGCAATATATAATATCATTTTAGAAAGAGTTTCCTTTCTAAAAAAAGTAAAATAACAGGACGTGCATCGTGGCTATAAAATTTTCTTACAAAATCTCTCATATACTCTATTGCTATATGAATGTGTTTTAAAAGATATAATTTTTCTGCTAGTTAACATCTGGTAAGCTTTCTGCTGCTGTCCAAATGTATCCTCTCTTTTATTAAGAATGTATTCTTTAAATAGTTTAGAGTTTACATAAGGGTAGAAGTTTTCATTGTCAGTCCAATATTGAGATATGTGTGGTATCTCGTCTACATGCAAACTTGTGGAGAATAAGAAATTTGCTATTTGAAAAAGTTTTTCAACTAATTTTGGATATGGTAAGAACTTCGAAATTCTTGCTTGCAATTCTTTAACAAAGCTTGTGACACCAAGTCGGTGGTTTACAAGCCATTCAACACAAACTTTTCTTGAAGCTGTTGAAATGTTTACAACATTATTATTTAACTCCATTTACAAATATGCTTTGAAAACAGTATTAAATTAAAAGTTAACTTTATATTACATTATTTTATATCGCTTTACTTTAAACTTTATATCGCTTTACTTTAAACTTTACATCGCTTTACTTTAAACTTTATACCGCTTTACTTTAAACTTTATATCGCTTTACTTTAAACTAATATATATGTAAACAAACACAATAATATTTTTTGTCCCTACAGTCTAATTATTAGTACCCAGACCTTCCAGCATTAAAGTGGGCAATACACGAAAGCTTTCAAACTAAAGAAATGTAAGGAAACGCATGCGTACGAATTTGTATGCATATTTATCAGGTCATCAATTTACACAAATTTTCAAACTTCGCAATAGGTTTTTTTTAAATTCTATTATCTACCAAAAATAATATTGCTTTATGACTGACAGTTTTGCATAGACTTAAAATTTTAAAAAGTTTGGCTTCGTCCTCTCCTACATTTTGACGTTACCGCATTTAAGGTCTTCTGACCCGCGTTGGTCTACCATTATTCAAAATTAACAGCAGTTTAAGTGAAAACAAAAATATTTTATTTTTGCACAACTTTATTTAAATGCGTATCGCACGTTGCTTGTTAAAACCAGAGATGAAAAAAGTAAAAAAAAACTCTACTCAAGTAAAAATGTTGTTATTTGAGTGAAATTTTACTCAAGTACAAGTAAAAGTTACCGGTCGAAAAGCTTACTCAAGTAAAAGTAAAAAGTAGATTACTAAAAATGTACTGAGAGTAAAAATTATTGCATTACTTTTTCAGATAACAAAGCTGTCGAATAAAAAAAAAAAAATCACGTAGTTTATTTTTTTCCGAATAATTTTTTTTTTTTTTTTTTTTGCACAGAAAATTTTTTTTATGGTCGTAAAAAGTGAAAAGAAACAAAGCTAAAGCAGTTAAAAGTCATTATGAGCGCGCTCAACATTTTTTTGAAAACAATTCGAGTGTCATTTTTATTAAAGAGAGCGAAACCCAAAAAAACAAAAAAATTAAATCGTAGCGTTAGTGAAATTAAACAATACATAAATTTTTTTTAACCTAGAAACGCATATGATTTCAAATATAGCGAAGTACAACTCTTTAGAAAAAAAAAACTTAAGTAAAAGTAAAAGTACACATTTAAAAAAATACTTAAAAAGTAGAAATTTACAAAATAACTACTCAGCTACAGAAACGTGAGTAAATGTATTCGTTCTTTTTCAGCTCTGGTTAAAACGTACTTTATAATATAATTAAATGCGTATTGCACGTTGTATTAAAAAAAAAAATTATTGTTTGATAATTATATAATTATCAAACGACAATTTTTAGCACGACCATTATCATTTTAAATATTAATATAAATAATTAAAATGCCATTTTTTCTCTTAATTATTAAACTTAGCTTTTTATTCGTTATTACCAATCAATTTTTGTGATTAACCCACGCGCGTTCGGAATTACCCCAGGTACGTAGAGTAAGGGGTCGTCCGTAAAGTACGTGCACCAAACATTTTTAATTTTGACCCCCCTCCTCCTTGTTGCCACAGGATTCCGATTTGAAAAACGTCTTTAAATATATGTGTTAATATTAATATTAATAAAGTTGAGTTTATAAATTCCAATGTGTTCGCTTGGCTGAGAGGTTAATGCTGTATACTGCAGCGACGGAGACCGGTGGTCCATTCCTGGTTGAGTCATATTGTAATTTTTTTGTTTTAATGATGAATCAAATAAAAATAAACTATACTTAAGGTTGACGTTTTTTCAGACACCCCTCTTTAGTAAGTCCGTAAAAAACGAGTCTTACGCGAGATCAGTAATATCGAAAACAAAGAATAAAACAATGTGTGCATGGGCGCTTGCAGGATTTTTTGATGTTCTAGACTGGACACTTTCACACATTTGGCATAGATATACTTAAGTTTGGAACTTGTACAAGCTCTAAACTTAAAAATATTGTGAAAGTATCTTATCTAGAACATCAAAAAGCCCTACGGGCCCGCATGCATGTGTGTGCATTGGGGGAAACTATACCCTCTTCTCCCTATACCAAATATCTTTTGATGTTGGCAAACTAGAATCTTCAGTGAGAATTTTATCTTTTCTAACGATTAGCTGGTTAATTATGATAAACTAGAAAATCGATGTAAGTACTTTATATTGAACTCTCTCTCCCCCCCCCCCCTCTTTCCATACGCTTTTGTACGCTTTTTGAAGACCTCCCTCTTCCCCTAATAAGCATACGTACTTTATGGACAACCCCTAATTCCGAACGTCAATGTTTTTATTTTTTCCCTTAATTTTTATTTTATTATCAGTTTTAAAAAAATTGCTTTTGAGGGCTTGTGACTAAACAGTTAGACTAAATGAAAAGCAATAAATATAATCAATTCTGTTTAACTGGTGTCTTTAATTTTCATTTCCGCCTATATCCCACTCTCCTCTACGTTTTGGTTTTTAAAGATACAATTTTTCTTTCTTTGCTTTTATTATATGAAAAACCTCAATCAGGTTTTCTATTTAAACAATAAAAAGATCTGAAAGACATTCATGACCTATAATAAAAATAATGAAAGAAAAAATATACCTTTAAAAATCAAAAAAGATATGCAATTGCGATGTTGAAGATAGTTCATTGCAAATATAAAATTATTATTTTAAATATAAAAGCAAAACAAATTGAAATTGTAAGTATGCGGAGATTTGCAATTGTAATGATAATACACGAAAGCTTTCAAACTAAAGAAATGTAAGAAAACGGACGAACAAAAAAATTAGCAACAAGTTTTAGCGTATTTGATATTTTGGATTGATATTTTTTCATTTATCATATTTATTGTTCACTCATTTGTTTGTCCATAACTATAATAAGTTTTTAAACGTTCTCTTGGACGCTTCACGTGACCGGTAAGACCTTGAGTAAAACCGGCGAGATGCAGTACAAATAAAAATAAAATGAAAAACTTTTTAATAAACAATACCATGCAATCAGAATCATTTCCAATGTAATCCGTTTTACACATTCCCAAGTATTTTATGTTAAGTCAATTACAATAAATGCCTACCAAACAAATATCTTATATTATTCAAATATTCTTACAATAAGTTCAAAATTAATGTAAATATTTATTCTCCTGAAATATTTAATCCGGTCTTCAAAGTAAATCAGAGCAGATATCAAATTCTCAAGCAGTTTCTCATTCATCCCAAAACTTATTTTGTGGTGACGGAATTTTTCTAACTGAGGATCGAAATTAAATTAATTAAATTGTAATAAAAAATTAACAAATGAACTTCAAACAACTGCAACGTTTTATAAGTTTAAGACCAAATTGAGGCAAAAACTATCCATGCACGACGCTCAGCTTTTTCCGATATACAACGAGTTGCAAATGATAAACAAAAGCAATCTTAGAAAGGATCAAAAGCGATCTTAGAAAGGATCATTTCACTTGTTGTTGCTTTAATTCTTCTTTTATAAAAACTTATGATTTATAAAAAATTTTCAAATATTTTAATGTATATGCTGGTAAGGAAAGCTTTAGGGTTATGCGTATTTACCTGCATACTTTTTAATAATATAGTTTTTATTAAACTAATTATTTTATCTTCATATCTAAAATTTGTCGAAAGCAATGCAAAAAAAAATAAAGCAGGACATTAGAACCTAAAACGTTTTTATATATAGTATTACGATTTTTATATTTTTGTTATTTTATTTTTACGATATAGATTTAAGGGCCTGGTGATTAGACAAATTAAGTCTTCTTCATGGCACTGCTATTTGTATTTATATCAGGTTTTACGGCTTGAACAGCTTGCAAAAAAAAAAAAAAAAAAAACGGCAAAAAAAAAAATACAAAAGGAAAGCGAAAGTTTGTTTTTTCTGAGTAATAAGGTAGTAATTTTAATCAAATAAAAAATTTATTAAATAAAAAATTTAAAACTAAAATCTAATCATCCTTTACTAAATAACTTATCATCTAGTTTTTTTTAACAACTTACACTTCATTGTATTTTTTGTTGTTGTTGGAAAATTATGATCCAAAAACTTGCAGAAACCCCCTTTTTAATGACCTAAAAACTATATTTCCTACAAAAAAATTATTAATTATATATAGGTAAAAGATATTTTAGTCATGTTTTTAACCTATTAACGAGGAGTATTTGGGCCAAATTTGAAAGATTACACTATGCAACAAAATTTTTGCTCCTGGCTTCTAAGTGTTATATTTCAATTGCTTATGTCTAAAGTATGTGAAATAATGACTTCATTAAGCATAAACTTTGCATACACAACAAGAGTACAAAGAAATCGCTCACAAATGTAATCCATCATCATTTTTTCGTTACACTGTCCTTGGTAACGACGTTCAAATTCCAATAATATATCTTGATGAAAGCGCTCGCCTTGCTCCTCGGAATAAGCGCCCATGTTCTCATTGAATTTGTCGAGATGCGAATCAAGGATATGAACTTTAAAAGACATTCGGCATCCCATTTTAGCGTAATTTTTTATGAGAGTCTGCACCAACTCTACTTAGTTTTTAGCTTTGTAATAGGAAGCCCTGAAAAACTGCAACAAAACTGCTCCTAGCCGCTCTCTCCGTCCTGTTCAACAACTTTGCAAAATCCTCACATTCTATGATCTTCTTGATTTGTGCTTAACTTGATGTGCAGCAGTAGCGTAAGCAATTTATGAGTTATAACAAAGTTCCAATATTTTAGTTTTGATATTGATATGCAAATTCTTGGAATAGAAAACTTCATAGCTCGCTATTCTCCTCTGTACAAACATGTAGCATAGCACATAATAATACATAAGACTTTTACAGACTGTCTTTATGAATCGTCCGTACAGGTAGCAGAATAAATTAGCTGGATGCAAACAACCTCTTAATGCTTTATCAAATATATAACTTCTCTTCAAATACTAATTGTTATCCTTTCAGTCTACGATAATACGAATTGGAATTTCGGTTCGAGAAAAATGTAAAATAGGAAAGGAACATGCTGCTCCGACAACCTTTTGTGGATTTATGAATTTACCTCCACCAATGCATAAAAAAAATATTTCAAGATGTTAAAAGAAACATTAATTGTTTACTCTAAACTTTATGAATAAAGCAGCTACTGAGATTAAACGAGGTCTTGGTGAGAACAAGAAAAAAGTTACAGTTTCATGTTGTAGTACCTGATAAAAGCGAGAATTTACTTCTTTGAATGTTGTCGTAACTATAATTTCTAGTGAGATTGGAATAGTGACATTGTATTGACTAACGCATTCCATTTAATGAATCATTAAATGGAATTATTTGGCAAAGATGTCTAAAGGACATTTTTGTTCGAGGAGACATTTTAAAAATCAGTGTCTCATTTGCAATCATAAATTTTAATGAGAGATTAAGTAGAGTGTTTTTTGATATGTTAAATATGTATAATGGAAAATTTACAAAATTTTTTTGCGCAAACAAAGATTGTGCGAAAGTTGCTCGTGAATCACAAGTCTACTCCAAAAGTCAAGCTTAAATAAAAAAAAAAAACAATAATAAAAAACCCCAGTGTAAAGGACTTGCAGAAGAAACCGAAGATTAGTCTTTGAAGAAACCGAAAGATTAGTATTTGAAACTGGTCTTTTTTTGAATGTTTTTTGTACATTGTTATATCTACCATTTGACAATTACTAATTAACTGGTTTGGGTATTTTTTATTTTTAAGTGGTTTATATAATTTTAAGTCATAAAAAAACGTTTGTAAAGCTTTGAAATTTGTTTGTAAAGATTTGAAACAGTCTGTTTTGTAAAAATAATGTTTTCTTAATGCAATTTGTGAATAATTGGTTTTTATTTTTTCTTTCTGTTTTTCTCAAGATGTGATTTTTGGGAACGGTGCAATAAATAACTTTTAATAAATAAGTGCTATAGACCTGAAATTTGGTACACTGATTCTATTATATATAATCTATTGGCTGAATTAACACTTTTATTTTTACTTTTTGGGTACTTTAGGAAATTGGGCTCAAAATCTGTATTTTGGGTCAAAATTTTGCTGCCATTTTGGATTATCATTTAAACAAAAACTTTTCAATAAACTTTTTTTCTTTTAATTCAGCAAATTTAATCTTCTTATTAGATGATGCTCAAAAATATCCAGCTTTGTTTCTCTAACCGTTTTTGAGTTATTTATCGCAGCGTAGATGCCCTTTTTTTGGTTCCGCGAACCAAAAAACAATGTTTTAAAACCAAATTTGAAAATTTAAATAAAAATTCCATATTTTTATAAGGTTTTTTATATTGTTACCAGGTAGGGGAGAGTGCGTATGAAAGAGCCAGGTTTTGAAAGAGCCGATGCTATTATATCTCACTTACTAGCACCCAACCATAATTGTATTTTACTTTTTGCGTGGCAACGCTGGATACCTGTCACCCACAAAAAATTTAGAGTTTTACTAAAATAAATAGCGTCGTAAGGGTGTACTAAAAATTTTGAAAACAAAAAGTAATTTTTTTGGGGTTTACTTATTTCATTTTAAGGTTTTATTATTTGATAAAACATATATGCTGCATTGTTATATATATATATATATATATATATATATATATATATATATATATATATATATATATATATATATATATATATATATATATATATATATATGTGTGTGTGTGTCCTTCTTTTCCACAAATAATATTAGATTATAGTTTAGGTAAAAAATATTTAATTTCAGTTTATTTTTTTTACTAAACAATTTTTTGAAAGAGCCACTTTTTTATGCTATGAAAAAGCCAGCCTTTTCTAATTTTTTTTTTTTAATTTAATAACTGTTTTGCGTATTAACGCCTTAATTGTTTTTCGTAATACTTTATTGATCATATTCTAATGAAATTAATTGTTTGAATGACTTTTCCTGAAGTCGTAAAACGTAGGCGCGTTTGAATCTTAAAAAATATATTGCTGAAATAATTCTTTTTTTAATAATTAGATATTATTTTTGTTTCAAACTTTCACGCTTTTTGTATTATTGTATTTACTCATATGTCACTAGCATAGTTAATATATGTGAAATGCCTTATAATCACTATGATTCATAGATAACATTTATCGTCAAGATGTAGTCAAAACAATTTGTTCTTTTGACTAGTGTATATAAATTTTTTTTTATAAACGTTTGACGAGTGTATTTTAACGCTTTTGTTTTTTCATTCTCATTTAATATTTTTTATCTTTAAAAAAAAACATATCTTCACAAGTATTAACTACGAAAAGCGACGTATTTTTTTAATAATTTAGTGAAACTATTATTAAGGCTGTTTTATCATTGATTATCATAGATTTATATAACTTAAAGTACAATTTGATTTTTATTTAAAAACTTTGGCATATAAAATTCGCCGAATGGTCACACACGAGCAGTGAACGCCTGAGGGAAGAAATGAAGTACATTAGAATAAAGGAGAATTATTTATTAGACAAAGCATTTTTGACAGTTGTCAAGACAAAAATAAAGATTAATAGAGGAATATTTAAAAATAAATAAGACAAGCTATACAACCAAAACAGTACTCAACCATAATAACAATAAAAAAAAAAAAAAAAAAATATATATATATAAAAAAAAAAAATAAAAAAAAAAAATAAAAACAAATAATAATAAAATATATATATATATATATAAATAAATAAAAAAAAATTGTTTTATAATTACCAATATGAACTAAAATATACAAGAAGTACATAACCAGTCAAAAATTTGTAAAACAAAAAACTATTCAACAAATTAAAAATATGCTAACGACAATGAAAGGACTAATAATGGAAAAAAAACATTAATGCTAATGTGTAAACATAATTAGTGTAGTGATAAGTAATAAACATCTCCTCAGAGTCGCGTCTATTATCAAAACAATTTGTTCTTTTGACTAGTGTATATAAATTTTTTTTATAAACGTTTGACGAGTGTATTTTAACGCTTTTGTTTTTTCATTCTCATTTAATATTTTTTATCTTTAAAAAAAAACGTATCTTCACAAGTATTAACTACGAAAAGCGACGTATTTTTTTAATAATTTAGTGAAACTATTATTAAGGCTGTTTTATCATTGATTATCATAGAATTATATAACTTAAAGTACAATCTGATTTTAAGAAGTCTAGTTAACAGATTACTGCTCTTAAAAGACTTGTTAGTTTTAGAAAAAACGTTACGATTCATAACACAGAGTGGCTCTTTCATTGACAAGATGTTATGAAAGAGCTGATTTCTCTCTTTTTTTAAAATAGGTATATGATAGATTATTAGCATTGTTTTGCAATTTATTTTAATTTTATAATATTACCCAATAACTTAATTATTTAAAGAAAAAATTTGTTTTTTAAATTAATCAAAATGGACTTTTTTTCATCCTTTTTTAAAACTGGCTCTTTCATACACACTCTCCCCAACTGAGTTTTTTGTTAAATAATTCTAGAATTTAGTTTTCAAGGTAGACTACCACCTTAAGTTTAATGAAAGATTTAGGTTTTTTCTATAGGAATCACCTTAACAACAAGTCTTATAGATGTTTTATGGATGATAAAGTTGAATCAACCAAATAATCCAGGATTAGGAATTGTCTGAGAAAAGCGGATGTCAAGATTGTACAAAAAAAAAAGCTTTAATTGCACAAAAAAATACTAATTATCAGTTAATTGACTTTTTTTGCTCCCCTACTTCTACACTAATTACCAGACTTTTTTTTAGCTAACGCTTTTAAACAACTTTCTTTTAAATCAGAAATTTATTTATGTTTCTTATAATTCTCTTATCTCCATCACTAACATAAAATCTCCTTGATTTTTCCTATATTTATATTCAAATAAAATAAAAATTTAATTTTTGTTTAGAATATGTAATGAAATTGTTAAACAAAAGGGTTTGTTTATTTACATAACGCAAAGGTTAAAAATAGTGCATGCACTAAAGAAGCAAAACGATTTTGAGAAAAACCCATTTTGAGAAAAACAAGACTTAAAATCTTAGCTACACCTGCCTACACCTCCTAAACGTAATATCATAATGTTTTTATCAACTTTTTGCTTCTATGTATAAAATAAGGCATAATTTTTAAACTTTAAAAGATTATTGTGTGGAATTTAAAATTTATCGAATAACATAACTTTCGAATAATACTAATATGGTATTAACTTAAAACAAAAAAATACAATGTTGTACCCAAACATTAAAATATATAATAGGTCAAAAAAATGTTAAAACTTTTTGTTAAACTTCATGCAAAACAACTGTGGTTTAAATTAATTGCAATTTTAGGGTTGTGCTATTGTTTTGGGTTTAATAATATACCTTTGGAATTTGAAACACATGTCCTGTATTCTGCTCAAAAACTTTCAAAACTAAACATTGACAACAATTGAAAACAATGACAACAATTTTATTATTTATATAATTGTGACTTAATATTGTTCGAGAGTTTATTTAAGAAAATTATATTTAAAATTCAAAAAAATTAATTTTACAAAAATTATATAATTAAAAAAAAATTGGCGGAGCTATTCAATTTTGACTGCAAATTTATATGGAACGGTTTATCTAAATTTCATAAACTTACCAAGTAAAAACATATATTTGTAATGTATATATAAAACTGAAAAATTAAATATGTAAATTAAATAGTTAGAGTATGTACATAATATTTAACATTTTATTACAAAATTGTAAAAAAATAACGCCAGCGTCAAGAAAATAAACATCAAAACAAAATTGACAATAAAGGTTCGTAATAATAAATTTATTTCGTGTTAAGATGGTAACGCTTTGCGTTTGACCATGGTGCGACAAATACGGTCTTTTTCCTCAACTAACATCGCACGACGACGAAACACGGGACTTTGATTTGTATACAATTCATCCTCTAGCAGCATTAAACCATTCTCATTACCTTCACTCAAAACTTTATCTATTTTTTTGTTCATTAGTGTTGGGAGAGAATTAGAGTAACCAGCTATACAAACAGAATCCGATGGATTTGGGTTTGGAAATAATAATCTTATTTGCTGAAAAGACATTGAACTACTAACTGAAGAATTGCTACTAATGGAATGGTTTTTTGTGCGAGAATCTTCTGAAAATTTTCTGCGTATGCTGTTAAGAAGTTCTTTTTTAGAACGTTTACGAGCACAAAATCCAGTGATTCGTAAGCTTTCTACATCGTCCTAAATATATGTGTGTATATATATATATATATATATATATATATATATATATATATATATATATATATATATATATATATATATATATATATATATATATATATATATATATATATATATTCAATAAAATGTTTTTTATTATGCTTTATTATTATTATACAAAATTTGTTCTGAATCTTACAGCAGGAGTGAGGAAAGAAACAGTTAAGATAAAATATCTTATTATATAGGAAACCATCATCTAATGCATTTTAGAACCTAACAGAACATTGTTTCCTTCTCTCATGCTATTGGTCAAAATTAACTGTAAGGTACGAAAACAGCACTTATTCTGATTGAAACTGCTATAACCCTTGGTTTTGTTCTAAATATTCTTACTATCAACAAAAAGATCAGATTAACTTCTAAAATTAGTGTAAATCATCTTCCAATTCTCTATTTATTATAATTCCTAGGTATTAGTCAAAATGGGTTCCCATTTCGACTAATACCTAGGTATTCTGGAACCGAAAAAATACCTAGGTATTCTGAAACCGGAAAAACCCCAGCTATGTTTGATGCTCTAAAAAAATGATGAGTTTCAGACACATGAGGGTCAGTGTGCTTGGCGCAACAGCAGCTAGCTAAATTTTTTCTTAGCTAGCACAAGATACAGAGCTTTCATAGATTTGCAGACCAATATAAAAGATAACAGAATACATTTTCATTATAGGAGTCGACTATACTGTAAGCTAATATTATTTGGAAAGTTATACTGTAACCAAGTTAATATTATATAGAAGGTTATACTGTAACCAGGCTAATATTATTTACAAAACTATACTGTAACCATGCTAATATTATTTGAAAAGCTTTACTGTAACCATGCTGATAATATTTGGTAAGCCATAAAAGGATTAAGCACAAAAAAATAAGAACAATGAAAGCTTATAAACTTGCATAGAAATAATACAATTGACAGTAACTAACACCTAGTAAAAAGTCACAAAAAGCAACACTAAAAATTACAAGAATCTTTTCTACTTATAACCTGCAGTTTTTTGATTCGTTTTTTCATACTATACAAATTTTTTATTAATAATAACTAACTTTGTTTAAACATTACGTATACTCTGCATATTTTTCTTATTAACTAACTCTGCTTAAAAAGTACGTATACAATTTTTTTTTTACTTTGTGAGGGTTTCAAACAAACCTATATCTTAATATTAAACAATTGTTGAAATAAAACATAAAAAATAAATGTTGAATACAATTTTTTTTAATACCCGTTGAAAAAGGTGAAATAAGGCTATATGTATACCGTGATTTTTAAAATTATTAAAAATAAAAATTAAAAAAGACTAATAAATAACCACAACTAAACCACAACTAAAAGTATGGCCTTGAGAAGGTGTAATAAAATTAAAAAAAAAAAAAAACACCTCCAGGCCATTGAACACAAGTAAATGAATTTTTCTTTAAAAGATCTGCAATGACCTGACAATTCAAAAAAACATCTATTTCTGTTTTGTTACAATTCTGCATTTTTTCCTTTAGTACTTAATATAGGTATATTTGTTTCATCTATCATCCATTCAGAAGTTAAAAACAATTGTTAAGTTTATAGGAAGTTTCAAGTTTTCATCAATATTCTGCTTTTATTTTCAACGCAATTAATGGATTTGTTGACAATAAGTGAATATATTCAATAAACTTATAAGTATTTTCGGTTTCTCATTTTTCAAGAATAAGTTAAACTTTCATGCACTATATGCATTAGTCAAACTTCAGATTTAAACTTAAAATTTCAAGTTTACTTCTTGCATTGAAAAAAGCTGTTTGAAAACATCTACTATAGCGTGTTTATGTGATAAATTGTTACCCTTTTTTTGATACATTATTTATACGGTGTTTATACAAAGAATAATGAAAGAAAAGATTGCTGCCCCATGCCAAACCCTCAGTTGATGTAGCAGCAGGCTATTTTAGTGTGACATCAGAGTGCTTATCTAAACATGCATTCATATATATATAAAAATATATATTTTTATATATACCACATCTTTTGCAATTTTTTTTTTGCTCTACAAAATCTATCCATCAATTAAATATTACAGCTTGATGTTTGTCAGTATAATATATTATATTCATAGAAAATAAATCTTGAGTTTTTTAAGTGCTATTTTTTTAGTATCTATTTCCTTCTACTTTCTATACAAAAACATATACGCACAAGCAAAATATGTATACCGTGATTTTTTGAGTTTCAGTGCTTTTTGTAGAACTTTCTGTCAACTCAACAACTTCCTAGAGAGAAAAGAAAAGAGGGATAATAAAACTTAACTAAATAAAAACGATTAAAATTGTAAAACCAAATAAAACTTTATAAAGACAAATGAACTAGTATATTTATTGTGATCCCAAAACTAAACAACATAAGCATAACATCAAACTATATTTTATATAGCCTTATATCCAACTTTAAATAATAACAATGGGAAAAAATAAAAGTAAAACAAGCTTTGTTTATTTTATAAATTATTTAAAATAACCTCTTTGTCTTCATTCTTGGTTTCAAATGCAGAACACTGGTTGCTTTTAGACTCTAACTTTAGCAAATTTTTTGCTTCGTTAAGTTCTTTGACGGTTTGTTGTAAAGTATTTTTAACTGAATCTAATTCATTTGCAACTTTTCTATAACAAAGTTTTACAAAGATATAAAATAATTTTTAAAAGTTAAATAATAACAACATTAATAATATATACTTATATATATACATATATATACATATATATATATATACATATATATATATATATATATATATATATATATATATATATATATATATATATATATATATATATATATATATATATATATATATATATATATATATATATATATATATATATATATACACACATATATATAACCCTACCCTAGGAATTAAGAAAATTGCAGTCGGCAATAATTTGTCAACCTTAACAATTAAGAGGTAAGCAGCAGGTCAGCAAAAAAAAAAATGATACAAAGGTCTTCCATAAAACTAGAAACGAGGTCAGCAATTTTTTACTGACCTAAAAAAACACTTTTAGGTCGCAGTTAGGACAGCATTGCCAAATGCCAACCCTTATTCCGAGGGTTGTATATAAATATAAATGTATATATATATATATATATATATATATATATATATATATATATATATATATATATATATATATATATATATATATATATATATATATATACACACAATAACGTTCAAAAGTTTGCAGACAGGCAAAAAAATAAGGAATTTTACTTATTATATATCAGCACATACTTCACTAAAAGCCAACATATTATATACCAATCAAATAGTTTTTAAGTTTACAACCATGTTTTGAACAAATAATGATTATCTAATTAACATTTTAAAATTGGTATACAAATCAACGATTTTTGATAAGTTCAAAAATTTGCAGACAACGCGTTTTTTTTTCAACAAATTTTTCAACAATATTTGATCACAAATTTATGTAAAAGCAAAATCGCATTAGTATTTTGTAGGATATCCTTTACAATCGAAATTGGCTTGGCATCTATGAGGCTTAGAGAATTGGAATTGAGTCCCATAAATCTTTGATTTTATTAAATAAATCAGCATGATTTGTAGACTTGATTCCTTTTATTTGACGGTCAACATGTTCCTATAGATGTTTAATTAGATTTATTAAGTCATGTGATAGGTATTGTCACTTCAAAACAAAAATTTTATTCTTTTTAAGAATAGAAACGTCTCATTTGTAGGTTTATATTACAGTCAAACAAGGATTTTCTTTGCTTAGTATCACAAACTTTTTATCTTGATAATGCATTGTTTTGCGTGGCTTTCCTGATTGATTTTTATTCTTTGTAGATCTAGTAAGCTTATATCTCTTCATAATTTGTCTTACAGCAGGCTTACCGACTCCATAAAGCTGTACTGTTTTACGAAACGAATTTCCATTTTGAACTGATCTCAAGATCAATTTTTTCACTGAAGATGAGACACATTTCTTAGATCCCACAATTTCAACCATTCATAAATAAAGTTTGTAAATTGTTTCCACAAAGTATTTGTTTATAAAATCAACAAATTCGCAATTTTGTAGGGAGAATGTTTAAAACTTTAGATTGTCCACAAATTTTTGAACTTATCAAAAATTTCTACTTAGATAGTTAATAGTAATTATTATTGTAATTATTATTACCACTATTAATGCTATACTGGATTGAATGCTAAAATATTTAAATCAACATAACAGACTTTACATAATTGTTTTGGTGCTACAACTGAATATTTTTTATGAATAGACACATAAGTTATATAACAACAGAAGTCATTGAAAAATTAAAGCAAAATATCTAATTGTCATTGATTTAATAAATAATAAGTTGAAAATATTGGAGAAACATTGTAATAAAAGACATGGATAAAATATTTCAATTCCTTTTTTTTGCTAATTTAATATATATTTTTAAACTTTGTTAGTGCAAATGCAATATCTTGATCTTCTTATTACTTTTGCGTAATAAACATTTTACAAAACAATAACATTTTTTCCCCATGTAATAAGCAATATTTTATTTTTTTTATGTTAAAAAAAAAAAAAGAAGTGATTATTGAGTTATATCTTGTAACATTATAATAATATATTCCCCTTTTGTAATTTTAAAACAATGGATCAAAATTTGTTATATCATCTTGAGTAAGATTAAAAAACAAAATTTGTTAATTAGAAGACTATAAATTTATTTGTTTAAACTATTAATACTTAAAATTTAATTGTTTAAAATAATACTAAAAGTAATACTAAAAATTATATATATACACACACACACACACACACACACACACACACACATATTTATATATAGATTGATGTTGTTTTATTGTACCAAGTTATGATACAAAGTCATTTGTTTGTTTGAGAGTGATCAATATTAGGTAAATTGTTTACAAAATAGATCAGTTTTAATATATAAAGAGTTTGATTATTTGAAAAAATACAACTTTGTAATGGAACTTACAGTTTCATGCCCTTCAGCAATCATCAGCAACATAGAGACAAGGTTAGCAAAAAATCACAGACCTCAAACAATTGAAAATCTGCAGTGAGGTCAGCGTTGCCAAATGCCGACCCTAATTTGGAGGGAAAGGAAATATGAATACTTAAAAAGTGATAGAGCTTAGATATTTTTTTGGATTCATTGTAAAATGTCTGTCAGTATTTTGCAACGAAATCAAAATCAAAAAAGAAACTATCCTTTTTAACTTATTTAATGGTAGAGAAGTACCTTATAAAAAATATAAAAATTTTTAGTTACTATTTCAAATTCATTTCATACTAAACTTATTCATAAAAAATCACAGTAATACAACAGGAAAAAAAAAATTTTGATTAATATTTAAAATAATTAAACAAAATTTTCTGATAGGTTGATTTTTTTTTCTTTTATTTAAAGAATGCATGCCCAAACCAGAACCTTTGATCGATGTATGTGGGCTTCACTGCGCCTATTCCTAAATCAGTCAATGTATGTGCACTCCACTTCGCCTATCCCTAAATCAGTTGATGTATGTACACTCACTGCGCCTATCCCTAAATTAGTGGATGTATGTACACTCACTGCGCCTATCCCTATATCAGTTGATGTATGTAAATAGTAAAAATCAATGTAATTTTCAATTTACAACAATAATAATAACTTTCATTAAAAAAAAGTTAAAAAACTTTAGAAAACATTTTTCTAAGTGAAGGACTCGATCCCGGATCACCGAGGAAGTTGAATCAATGAGATACCACAATGCTAAAGGTACAATGTAAAATTGCAATTCTTTTTAAATTTGTATAAAACTTTCAAAATCAACCAATAATATTTACAGCTGTGACTTATAATAAACCAATCAAACTTTATTACTGTGACTCTAAAATAGAAAATTAAAGCAACAGTACCTTTGCACTAGCCACAACATAAAGTAATATTAAATTTTTGGCTTAAAATTGTTGCCAAAATAAATAGTATAAAAATTGTTATAAATTTTGCGCTTAATAATACATTAACAATCATTTTTATAGTTTGCACCAACTTACCTCAGAGTAGGTTGGTGAACTTATTTTTTTTTTGGAAGATCCAGAAGGACCTAAAACTTTTTTATAATAAATACAACTTGAAAATTTCACTGAAATTCTCTACAAGAATACTCTTGAAAATTTACAAAAAAATAAGCTGTAAGAGCCACAGAGCTCAATGAGAAAAAACAGGTAACTAGCCATGATCTCCCCTATTTTTATCATTAAGCTTGCCTTGCAATTCTTTGTGATCAAATTTGATCAGCCAAAATTGATATTAGTTGATCAAAGCATCACTTTTGAACAGCCGTTATTTCCGGAACTGATATTATTAGTTAATTTATTTAGTGTTATTAAATTATTTATATTATTATTGCCACTTATATTATTGATATTATTATTACTGCTATTATCATTATATTTTATTAAATAACTTTTTTAATCTTTTTTTAATTATTATTTTATTATTTACATTATTGTTATATCAATTATAATATTATCTAAACTACTTTTTTTTTTTTAAATAAATACTATCTTGCAGGTATCACAGTGTAATTGTTTTCTTTTTTTATTAAATAAGAAACTAGTAACAAAAATCTATTTAATTAAAAACACCAAACAACATTATTTCAAACTGAAAACCTCAAACCTATAATTTTCTTCGAGAGTCTTATTGACATGAATCTGTTTCTGAAGTCCTTCATCAGCTTTTTTTTTCGAATCTGCAATAGCATTGTATAATATATCTTTTTCTTCCAATAATTTGTCGCAATTAAATTTTTGCGCAGCTTGTATATCTTGATACATTTTAACTTCTGCTTCCAGTCTTGAACTTTGTTCTTTTAAACACATGAAATTCCATTCTACTTCTAGAATTCATACAACTATAATCACTCCAAATGTAAATATACAAATATAGAACTATAAACATATAAGTATACAGATTTTTAAGATTTGAGTAAAAAGTTAATAAAAAAAAATTAATTTTCTTAATTATTAAAGGTGTAGAGAAATTTTGTTTGTTAATATAACTTGCGCTTTATTACAATTTCAACTTTTTAATTATAGTTAACTAATTTCCTAAGAATAAAGTTTTGAATGTAATTGATGATATTAATGTTTTAACTTGATACAAATATTATTGAATTGAAAGTCATCTGTAAAACACCTGCTGCTTTATTGATTTAACCAGTGATGGCTCTTCTATAGGGACCATAGGGACCCAGTCTAACTTACATCTGTTTAAAATGTTTGTTTATATAAATATGTAAATATTAGTGAAATCATTATTCTAAAATAATAGAGGTTTCTTAACAAATTTGTTAAAAATAATTTTTGATTTTTTAATATATTAAAATATTTTATAATATTTTAATTCATTATTTAATTTTTTTTATAGGTTTTTTATCGTTATTTTGTTTAATTAGTGACAGCCACTGGATTTTAAAGCAAAATTATATAAAAAAACTGAAAAAATATTTTTATAAATCAAGTTTATAAAAAAGTATATTGTAAAAATTTATCTACTCTTAGTTGACGAAAAGTTTTTTCTGCAAACTGTCATTTTAAATTGAACGCTAACAAAACAGACAAAAAAAAAGTTTAAAAACTTAAAAGATTTTCCTTTAAAAGTAGCCTGACATAACCAAAACCCTCAGTCAATATATGCACACTCCAATTCAGTTATCTATTAAAAAATTAGGGTTATGGCTCTGGGTATAAGGGTAAGAAATTACTTAAGAAAACATTCTTTGAATATTTTAGTTTTATATTAAAATATTACTTTTTATATTATATTAATTATTCAAAGAATATTTTATATTAAGAAAATATTCTTTGAATAATTTCTTAGTAATATTTTATTATAACAGTTTTTCATTAAAAAATTAATTTATTTTTAGAATATTGTTGTTTTGCTTGACTTCTTTTTCCTTCATATTGTTTAATATTAAATTGCTTGCTATATATATATATATATATATATATATATATATATATATATATATATATATATATATATATATATATATATATATATATATATATATATATATATATATATATATATATATATGTTTGTAAATTTAACAATTTACTAATTTAATGTTCCTAATCATAATCAATATATAAAACTGTTCAAACATTTGATAGATTTACTTAAAATAAAATAAAAAATTCTACCTTAAATTATGAGGTTGCATAATTTAAGGTAGAAATTAAAAGTTTAAAAGATTTTTTTGCATAAACATCTACAGTTTTTTTATTTTGAGTCATGTCAAATTTTTACTTTATAATTAAAAAGCAACTTGATAAAAAATAAAAAAAGCAACTTGATGTTTTGATAAGTACTTGTTTTAATGTTATTTATGTTTTTATTATGTTTTTATAATATTTTTTTAAATTTAGTGTCTCCTTTCTTTTGTAATTAACCTACTGCCCTCCCATCTCATATAAGCCATGTGCAGACCCCCTCTCCCCCTCCTCCCAAGCAAACATACTTTATGGACGATCTTTAAGGTGTTATTGAATACTGACTTTTATCAAGTTATTACCAATTTAAGAGATATTATAAGAATGAGTAAAAAAATGATAATATAATACGAAAAAACATGGAATTAAAATTAGACATAAAAACTCTATAGATTTCCTTGAGCATAATGATTCAACAATTTTTATTTCTATCCAAATGCATTAAATCAAAATGAAAATTGATTGTAGTAAAAAAATATAATCTTTTTGTGCTATGAAAAGTTGTTAAACTAGCACCACTTCTTCTTGCATTATTTTTTTTTGCAACACTTCTTTCTCACACCCTTCTTTCTCGCACCACTTCTTCTTGCATCAGTTCTTTTTCGTACCACCTCTTTTGTACCAGTTGAAACCTCAGTTTTTATTTAGTAACTGTTGTTACTAAATTGAGTAAAAACCTCAAAATACAAACCTCATAACAACTGAAGAAATTAAAAAATTTTTACTGCAGTTTTATGTATTTTTAGAAATACATAAAATTGTAATTAAATTGTTTTTAATGCAAGGTAAAAGATAAATGGATGGCAAACACAAATATCAATGACTTTTGTTAAGCTGTTGCAGAAATAACAGTTATATATTAGAACCTAAAACTCATGCTATATTTAAATATTATTAATTTTAATAATTTTTAAATGACTGATGTTGATACTGTAATTGACTGTATCTATATGTGACTATAAATTATCCTTTAGAAAAAATTGTGTTTGATGGCCTAATCATAAACAATCTATATTTTAACTTGAATTTCATTTAGATTTTGATAAAAAGAAACTTCCCATGAGTAAAATAAATAATATGTATGAGTATAAAAAAATAATATTTTCTTTTGTGATATGTTTTTATAAATAGTTGAAATCGAAAAAAAAAAAAAATTTTTTTTAAGATTCAAGATTCGATTCACAAATATTTAGGTATTTGGTTCAATATTTGAATTTCTCATTTGCAAGGGCAAAAATGGTATACTTTAATGAAACTAGTGGAGTGCCTCAGGGATCTGTGCTAGACTTGTTGCAACTTTCTGTTAACTTTCATTAATAAATTTTTATTTCATTAATATAAAAACTAATTTTAAATTGAATAGTTTATGCGACACAATAAATGCATAAAAGTGACCAATTAAACTGTCCAATTACATAAACCTGAGAGATGTGATAATAAAAACAGATTGTTGATAGTGTCTTTGAATAAAAAATCATATAAAATGAGCGATAAGACTTTTGTGAAGTAGAAAAAAAAAGTATAGATGTTCAGGGGCAGGGAGAAACACAACTAACACTCTAGTCACTCTGTGCGTAGATCATATGAAACAAAGAACAAATATTTGATTTACTGATATGTCATGCAAGTCAATATTGTAATATAATAGTACTACCCTACCAAAGTCAAAGGTCCCTAACCCTATCCCAATTTTTAATACAGCTCCAACATTCTTTGAAATCTTGTGAAAATGGTGAGGGTGTGTGGGTGTGGTTATGAATAAATATATTAATACCAAGACATATAAACATCATCTACACTTATACAAGAAGAGACAATTGTATACATATGCACATATGCTCATATATTAAAATAAATTGCAATGTATAAAAATAACACAAAGCAAATAGAAAACAGTAATTAATAATAAAAAGTAACATAGCATTTCTTTTATGGTCTTTAAGACCATAAAAGAAATGGTAACATTCTTTTCTAACCCCAGTTATCAACCCCTACTAAATCTTATAATTTTGCCAGGACCAGGGCTGGATTTGCAAAAAGTCTCATTTTTAGCTGGGGCCAGGGCCCCATTCACATACTATGGTCTTATAAATATAATAAGTAAATACCATTCATAAACATCAAAACTTAGATAAGATGGTTTGTGGTTAGAACGAAAGTAGTTAGTAGAAAATATGGTAGTGAATCTGGTAAATCTGATAGTTTAAGAAATATAAATCTTAACTGATAAGTGGAAACAATTGCTTTCATGCAAAACAGACTCAGAGTAATTAAAAAATGATTAGCAAGAGATAAAAAATTAAATTAGCAGAGATTATGAGTAATTTGATCAGAAATACAACTAATAGCTTATAACCACTGAAAAATGTCAAGTAGAAAACAATATTGTTGAAAAAACAACCAAAAGAACGTTAATAAAGGCTGTATAGTGTAAACCACAACAAACTTACTTGGCGAGGTTAGATCAGCAAATTTAAATATAATCAAAAAATCTAACGAGATCACCTTCAAATGAGCAAAATACAACAGCAATTAAAGATCTTAGTATAGTTGATAGTTTTGTCTAAACTTATCTAGTAGAATAGTTAGATTCCAACAAATAATATATTTTTTGTTAAAATATGTTACATATTATGTAGATAATATGCTATATAGATCGTCTATATATTAGTGTTATTCTTGTCATGTTTGCTATCCAGTCTAATAAATACAACAGAGGCCTAGTGCCAGGTGTGAGTAATTTTTAGCACTTTTTGCGTATATATGATCTGTTTTTTTTTCTTGTCTTGCCTGGCATTACAGGATTGTTTTGCTCTCATTTATCTATTACCCCTTATTGTATTGAGTTTTGAGTATTACCATTGTGTATTTTAATTGGGTGGCTTTTTAGTTTAGAATTATCTTAGTTAATTTCTAAAGAACATCTACAACTGCAAGGGTATATTATATGGTAGTTTATGTTTTTATTAGACCTAAATTGTGAATGCTTTGTATATAAAAACAACTATTATAAAAATATTATAAAAAGTAATTTTAAATTGAATAATAAATTGTTTCTTAATCTAATCAATAATAAACAAATGACAAAACATTTTTAATAAAAAAAAATTTAACAAATAAATAATAAAAACTGTTATTTTTTGTAACAATAATAACAATTTATAATTATCTAAAGAAACTGTAACAACAAACCTTTGCAGCGTGATTTACTTTGCTCATTTTCTAAAGTCATGCTCTTAATATTACAATTTATTTGTCCGATATAGTCTTTTAAATCTAAATTTTCTTTCAAAACCATTTTATAATTGGTGTTTAACATGTCGCTATATTTGACAAATTCATCAAACTCTCCCTTTAAGACTTCTAGTTCTTCTACATTTCTCCGAAATTTAAGTTGCATTTCTTTGATTTCCTCAGCAGAAGACGAACTTGCATTAAAGTTATGTTCACTGTATATTTTCATAATTTTTCGATGGACACTAAACTTTAACTTTATTTCATCAGCCTGAAAAATAATTTTTATGTTCTCTGTATATTTTCATAATTTTTCAATGGACTCTAAACTTTAACTTTATTTCATCAGCCTGAAAAATAATTTTTATGTTCACTGTATATTTTCATAATTTTTCGATGGACACTAAACTTTAACTTTATTTCATCAGCCTGAAAAATAATTTTTATGTTCACTGTATATTTTCATAATTTTTTGATGGACACTAAACTTTAACTTTATTTCATCCGCCTGAAAAATAATTTTTATGTTAACATTTTTTAAATATTAAAAGTATAGACCAAAATGGATATTAAGAAAATTTTATACTTACAAATTAAACTTTTGTTATTGTTTATTATTTTCAGGATTTATTGCTTGCAAAAAAATTAGTAAAAGGGTTAAGAACATTGTCTTTATTATTTATTGTTTGTAAATTTAATATTTTCAATTTCTACCATAGATAATTTAATAGGTTTATTATATCAAATAATTCTTTTTAATATATTATCGCAAAATTTGTTATAACTTATACACTATTAAAAAACATATTCGATATTCAAGCACTTATTATATTCAGAAGCTAATTATTACAAACCGTAAGGTTTGTAATGATTAGCTTCTGTACTTTTTTAATGATAGCCTCTGTACTCTTTTAATGATAGCTTCTGTACTCTTTTAATGATAGCCTCTGTACTCATTTTGCATTCAACTCTAATCTAAATATTTTTTTCAATGATTGAATTTTATTACATTGCAATAAAGTACTCAGGAAATTTTGTAGCAATTTCATTGTAATTATGGAATCAATTAAATTAAAAATTGCATTTATGTTTGCTTTGTTGTTTTTTTTTTAACGCATTTTTTAAAAGGGCTAATTGTCAAAACTTGCAAGGAGCTATGGCCAAGTTGTCAGAACAAAGTAATAATGCATGGTCATATAAGCAGGCCTTGGCGGGAAGCAAGTGTTTTAGCTCTTGTTCTCTCCCACACTCCCCTAAAACAGTTTACAGGAGCAATTTACAGCTCTCTACATGAAGGTTTGATGCTGTTAAACATATTAAGCTAAAATAGCCTAAATTTTATTCAAATTTTTCTTATTTCATTTAGTTATGGACAAATGTTATCAAGAAAAGAAAAAAAAAATCTAATAAAGAACTTTACCATTTTTTTTATTTTCTTATTTTCTTCTTTCAAACTTTTGCATAGATTATTTTTTTCATTTATTTCTTCTATTAAGTTAAGAAGCCTGAATTGTAAGTCAATTGTCATACTATCATGCCTTGCAAGTTTATCATAAAACTTAGTGCGAATTTCTTCCTCTAGTAATCTTGAAAGTAAAACATTGTTTTGCTCTGCAGATTTTGGTTTTTTTAGAAAGTTTACCTAAAAAATTATACCTAAAACATCATATTTTAAAATAATGATTTAAAAATTATTTATAAATGTAAAAAATCAAACTTAAAGTATTTGCTAGAAGATGCTTAAAAAAAAAATTATTATATAATAAATTTCTATATCAAATTTAATAAAAAAAAAAATAATAAAATAAAAAAAGATTAAAGCAATAAAAAAAACTCAAAGATTGTTTTCACAGACAAAGAATTAAATTTAAATATTGATAAAAATTAGATTTAAATGTTAAAGAATTGAATTTAAATATAAAACGTTCACATGAAAACATTGGATTAAAAACTGGAAATGTGCAAATATATATATACTTTTTAATGTTAATTCACCTCCTTAAGCCCATGAAGGCCATTACAGTCAGAGAGGCTATTTAAATTGTGGATTACAACCCTCTCTCAACTCTATAACTCCAAAACACAAACCTTGACAAACAAGGCTGCTGTGGGGAGAAACAAGTTAAGCGCGATAATACTGGGGAAGAGGTGAGGATCAAATTAGGAACATATATATATATATATATATATATATATATATATATATATATATATATATATATATATGAATATATATATATATATAATATATATATATATATATATATATATATACATGTATATATATATATATATTTATATATATATATATATATATATATATATATATATATATATATATATATATATATATATATATATATATATATATATATATTTTTTTTTTTTAATTTTAATTCACCTCCTCAAGGCCGAGAAGGCCACTACAGACGAGGAGGCTACTTATTTGTGGTTATAACCCTCTCTCAACTCTATAACTCCGAAACACGAACCTTGATGAACAAGGCCGCTGCGCGGAGAAACGAGTTGAGCGCGGTACTACCAGGGACGTGGTGGGGATCGAACTCGGAACCACTCGTTTATGAAGCGAGCGCTCTACCACTACACCACTACCGCATTATACATATATACATATATATACATGTATACATATATATATATATATATATGTATATATACATATATATACATATATATATATATATATATATATATATATATATATATATATATATATATATATACATATATATATATATATATATATATATATATATATATATATATATATATATATATATATATATATATATATATATATATATATATATGTAGAGTTCTATGGTCAGCTACGCAACGAGCGCAACATGTTTTTAAAAATTTAACTGACTCATTATATTATAATTTTTAATTTTTTTTTACATTTACACTCAAATTTTCTTTTTTTATTATTATTCACAAAAAAAAAAGGATAAGAAGACAATTTGAGTAAAACAGAAATAAAAGACAGCGGTCAGCTACGCAACGCGCAAAAAAGCTTGTTTTTTTAATTTAAAGTTTGAATTATTTTTTCTCCGAATCTATAATTTATTTTTTTATAAAAACGTTTTTTTCTTCAAAAACAATTATTTCATTGAAGTTATATTTATAAAAATTTTTTAATATAATATTAATTACACGTCAAATAAAAAGTTTTCAGAAAACTATGCGGTCAGCTACGCAACAATCAGCCACGCAACATGCGAATTTTTATTATAATTCAAATTAAAACCCAAAACAAATCTAAAACTATATTTATAGCTTGTATTTAGAAACAATAAAATTTATTTATAAAGTTTATAAAGATAATTTTACATTAAAAAAAACCTGGACCCCGGGGTGGAAAAGGGGGAGGGGGCTTTAGAAGCTTCAGTACTCTCACTTTTTTAAATAATGGGGCTAGGAGGTAGGTAATACAATTTCCTTTTAAATGTACTCTTGATATTTTTATCTGTTCACAACCTTATTATATAAACGTTTTTAACTCAAAGATGTATATAAATACATTCATTTTACTTGCATTTACTTTGGAACTTTGATCTTCAGAGCTTTAAAATCATCAAGTATTTGGACAATAATTGAACAACTAAAATAATTTAAAAAGCAACAACTAGAAGTTCTTTAAACGTGTAAGCTGTTGTTGTTGATCGAAATGTATTAGGGATAAACTGAATAAACCTTCCGAGCTTAGTTGCGCAAAAAAAGTCACCTCAAGAAAACTTGAAAAGTATTGAAAAAAATAAGTAAGACTTTCAATAGAATAACAATAACAGGTAAAAAAAAACGTTTAAAGAAATCATGCAGTCAGCTACGCAACAATCAGCTACGCAAAACAAAACAAATCTAATATTTATTTATGGCTTTTATTAAGAAATTTTTACAGCTTTTTAAGGCGATTTTTAAATTACTTGATCACTGCTAAATGTCTAGACGCTTCTATTCCTTTGATATTATGCAATATTTGGCGAAAGCTGCTCACCTACAACGTTACCGTCTAAAACCTGAAAGTAATGGCATTTATGCAATTCTGTAATTTTTTTTGTTTTCTTAAAAAAGGTGCTCAAACCAAGAGAGTTGTTTATCTCTAGCTTTTCTTTATCAGTCAGTAATATAACGGTAATTTTTAAATTGTTTGTTGCGGCTGCCAAATCGCTAGCACTAGAAATTATATATTTTTCAGTTAAAACATTTTTTCTGGCAACACGTTTTACAGTGGCTCCAATTCCATCCACAACTCCTTTTCCATGCATTGCAGCAAAAAAATGCCAGTGCATTTTAATTGAATGCTTTTTTTCTAAAATTTTCATTGATGCCAAAATATATTTATTTTTAAATTGTGATGTTGCGTTATCACTGAAAATATGAACTTCTGTAATATCTTCTGATAGAAGCTCGATAATTTTATTTATGTTTGGAACAACAGATAATTTTGTATGATCGCTTGAATCACAAACTACCGCAAAAGATTTAATTTGACGATGCCAAACTGCACATGTAAATATAGAAATGTGATTTTGACCGAAATGAGCTGCTTGCGTTTCGTTATGGTAAATACAAGTATAATTTTCTGCCCAGTCAACTTGAATAACAGCCTTATTTGAGTCTTTTTGAATCGCTGATTCTATATTAAATTTAAATACGGACGATTGACTGCTCTTGACATTACAATGAATAATAAACTTTGCACGCATTTCTTTAATATGTGATAATAAAACTGCAATTGTTCCTTCTTTTTTAACCTTTTCTATTTTAATATACAATTTTGCTTGAGGTTTCTGCCACTGATTCCATGAAACATCCAACTCAAATTGTTCGAACTGAAGTAATAATTTATCAAACATATTACAAACAGTACATTCTTTGCAAACGGCATTGAAGCATTGTTTTGTTGGTTTTTCACAAATAAAGTTTAGAATCATAGAGTTTCCCGTTTTAATTGTAGTGAATATATCCGAACCCCGCGAAAGTGATTCAAGAGCATAATGCATATTTTCATATAACATGCAAACGCACACGTTATGAGGAATTGATGATACACATCGAACGTAAATTGGTCTCAACTGACAAAATTTTGACAGGCTTAATTTAATATCTGCATTGTTTAGCTTAAACTCTTCGAAAGCTTCTTTTAGCGTATATAACATGTGTCGAAAGCTTCTTTTAGCGTATATAATTTGAACACGCACCTTTTTTTCTCCTATCACTACAGAAGTATAATCTGCTGTTCTTGGGGATATTCGACTTATTTCATCGTCGCAATAAAAATTTTGTATAACCACTAAGTCTTTTTCTCGGAGACTGTTTGTTGATTTAGGAATTGAGTAAGTTAATGGTTGAGTTTCATTGAGTAAACAACACAACAGTTCCTTTTTCTGAACAAGACTTTTGGGAAGAGAGCGATTCAATTTTTTTATATACTTTCCTTGCACATTTGCAAATGATGAGTGATTTGATTCGAGAGATAAAGATGCGTCTTTTTGCCGCAGTCGAAATTTTCTCATTCTTTCTAAACTTTTTAATCTTTCAGCTGCAATTTTTCGAAAATCTTTTTTCCATCTTTGTCTTCGAAGTCTAGCATTTTCTTTAGCTTTGAATTTCTTTTCTTCATGATTTCTACTCATGTAATTCTTTTGATTCATTGCTTTTCTATTTTTTATCTTTATGGCTGTAATAAAAAAAGTAAACATTTAAATAAATGTAAAAATTACTTAAAAACTCTATAAAAACACAATGCTCACCTTTTTTATTTTTATTGGATGCGCAAGCAACTGGTTCCTGCAGTGATTCCATATCTTTATATTGACTAAAAAGTCTTTTGGAGTTTTAAATAATTTCTAATTGACTATAAATGTTTTGAAGTTCAAAATAGTTTGGGCAAAACTATTTGTTGCATTTAAAAAAATTGACAAAATTTGCGACATTTAAATGTTTAGTTTTGGCAGTCAGCTACGCAACAGGAAGTTGAGTGGGTTTTTTTAACTATTTGATGCCAATTTTTTTTAATTATTGCAAAACCTTAATATGGCTAATTAGTTGACGTAAATAATCGACAAGGATTTAAAAAAAAAATTTAAATTGATGAAAAAAGACAACTTTTCCTTTCCAGCAGCCAGCTACGCATCATTATTGTGTAAGAAACTATTTTGCTTATATCGCGTGAAATAACTAAAAATTAAATGTTAGTGCTTTAACATATTAAACCAGCTTTGCAGCCGACCAATTTAAAACTAATTTGAAAAATTTTGGATCACTACAAGATTTTAAAAAAATAATAAAAGTTAAACACTTTTTCTTAAATGAAATTATACTTTTTCCGTTTACTTTAAAATCTATAAATAGCTTGTTCAATTTTTTTTTTTTCTTTATTTTTTTTTAACATTTAAGACTATATACTTATAGTAATGAAAAAAAAAATTCATTATTTTTATTTTTTAAAACGAGATTTGTTAATAACCGCGTGGTTATATATATAATATATATATATATATATATATATATATATATATATATATATATATATATATATATATATATATATATATATATATATTATATATATAACCACGCGGTTATTTATATATATATATATTATATATATAACCACGCGGTTATATATATATATATATATATATATATATATATATATATATATATATATATATATATATATATATATATATATATTAAACAGCAGGCTATTGAGAAAATTGTGTCCAAGCAATAGTGGATGAAAAGTCATAAAAGTCATAAGTGCATGTTAATGTTTTATAAGACTATTTTTAGATTCAAAAAATAATTTAGATTAGTGTGCTAATATTATCTTATGTATAAAAATTAAAATAATACTGGGATTGCAAGAAATCCTGGAATATAGAAAACTACACACAGGGAAGTCTGGAATTTAAAATTTACAAAAATGAGAAACCTATTTACTACTACATTACTACCACATAACTGCAGTGGCCTTTATTGCTTTAGGGAGGTAAATACATTAAAGAGTTATATTTTTTAATGTATTTACCTCCCCAAAGATATATATATATATATATATATATATATATATATATATATATATATATATATATATATATATATATATATATATATATATACACTTACTAAAGCGTAATTTTATAAGCATTTGCTCACTTTTTTTGCTTACCTTAACACATACAACTTTTTTAGAAAAAGAAGAAAAAAAACAAAGAATGATGAATGAAACAATTGCTGCCCCATCCCAAACCCTCAGTCGTTGTAGCAGCACTCTACTGTGAGTCAGGCTATTTGTCAGTCGATGTATGTACTGAAGCCCCCAGCAGCAGGCTATTTCAGTATGACGTCAGATTGCTTACCTTACTACACAATACTATTTGTATATATATATATATATATATATATATATATATATATATATATATATATATATATATATATATATATATATATATATATATATATATATATATATATATATATATATATATATATATATATATATAAGTACACTAAAAAACAGTAATGACTTTGAAGACAAAGTTATGCAATATATTTTATATTAATTATTATCTTACCTAGTTTGTAGCATTTTTAATTTTCTACAAAACTTGTTTTATTTTAAAATAATTTATTGTTACAAAAAAAAAAAATAAAAACAAGAAGCCTGTTAAGAATGTTTGTACAGCTTCTATTTGAAAAATTAATCTAAAGGGAAAAGTTTACAGTTAATCACTTTATTGCTGAAAAAATTTCTATGAACACCATTTATATCATTATTTGGCACGCTGAAAATAATTCTGGGCACCAGAGAGTCCCAGGAAGTGGTAGGATTGCTAAAATAAAAACAAAAAGGAACATCAAAAGACTTAAAACAATGTTTGACCACAAAGACAACATATCGCAGCACATGCAGCTGGGAAATCTAAGCGCACTAAAGTATATATCAGCAAAACATTAAAAACAAGTCCTCAATCAGGCCAAACAAGAAGAAGTTTCCATTAAGAACTTGTGACCGAATAGAGACAGTTTTATAAATATAAAAAAACAACCTCAGCTGTATCGAATTTATGCCAATAAATTGGTAACCCTTGACTTCACATTTAACCACTATTAAATTAATGGAAATGATATTTAATATTCAAGTGATGTTTCTCAAACACTAACAAATGTCAAATTCAACGCTCTGCAAAATATAATAAGAAACTACTTGTTTGGATTTGCTTTTCCGATAAAAGAATATCTTCGCCAATATTCAGAGAAAGTGGCTTTGCAATCAACTAAGACATCTGCAAAATTGATTGTATCAAAGACAGACTAATTCCATTTATCAAAAAGCATCATTCTGATGGCAAATACATATTTTGGCCTTATTTGGCACGCCTCATTACGCAAAATCTTTACAAAACTACATGAATGAAAAAAATATCTTTTTTGTCAAAAGAGATGCAAATGTGCCTGAATTTTGTCCAATTATGGATTTTCAGAGTTTTCTCAAAAGAAAAGTGTATAAAAATAATTGGAAAGCTGATAAATTATGCAACAGAATAAAGTACTGTCTTTCTAAATTGGAAAAATCTCTTGTACAGCGCCTTTCTGAGTCAACTCGGCCCGGTTAAGATTATGTAAGTCGCAATGGTTTGATTGAAAAAATTAATTATATATATATATATATATATATATATATATATATATATATATATATATATATATATATATATATATATATATATATATATATATATTTATATGTATGTGTATATGTATATGTATATATATATATATATATATATATATATATATATATATATATATATATATATATATATATATATATATATATATATATATATATATATATATATATATATATATATATATATATACATATATATGCATATGTATATGTATTTATAATTAAAAATTGATCGATAAGCATTTCCTGCCCTCTAATAAATTACATAAAATTTTTAATCGAAATACTATTAAAGTTAGCTACAGTTGCACAAAAAATATGGAACGAATTATAAAAGGTCACAACAATGCTTTGTTAAACAAAAAAGAAATCCAAAATGAAAAAACTACAGAAAATTGTAATTGTAAACAAAAAAACAATTGTCCAATGAGTGGAAGTTGCTTATCAAAAAATGTGGTATATAAATGTGTTGTCTCCTCTAAGAATGTACCTGATAAACAATATATTGGCATAACAGAAGGTGAATGGAAAAAACGTTTTGCCAATCATAAACAATCTTTTAAAAATAAAAAGTATTCAAAAGACACCAATAAAAACATTGATGATTTTACATTGAATTGGTCCATCCTTAAAACAGTGCCTGCATATAACAATATTTCCAAAAAATGCATACTATGTCTACAAGAAAAACTTGAAATAATTACACATACAAACCAAGAATGTTTATTAAACAAAAAATCAGAATTGATTTCTAAATGCAGGCACGAAAATAAGTTTCTCCTAAAAAACTATAAAAATAAGTGAGCTCAAATAATAGTTACATTAACTCCCCTTTGAAAAAAATATATTATTTTTTAAAAAAGCTTAAGTAATCATTTCTAAAGAATTCTTTTTACAATAGTGTCAGCAAATTACACAAATGTGTGAAAAATTGCAGTAGTTAAGACATGTGACTTCCTGTAATTTAATTTTTGGTATAAATTGAAGTTTTATTAATTTGATCATTAATTTCTGATGAGTCTTTATTGATGAAACACAGTGTTAAATGAGAAAAAATTTTGCTAAGTGATTTTCTACTAATATATATAATATATATATATATATATATATATATATATATATATATATATATATATATATATATATATATATATATATATATATATATATATATATATATATATTAATTAATTAATTAACTTTGAAAATTAATCAAAGACTGATTGGTGTTAATTTGAGTTTCAGGTTTTTTATTTTGTGAAAATACATATTTTTTTAATCCATCACAATTGACAATTTGAGAATCGTTGTTACACTCAATTTTGATCTTTTGCACAGGAATTTTAGTTTTGTCCAATAAACATTTATTCCAGATATATTTGAGATTGATGTATTCGGATATTAATGTGGACAAGTGAAAATGATGTAGTTGCAACTTTGATGAAGCGTTATATATATGATCTCTTAATGTTATTCCATTTTTTGTCTCAAACCACCAAATGAACTTACGTTCTGATAAGTAGTCTGATATGTGCTCTAAATGTTTTTGCCATACCCATGGGTACTTTTCAATCATCCAAAACAGAATTTCGGTTGGGGTTCGTTCATATTCTTTTACAATCTTTCTTATTGCATGTTGATGAGTTTCAGCTTTGCAGCCCTCATTAAAGATTTTATGACATTGTAGTCAAATCTAGGTGTTTAATATCACATGTTCACTATGGTGGTTTGTAGTTGAACTGTTTATAGTTATAATTGTATTGAAAGTTCTTTCCTCTTCTTTGACATTTGCTGATATCCCAGAGACTATTCTCAACATATGTGGGGCATGTATAACAAGATTATGTTGGTATTTGCCATACATGGCTCACTGTGAGACTGCTATTGGTTTATCCTTTATAAGTTGTTTTAAATAAATTGAATACAAAAAAGTTTGATTGTAAAGAAATAAAATATTTTCAATAGTTCGATTTTGTTCATTACCATGCAGTATGCCTTGAATGTTAAACATTGTTAATGAAACATTGTAGGCTCCTAAATCAATTTTACCTTTCAATGTAAAAACTAAGTTACTTAAACTTTTGCGACAGTCAACCCCACGTTTACAATCTTTGTTGTCAAATGATAAATTCAACATTTCCTTAAACAAATTTTTTTCAATTTTATTCATATGAGAAACGATTTCTTCATAAAAATTAGATGTGTGACCTTTCACATTATGCAATTGTTCACATGACAAAATTTTATAATTACTCAAATATAATTATTCTAGGTCATTAAAATACTCATTACACAGTAAGGCTGGTAATCGCTGTATGCCATGCATTTCATTATCAAGTTTTTTTTGAAGAATTTTTTTGGAAGATTTATATTGAAAATGTATTCCTCGTTCATTAAGTTCATTGATTATTTCATGATTCAGTAAGTTTTTGTACAGCTTTGTTTGATGTTTACTTATTTTATCTCTACTTGTTTGAGTAAGCATGAGTTTCTTTACTCTATTTTCTATGCTTAACAGAGGTTGATAGAATGAATGAGCTGTATCACTAGAACAATATACGTTAACTGGACAGGCGCAACAAGGATAATCACCTCCCTTTTGCTGTCCAATCTCAAACTGACAAGCAGGTGCATTGCCATGAAAAATACGCATTGTATCATTTATTTTTTCTCCATTTATTTTAACAGGCTCTCCTAAAAGTCTATTGTCTTCATTTCTGGTATTTATGTACATAAGTTGTTTATCTGTAGATAAACAACAAGCAAATATATAAAGTTTAGGTTTTTCAATCTGAGTTTGAACATCAATTTTATAAACGTAAATTTTAAAATATTCCTTTTCAGTGTAATATATTGCTTTGTCATACATACAGTTCACCATGAATAGTAAATGAGAATGGCTGTTTATAGTAGATCAGTAATGCCAAATTTGAATGTGCTGTCTTCTGTTAATATATAAAAGTTTTTTTTGCAATTCCTGAAGTGTTTCAATGCTATTGCCATATTCATTTATACAGTTCAGTTCTTTATTAACCTTGTCAGCATCCATTGAATTTATTACAGATTCTGAATGTAATCGCATAAAACATTTGTGGTTTTTTGCAAGTATTTTTCTGATTTGACTAAGAGGGATTTTTCTACCTGCAACCTCAACCTCAGTAGTTATATAAGATTTATCATCAATTATTGTAAGGGTTTGGAACTTTTGTGGCACAATTAATTCACCAACAGTATATTCTCCTTTAGAGACTATACTGTTGTTCTCTTTCATATTAAACTTTACTTTTTTCATTGTTGGTTCAGCAGGTACACTAATATCTGTTGCATTTATTTTCTTTTTACATCTTCTTATAATTGTATTTCCTTGGCCTTTATAATTAAAAAAACTAAAGTCAACACCTTTATTTAATAGAAACTGTTTTACTATTTCACCTCCATTTATAGCTATTACTCCATTACTGTTAATGACACTGTACTTTTGTGCTAGTTCAGTAAAATTAATTTTTGTGCCAGACGCATAAGAGATTACTTCCCTCCAACAATCATTTTCATTCCATTTATTTTTGTTGTTTCCAGTATGATCTTTTTTTTTATTGTGATGTTTACGAATTGTTGAATCTGCTAACGATTCAAAGCTTTGATTCATACACATATTTTTACCTTTCCGCAAAGATATCTCAGTCCCAAATGCTCTACAAATTAAGTCAATTTGAATCTATTAAACAATTTTAAATAAAATTAAATTTAAATTTTTCAAAATTATGTACCTTACAACTGATGTTTCTTCAAAGCATTTTTCAACACTGCATTTGAATAATCTTGCATGTGTATTTAATTTTTTTTTGTGTCCATTCTTGATGGTTTCTGAATAAAATTTGAATCGGCTATGAGGGATATTGCATTTTTTATTTACATAAAAGAGTAATGTTTTTGAAATTTTTCATCAGCTTCTTTCAATAAAGAACTTGCACATTTTATTAAATTTTCTATGTTTTTAATTTCATTAAACAAGAGATAACTGGCTTTTTTTTTGTAAAGTTTGGTATTAGTTGGGATTATAGACAATATATCTCCATAAAGTTTAACACATTTTTGGCAGTTGGAGAACCTATGTAGACTTTTTTCTTTAGAACGAAGTTTATTCCATTTTAGAGAATATGTCGATCAATTTCTTTTTTTTTGCACTATGTCGTTTAGACATATAGCATATTTTTGCTTTAATTTTAGGAAAATTTCGACGATGGATGTCATGAGATAATTTTACTAGATTATGATAAATTTTGACGATGGATGTCATGAGAGACTGCAAATTTATTTTTTTGACAGCCAAATATAGAATTATAATGATCAATTTGTTGGTGTAGTGAAAACTTTGACATAAGCAGGTTATATACGATTAATTTAACATAACCACATGATAATGGATCTATTATAGACATAGTAATGATCTATAATAAAATTAAAAGAGTAGAGATTAAAATTTTTTTTTTAACAAGTAACACTTTACAGTCAGTACATATAACAACTTTTTTAAATCAATTACAAAAATGTTTGAGTTTTCTGCTGTTTTGAAAACAAAACTAGCTAGAATAATGTTTTTAAAGTTTACCGCAATAAAGGAATAAATTATTTTTTAAGATGACCAAATAAGTCAGAGTATTTCAAAATGTGATAGTAAATACCGACAACAGTTTTTTGAATGGGGCTAAAAGTAGTATTAATTTAAGTAAAAACGACTTCTGAATAAAGAACTGCAATACCATGATGTATGTAAATCTAATGTGACATTGTTGTTAAAATTACTCACTAAGGTGTGGTATTAAAAATAATAATTTCAACTTTTATAAAAAAACGGTTTTCATAGATAATTACCCCAAAAAATAGTCTGATCATAAATGTCATGTCACATTAGGTGAAAATAAACACAGATACCTGCTTTTACGAAAAAATTGATTTCAAAGACTCATCTATAGCCAAGCCCCATGGTATTTTGTGTTAAAGTTTTTATCTTTTCTAAAGAGAACTGCGCTTGCCAGTTTATTAGAATCGCATTACTTTTACTAGATTATAATAGAGGTTAAAAAAACCTTTCCAATGATACCAAACATGTTATACTTTTTTATTAAAGTTTTTGTATATTTTGCAATTGAAAAAAACGTATATTTATAGTAGGAAAATTGTGTATTATGCCATTGAGTATATATATATATATATATATATATATATATATATATATATATATATATATATATATATATATATATATATATATATATATATATATATATATATATATACATGATATATACAAGACTTTACCATTAATAGCAAATTAATTATTCAAGTCACTTTGGACTTATTTGAAAACTATTGGAAAACAAATTGGGCTTAGCAAGACAAAAAAGGTCAGTAAATGATTAACTGAAAATAATAAGTAAAACAATATGCACTTCATATACTATATAAATAAAAAAATTATTACTTAACAGCATTAACTAAAACTAACTAAAAATAAATCATAATACAACATGAATAGCTAACAAAATATAAAAAATAAAGACAATAAAAAATCTTAGTATGCTGAGCTTTTTAAATGTTTCAAATGCTATCTTTCTTTTTCAATTATTTTTAAACTTTTTTTTTTGTTTACTTTTATTTTCATTACTTTTGAATTTAATTATCTTCTTTCATATAGTTTTCTTTTCTTCTTTTTAAATATTTTGTTTTTTCTCTTATTTAATTGATTATATTTTTGAAAAACTAAATAAAAATTTTGCCTGATCTATTAATTTTTTTCTTTTTTTACTCTTGAAAATCTCAAAGTTGTTAAAAAAAAACATTGGCCATTTGCAACATCATTGCAGAGAAGATAGCTTCAAAACATGCTTTGAATTATTTTGTTTGCTACTATTTTGCACAAATGAGAATCTTGTTCATTTTTTTTTTAAATTAATTATTAAACATATTGTGCAGTTTGTGCAGATAAATATTATTAGGAGCCTATATAAAGGCAAATCTGTTATTCCATCTCTATTGTATGGTTCAGACTTTTTCACCTCACCTAAGACAAAGCTGAATTGTTTGCTAAGACCTTTTTATCAACATCATCTCTTAATGACACTAGTTGTGTTCTACCTGATATAGCCAACAAACAGGTTGATCTATTGCTTGACATTTGTATCACTCCAGATTCTATATCTAAAGTGATTTCCTGCTTAGACTTTTCAATAGCTTGTGGTCCAGACAATATACCTGTTGCAGTTTTGCAGAAGTCTTCCCCAGAGCTGTCATCTATACTTTTAAAACTATTTAACAAGTGCTTATCAGAGCCTTGTTTTCCGGCATGCTGGAAAGCGGCATCTGTTATCCCTATTTTCAAAAATTCTGACGAGCAATCTGATAATTATCGTCCCATTAGTCTTCTTCATAAACAAGGATTTTGAGTCTTCAATTAACAAACGCTTAATCTCTCATCGTGCTAACTTACTTTTTGATCATCAATGTGGATTTCGATCTTCTCATTTTATAGCTGATTTGCTAAGAGTAATAACCAATAGGTTTTATCGCGCATTAGATAGAGGTGAAGAGGTTAATGCTATTTCTCTTGATATATTTAAAGCTTTTGATAAATTTTGAGTTTGGCATACTGGTCTTCTCCATAAGCTTTCTTCTTATGGTGTATCAGGTAACATCTTTTAGATTATTAAATCCTTCCATTCCAATTGTAGTATAAAAGTTATCCTCGATGGACAGCACTTTTCATATTCTGTAACTTTATGGGTTCATCAAGATTCTATCCTTGGCCCTTTTTAATTTACACTTATGATCTTCCAGATATTTTTACACCTAAAATGGCATTGTTTGCTGATAATACTAACATTTATTCTTATCTTGATGAGCAGCCAACACTCTTTGATTGCATGGAGGGAACATTTGAACTTGAAAAGGATCTCACTTCTGCAACAGCATGGGGCTCACAGTGGTTGATGAACTTTAAACCAGAAAAAACCCAATTTTTTTTAGCCAATCGTTACAGTAAAAATTTAGATCTTCCTATATTTAAAAAAGGTAATGTACTCGATGAGTCATCTATCCTTCATCTTCTAGGATTAACTCTTACTTCTAATCTTTCTTGGAAATCATATATCAAATCCATTGCAAAATAGGCATCTGCTAAGGTTGCATCTCTTTATCATGCTTGACAATTTCTTACTTCGGATTCTATTCTTTATCTATATAAATCTCAAATCTGTCCTTGTATGGAATACTGTTCTATATCTGGGGTGGATCTTTCAATGATGTTCTTTCTCTTTTAGACAAAGTACAAAAACGCATTATAAACATAGTTGGACCTGCTCTTGCAGCCAACCTCCAACCATTATTACATTGTGGTAATGTTGTTTCTCTTTCTCTTTAAATACTATTATGGGCACTGCTCTAAAGAGTTAGCATCTCTTGTGCAATCTATTAAAAGTCATTCTTATGTTACTCGTCATTCAATCAAGTCTCATTCTTTTACTGTGACTGTAATTAAGTGCTTAAAAACTCTTAATTGTCTAGTTTTTTTACTTGAACATCAGTTCTTCGGGATTTACTTCCTTTATCTTGCTTTCCTGATTCATATAATTTGCAATCTTTTAAGTCGTGGGTTCTCTTCCAGTAACTTCCGACTCTAATAGTGGTTGCTTGCAGCTTTGTTGAATGCGAAGATGTTGAAAAATAAAAATAAAAAAAATTCTGTATATAGCTTTTGTTATGATTAAAGATGTTATAAATACGAATTAATCAGCGTTATGGCTTTAGCAACAATGGTTTTAGTGTATTAAACAGATTTAAATCATATCTAGAGAAAGAGACAAATATAGAAAGTTTGTAAATAGTTATAAAAAACTGAAGAAAAAGAAGAAAGGTGAAAAGTTTTTAAAATCACAACAGGGTGCACTAGTTAAATTTTTAATACAAGATGGAGCTGATTTTTAAAATCAAGATGGAGGATCAGCTGCTGTTGAAGGTTTGAGCATGGTGGGTTAAAAAAACTGAAATGCTTTTAGATCAATCTATTTTAAGTACAAGTAATGATATGAACTAAATGTTTTTTGCCGTCTCAACCTTTTGATCCTCAAAACCTTTCAATTTCTACTGGAGGGTTAGTGTTTGACATTTTTGCTGCAAGTTATTTGGTCACAACACTGGGTCTCAATTATCTTGCGAAGGTGACAGTGAATCCCATGAGGCATCACCAAAGCATCTTGAAAAGTTTGAAAAGTGGAATGAATGTGAAATTCATTTAAACAAAGTTTTAACAATCAATACCAAGCACATGGAATTGATAAAAAAAGAAAAAAAGCACTGATGTGAGGTTCTAAAAAGAATTTTTAATGTTATTAAATATTTAGCAGAACACAAAATTGCATTCAGAGGATCAAACAGCAAAATATACAAACAAAACAACAGCAATTTTTTGGGACTGATTGAAATGTTGGCATTCATATAAAGTCTTTTGACCCAGCTATTCAAATGTTGGCTACTTTTGACCCAGCTATTTAAAAGCTTCTTAGGCAAGTTTAATTGTCTGAAATTCATTTTATTGAAAATGAATTTCAGACATTGAAATTTAAAACAAAATAACAAGGCTGCTGTCTGAAAAGGTAAAATCTAAGAATGTTGCAGGTATAAAAGCAACTAAATATTTCTCAGTAATGCTAGACTACACACCTGACCTTAGTCACAAGGAGCAGATATCCTTGGTCATACAATTTATAAAAATTGATATGAAAGCAAGTTCGCTTGAGAGTGAAAATGAAGTTGTAAGCCCTGAAGAAAATTTCCTTGGGTTTTTAGACACTAAATTAACAACGGGAAAAACCTAACTAATGAAATTGGATTGTAAATCAAGAACTGCAGAGGACAAGGGTATGATAACGGGTCCTTTTTTCTTTAATTTTATTTTCCTTTTTTCCATATTTTTTTTAAGAAGACTAAATATTCAATTGTACAACTGAAAACATTTTTCCAGAACAATCTTCTATGGCATTTAAGGTGCATGCACTACCAAAATATAAGCTAAATAACAGAGCAGTATTTAAACCACTCAAATTTAATTTTATTTTAACAAAATTTCTTACAAGATTACCATACTATTGATATATCCTATATATTATATATATAACCTTGTCAACTCTGGAGTACAGGCAACTCTGGAGTACAGGCACAGATTTTAGAAATAAATCCAAAGACATTTTACATGCCCTGCGCTAGTCATAGCCTTGACCTTTTAATTTGTGACGTTGCAAAATGTTTCCCTAAATCTATGAGGTTTTTTGGTGTTGTGCAAATAATTTATGTACTTTTTTCTGTGTCAACAATGTGATGGGATATTTTCATTAAACACATGAATATGAATGGAATAAGTAATAATGAGTTCATACTAGTCCTATGTATTTGGTATGACATACTATTTGCAGTACAAGCCTACAGGCTCAAAAAATGCACTTTATAGTTGCGTCACAGTTACTTCAAGGGCTAGTTCAGTTTTTTCAGAAATTTAGAGCTGAAGGTTTGATGGCGGCAACATTGGTAATAAGAGAACTTAGTGAAACTCTGGGTGTAGAGCCAAATTTCAAAGAAGTCAGGCAGAGAAAAAAAAGAAGAATGTTTGATTACTGTTCAGTGTGAGGGAGAAGATGATCCTACAGTAGAAACCACCAAGGAAACATTTAAAGTGGAGTATTTTTTTTTATTGCAAACACTGCAGCACAGTTCTTGAAAAGGTTTGAACAAATTACTAACTACAGGCCTTATAATGAAGCGGGACGAAACGCTCTATGTATATGACACCTGTAATCGGTATTCCATACGCGACAAATAGTGCTTGCTAATTTCATTATGAGAGTAAAAAATCACACTTATCTGAGAAACTTGCAAGGGAGAAAATTAGTTGTATTTTCTATAAAAGTTGATTTTATAGAAAATATTTTAGGGAAAATATTTTATTTCTATTGCTGGAGTCAAAATATTTTTAATTAAACAGTAGAGTTTGCATATTGTTAAATAATACTTAAATAATACCAATGAAGTAATATTCGCTATAAAGTACGTCACGCATAAATTAAAAATCTCAGTACAAGAAAGCCGGTGATTTATTTTTATTTGAAATTTAAATTCAGCATGATGTTTTTTTGTTAAACTCCTGTTGAACTTTATCCTATTCTCCCTTAATCAAACCCTGGTTAAGTTGAGCCTTTTGCTAACTCACACAGTTATTTTGGGTCCATTTGACAAAAACTTCGCTTAACTAGAACTTTTACTCTGAATTGTATAAAAGTCCATGTAATAAAATTCCAAACTTTGAATGCTTAAAATTAAATACCTAGCGCAATACTTTATTTATAATAATTATTTATAATAAACTAAAAACTCATTAATAGCTTCAATTTCATACAGATTCGATCAAATTCTATTTGTTAATGACTATTACATTTAAAATTCAAAAATATCAAACAAAATTCAAAACATTAGAATATCAAATACTTGTGTCAAATATAATTTAACAAACTAAATATTTTTAGTGATATCTTCAAATTGGTCAAACTTATAATAAAGTTTATTTATTTAAAAAGTTGAAGCTGAATGAAGCTTAAAATTAGAACTATAAAAGAAAATTTAAAATATAAATCTCTTCAGAGTCTGAGTTAACAGGATTTTACTGTTTATTGTTATATTTGTTATATGTATTGTTTATTGAAACTTTAGGCGTGCTCACAACCAACAAAAGAAAAAACGTCACTAATTTCATGACCTGGTTTTTACTGGTGTAACAAACAAATTTCTACAAATTACATCAGCATATAAGTTATTTATAGATTATATTTGTATAAGTATATATATATATATATATATATATATATATATATATATATATATATATATATATATATATATATATATATATATACTATTTTTTGTTTTCTACAAACAATAAATGGTACATTATGAAGTCATTACTGCTAACAGATAGACTGGAATATTTATTATTTTCAAAACATGGTTGTCCAAATGAGAATAGAAAACTTAAATAATAAAATTAAAACTTGATAGAATTTTGAAAAATCAAAAGTTTTAAATCACAAATTTGGAAAGTAAGACGAGAAAACTTGGCTTAAAAATCATGCGTTAAACATTTTCAATGACAGAGTTACTAAAATTTTAGTAATAACTTACTTTAGTAATAAATTAAATAAAAATCTTTAAAATTTTTTTAATTTAATTCTCAAGATGAATACTTTTTTAATAATAATTTAAATGTGAAAACTTGATTTAAAATAAAATTTTTGAGAACAGCTACAAAAGGAATGAAAATTACACGATATTTCATTGTTTTTATTCAATATCAAAGCCGCAGTAACATATTACTTCTGGTAGATAGACTAATGCATTAACAAAAAAACCAAAGCTTTTTCTTCTGATTTTCCCAGACTATATATGAAAAAAATTTAAACAAAAAAATTGTCCAACCTTTTCTTTGTACGCACTGGTACGCTTATGGGTGACCCCCTCCCAATACCTGATTATTTAATTTATAGATGACCTTTGGGAACTACTTTCAAACTCTGAATATTGCTCTCAAAGACTTGATGCCGAGATTTCAACAATTTTAATTTTCAAACAGGGTATTCCATACCCCTCCCCTTCCCAAATTCTCTAGTAATCATTGTTCAAGAAGGCCTTACAAAAATGTTTTGCTGCAGTCCTCACATTTTCAAAGGATACATTTCATGATAATCTTTTCCAATTGTAACTAATGTAATTGTAGAAAACTGGAAATGTTTTTAAACCAAAAATTAAAAACAATACAATATGTAACTAATTATGTTTGCAAAATACCTTAAGCTGTTCAATAGACTTTTGAAGTTGATCAATCTTTAATTGAGCTGCCATTAGCTTTTTTTCAACATTGTTCTTTTCTTCTATAGATCTATTAAGCTGAATAACCATACAGTGGTAATCTTTTATTCTTTGTTCTAGTTGACTTGATAACATTGCTCTGTCAGAATCAACATATTCTTTTGCTGAAAGACCTTTAACATAACAACATTTTATTTTTTATTTGAATTCAAGAAGCAGAATTAAAATATACATACAAAAAACAATTAAATAAACATAAAAAATGAATACTTAATGTATGCAAACACATATTTTTTTAAACCAAAAAAATTTTAAAGTTAAAGTTAGTTTCCAGGTTCCACCCTCAATCCTGTAACTATAAACAAGAACTTTAACATTGCAAACAATTTTGAATAATTCAAAAAATATTCAATTAGAATAATATAATTAAAATACTCAAAGAACATTTAAATGAAATATTTTATCACATCAACTCTGGAAATCTTGTTTATCACATAATACTGGTTACACTAGTAATGTTCATACTATATTATATATAAATTGACAAACATGCAAGTATTTGGCATAAAATTGACAAAAAAACAAATGAATTAATTGAATTTTCTTTATTTAAACATTGAGGATTGCCTAAAAATTTAAAAACAAACGCAGCATTTTACTATTTGTGATTTTAAGTTTGTTATTAAACACTTATTTTACACTAATCAAAGAGCCTGATATAAAAATACAAGCGTTTTTTTATCAAATTTCTAATTCTTATTTAATCATATATTTAATCATATATTTAATAATATATTTATTAATATATGATTAAATATATTAATAAATATATTGTCTGCAAGTTTGTGAACCTGAAAACCATTTAATTGGAAACATTTGTAAAAAAATGAGTAATTAACAAATAATTGACATAAAGTAAAATAAAATATATAAAACTAAAGTTTTAAATTTTGTGTTAACGTTTCAAAAAGCAAATTTAAAAACCGAATTTTTCTTAAATGCTTTATGTAAATTGATTATGAAATAAAACTGTAAGTAGTTAGGTGATGTAAAAAAAAGATAATATGGTCAATCAATGTTTATTAATGTTTTCCTGAGTTAGGTGATGTAAAAAAAAGATAATATGGTCAAATCAATGTTTATTAATGTTTTCCTGACATGGTAAACTATTTTATATCATTTTTATCTTGCTCAATATTTTAAACAAATTTTATATATTACTTTATATATTGCATTATTTTTTCCCTACTAAAAATTAAAATTTCACCATTATTAAAATAGTGCATAACTGTTCATAACATAATAATTTAACGTTTATGATAATAATAGTTTGTTTTTTTTTGTTAATTCGCCTTCCCAATACCGAGAAGGCTACTAAAGACAAGACTTCTTAATTGTGGTTATAACCCTCTCTCAACTCTATAACTCCGAAACACAAACCTTGATGAACAACCACTTTGCCACTACCACATAAATATAATAATATAATATAAAAATACTATGAATATAGAAACATAAAAAAATATATGAAAAAAAAGTAAAAATACAAATAAAAAAGCTCAGCTCAAACATTAAGGTATTATGTAACACTATGCAACAGATAATTTCTTTTTTGTTCTTAAGATAAAAGTGTATTTTTCTAACATGTTTTGTTTTTGACTTGCTTTGCCAACAACAAATACAAAAGAGCTGTTGTTTATCAAAAACTTTGCTTCTGTGATTGGGACAAAGAAACTTCTTGAACCACAGTAAATATCTCTAAAATATTTTCGAACAAGTAGAATTATTCAAAAGATCCAAGAACTTTTCTAAAATATTTTATAACTTTCAAAAAATGGTTTTAAAACATTCTAAGATATATGGATTATATTAAAAATGGGGAATACTTTAGAAAAAATTAAATATTTGCGAGTTTGTAAAGTTGAGGCTTAAATTGTTTTGTTGAAATTTAAAAAAAAATGTACACATCATGACGTATGACAACTCTGTGTAGGAGGTCACTGAACACTTCAAAATGGTGTCAATACTTATAAGCCTTCTAGCTGGTTTTAGAAAAATTCCTTGTTTTCTTTGCCTCTGGGCAAACAAGAAACTAAGGCATATTATCATAGAGAGATGACTTATCAC
>NC_061166.1:33918490-34110990 GCF_022113875.1 Hydra vulgaris | reverse complement strand
ATAAATTTCAATTACAATAAAATAATGTAAAAAGTAAAATAACAAATAATAAACCTTGTTCTTAAAATAATGTTAAAACTTAATGATATTTTTCAACTTCTTGCTCAGAAATTTAATAGCTTCTTGCTAATTGACATTGTGCAACCAGAGTATTTACTTTTGCTAAAACATTTACAATAGGAACCCAATCTTTGTCTTCTCGCCAGGGCCATTTAAAGTTAACTCTATTTTGTCGCATGAATTTTATACAAACATCTGAATCATCTACGAATTCTTGTACAACTCCAATGTACCATTTGTTATCATAGACACATGCAAGATATATTCCAGCACACTAATCGCCTATGCAGTCCGAAGTCCGACTTTCTTCAATGATGAACATTTTAATGTAAAAATTTGTTTAATTATTTTTAAAAAAATTTGTTTAATTAAGGAGTTTAAAAATAATTTAAACGTTAATTATTTTTAAGTGGGGTATTTAAAAAAATAGTGGCCATTTACTTCATTTTATGAAGATGCAATTTTTATTTTAGTTATCGAATACGTATGATGTAAATACATTTTATGAATTTTGATAAATGAAAAAAGATATTTTCATATTTAGATAAAATAAAAACAAGTATCTTAAAAGTAAGAGTTATAATGAGTAACAAAAAATGTAATATCAGAGATATTACATTTTTTGTTACTCATATAAATCTTGATTGCCTTAAAACTTTGTTTACTCAAATGGTTGGCGAAAGAGTTAATCAAAGCTTCACAGAAGAATAAAAAATGCTTGCTTGGAGTGATATAATTTTAAATGTGATATAACTTTAAATTAATATAGCTCTATATGCTTTCATCATGAAAATTTTTCCTTAAACATTATGAAACTACACAAAGGTATTATTGTGAAATAAAATTCATGAAAGAGTTAATCAAAGCTTCACAGAAGAAGAACAAAAAAAACGTTTGTTTGGAGATGTGATATAACTTTAAATGACTATAGTTCTATATGCTTTCATCCTGAAAATGTTCCTTACACATTATGAAACTACACAAAGGTATTGTTGTGATCAAAATAAAGTTCATAAAACATTTAGTAAGTAATCTAAGTAAGAAATTTTACAATTTTAATTTTTTAAAAGTTAAAAACTTAGTTAATTTTTTAGTTAATGCTTTATGTTAATGACAAAAAATATTTGTGATGGACACATTTAACAAGTTTTATGTTTATACATAGTTTTATATTTTTGATAAAAATTATAATAATTTTATAGGCTGGTTTTCTTTTTTTTTTTTTAGAATCGCTTCGGTCAATCAATAAAGAAACCACTTTAAGAATGTAGTTATGCCCGGTAAAAAACTCTGTAGAACTTGTCATAAGAAAGATGAAACTATTTAAAACAATAGAATCAATGATGAAAGCAATACATCATACATTGAATTCCAGAACCAACTGGTGAAAAATTCAGGATGTTGGGTTGTTCTCTGTTAAAGTCAGTGTCTATTCAAGATAGACCCAGTTATAGAAAAAAAGTTAAAGGATTTCAAATTATTTGAGAATTTCTAACAATGAAATTTCTATTAGTTGCTCAACAAACAATGAATATTTGAAAAAATCAACAGACCAAGATTTATTATATTAAGCCATTAAGCAAAAAATTGCTAAATCAAACAGAAATAAACAAATAAACCTATTAACACTAACACCAAATAGTTGGACAATCCAACAAACAACAGAATACTTTTCTGTACCAAAGTCAATGGTTAAAAATGTGTAAACTAAAGGTGTATAAAGGTATTTTGTCTTAAAGGTTTTTGTCTTGGGAAAGTGTAAAAAAAATACTATAAATAAGATATCACAAGCACTAAAAACAAATACCAATAATTTTTATCTGTGTGACGAATATTCTCGGGTATGTCATGGTAAGAAAAAATTTGTTTCAGTTAAAACTGATGGTCAAAAACAACATATCTAAAAGCAATTATTAATTGTAAATCTAAAAGAGCTTTTAGAACTTTTTTTATATTTGTAAATCTAAAAGAACATTTAGAATTTCTAAAAACAGGATTTTTAATGTTTTGTTAGCTTTGTCCAAAATGGTGTGTAAAAGTAGTGCATCTGGTCTGTATTTAGTTTGTGTCTGTCAAGTACACCAAAATTCAAAGTTAACTAAAAGTTACGCTCACAACATTTTATTTCAAAGACACAGTCCTTACTCTTTGGAATTCAAAAAGAAAATCTTCAGCAAAACCAAACTATTATTTTTCTTGATTTTGAAGAAAATTATATTTTTATAGCACAAGAAACAGTCCAAAGATTTCATTGGAATAATTGCTTAGCAACACTACACCCACTCATTGTATACTACAAAGATTTTGAAAATAAACTCAAACCAATAAAGCATAATATCTGAATGTATGAAACATGATGCTAATGCTGTTAATGCATTTTTAACTAGAGTTTTAGAAGATGTAAAAATTGTCTTGCCAAACTTGACCTTATGTTATTACTTTAGTGATGTAGCAGCTAGCCAATACAAAAACTATAAAACTCTTTGAAATCTATGTCTTCATTTTCAAAACCATGGAATATGTGCAGAGTGGTGTTTTTGCTACAAGCCACGGTAAATGTCCATGTGGTGGCATTGGTGGGATGCCATCACATGGACATTTGATGTAAACCATAAACTGACTTGTAGCAAGGATTATTATCTGTCACTGAAATGTTTAAATGGTGTACTTAAAATATAACAGATATTTAATTCATTAGTATTTCTAAAACTAATATAACAGATCATATAGAAATTGCTAAGCTTGATGACCGCTACTCTAATTATAAAAAGACGTTCACATCACTATACCACGTAATGATGGGGAGCTAGAAATGAGACGTATATCAGGTGGTACATGTTTTACCACAGTTAATGCAATTTATAATAAAGAAAGCCGGACTTCAGACTGCATAGGCGATTTGTACGCTGGAATATATCTTGCATGTGTCTATGATAATGAATGGTACATTGGAATTGTACAAGAATTCGTAGATGATTCAGATGTTTGTATAAAATTCATGCGACAAAATAGAGTTAACTTTAAATGGCCCTGCTACAAAATAGAGTTAATTTAAATGTCAATTAGCAAGAAGCTATTAAATTTCTAAGCAAGAAGTTGAAAAAATACCATTAAGTTTTAACATTATTTTGACAACAAGATTTATTATTTGTTATTTTATTTTTTACATTATTTTATTGTAATTGAAATTTATTTCTTGGCTTTTTTTTTTAGTTTCAAATTTATTCATATATTGGAAAAATATAAGCCTTTATGTGCAGATATCTTTATTTAAAAATTTATTTTTAAATTCCTTGTTTAAGAAAGATTAAACAAATTTTTACATTAAATTGTTCATTTGTTTTAAAGATATTGACTGTATAACAAATTCAAAATGGCCGATTCTGAATTCCAGAAACCTATTATGATATAAAATTTAAGTTCAGATATCTCAGCAACTATAAGACATCCCAAAAGTACTTTTTTTGCATTTCTTCTTCTTGTATTGAAGATACATTCCTAAAAGTTTAGTTGTTTGAAGTGTTAAATTTACTGGACACCCGTTTAATTTTCAGTTCTTAAATAGACCTAATTTTACCATTTTAAGGCTAGAGGCTTTTTTAGGGGGGGGGGGGGTCTAACTTCTATAATTTAAAATCTAGTGTTGAAAAACTTATCAGAAATGATGACTACCACCTATATTCGTGCAAAATAACATAAATTTCACATTTGCTTGTGTATTTCCCTTTCATTTGCTTTATTGATATTCAAATTTTTTCTTTAAAGTGTTTTTTTTTTAAACTTTGAAGTCCAAGATGGCCAAAAATAATTATTTTTGTAAAATAAATTTTAATTTCTCTGAAAGTTGAGGTAGACTTATAGATCATCCAGGTCATATTTTAAAAATCCAGAAAATTGTTTAGATAAAATATCCAATATATATCCCTTATTTTTGCTTTTACCTAAATTGTTTTTAACTTTTTTTTCAAACTTTTCTTTATTTTTCAACGAGTGATGAGTGAAAAAGCTTAAAATACAAATATATTACAAAAATTTATACCTAAACTTGTATGTATAGAAAATATTTTGGATATCCGGAAAAACTAAAGGTTGAAAAAAAGATCCAGAACTCCAAAAATATCCAGAAAAGGATAATTATCTGTACCTAATGTAGATTACTGCCATCAGATTGATTTTTATGTATTTAAGATAATTGTTTTTTTATTTATATCGATTTGAAAATGAGACATTTTTGAAAAAGGCAATAAACTGCTTGAAATAGGCTAAGACATTTTTCAAATTACCTTAATTTTAGAATACTTCAATAAATGAGTTGAAATTTTAGGGAAATTTTAATTACTTTATCTACATTTAGATCAAACATTCCTTTTGCTAGTTTTTTTTTTAGTTACTTTATTAAGAAAAATGTTTGTCTTTCTTTGTTTAATATTTATATAAAAAGTTTTTTAACTTTTATTTCTATGCCGTTTTTATTTTAAGTATTTTATCTAGAAATTTTATCTGTTGTTATTATTTCATCTAGCATTTAATCAAAGCATTATTTTTGCTGTTTTTATTTTAATTTGAATAGAAGATATGAATTTTCAAAATCGTGCACGCCAACATTAAAATGACTGTTTGGCCAGCACTTTATTGTGCGATGGCATTAAATTTCAAACGGAGAAGACTGATATTTATATATAAAATTGAGTAGCCTTCTCAACTAAAGTGGCCCTCTGACCCTACTTTTATAAATAAATAAAAACCATTTATCTTCGACTTGTAGTTACACCTGTTTAAGACACTTTATTTTATAAAATTTAATTTTATGTTTAGGTCAAAACTTTCTTTTTAGCAGTAAAAATACTCTAGGTTTCAAATAGTAATTACAATTTTTACATGCTATGGTATGGCCTCACAAGCTAAATCTGTGGAAAAAAAAAAAAAAAAAAAAGAATATTTATGCAATTTAATAATTGCTGAGGTATGACTGAAATAAACAAATACTTAATAAATTTACCTGAAATACAATCCCATGCTCGTCCAGATGGAATAAGAGGAGCAATAACTAAAAAATATTTAAACATTAATGGTGTTCAAAAAACTAAAAAATATTTAAATATTAATGGTGTTCTAAAACTAAAAAATATTCAAATATTAATGGTGTTCTAAAACTAAAAAATATTTAAATATTAATGGTGTTTTAAAACTAAAAAATATTTAAATATTAATGGTGTTCTAAAACTAAAAAATATTTAAATATTAATGGTGTTCTAAAAACTAAAAAATATTTAAATATTAATGGTGTTCTAAAACTAAAAAATATTTAAATATTAATGGTGTTCTAAAACTAAAAAATATTTAAATATTAATGGTGTTCTAAAACTAAAAAATATTTAAATATTAATGGTGTTCTAAAAACTAAAAAATATTTAAATATTAATGGTGTTCAAAAAACTAAAAAATATTTAAATATTAATGGTGTTCTAAAACTAAAAAATATTTAAATATTAATGGTGTTCTAAAAACTAAAAAATATTTAAATATTAATGGTGTTCAAAAAACTAAAAAATATTTAAATATTAATGGTGTTCTAAAACTAAAAAATATTTAAATATTAATGGTGTTCTAAAACTAAAAAATATTTAAATATTAATGGTGTTCTAAATCTATAAAATATTTAAATATTAATGGTGTTCTAAAACTAAATAATATTTAAATATTAATGGTGTTCTAAAACTAAAAAATATTTAAATATTAATGGTGTTCTAAAACTAAAAAATATTTAAATATTAATGGTGTTCAAAAAACTAAAAAATATTTAAATATTAATGGTGTTCTAAAACTAAAAAATATTTAAATATTAATGGTGTTCTAAAACTAAAAAATATTTAAATATTAATGGTGTTCTAAAACTAAAAAATATTTAAATATTAATGGTGTTCTAAAACTAAAAAATATTTAAATATTAATGGTGTTCTAAAAACTAAAAAATATTTAAATATTAATGGTGTTCTAAAACTAAAAAATATTTAAACGTTAATGGTGTTCAAAGGTAATAGTTATTGAATAAATAGAAAAAAGATACAGTTATAATCTTATTTAATCATAATGTTTAAGTTAATAATGTAATGAGAAGTTTGTTCATTAAGTGATGGATTCCATTTAAAGTGGAGCACTTCTTTCACCTTTAATTTAAGTTTGGTTGGAGCAGTATCCAAAACTTCAAAAGAATCACGATTAGACGGATTTTTGCAATTAATTGATGTATTTATATGTCTATATACATGAGTTTATCAGTTTTAAGGTTTTTATATATCCTAATTGTCAAATGTCAGGAGGTTTCTCCAATATAATTGGCATTACAGTTAGCAAGAAAAAAATATTTTGTATACAAATATTGTCTACAAGTAGCTAAGCTAAAAGGATCTTTAATAAATATTTATATTTTCAATATATTTATAAATATTATATTTTTTATTATATTAGTAGTAAACATTAATTTTCTCAGAACATCTTTGCATTTTTTATGAACAACTTTTTTATTTTTATTTTCGTATATTTAAAATTATGGAAGTTAATGGAAGAGTGTTAAAGAGCTACACATTAAATGGTAAAATCCCTCACTTAATAAACAAACCTTTTATCATGTTATTATCAATTCAATCAAACTGAAAGTTTACTTTATTTTGATTTTGGCAATATTGATTATTTATTAACCAAATCATTTTTCAATTTTTGCTTAAATAAAGGGATAAATATATATGCATATATCAGGGGCAGAACCAAAATGTTTTGATGTTGAAGATAGCTAACTTCCAGACACGGGACAAACCCCACAAATTTATGTGTGTATACTTATGCCAAATAAAGATGATATGCAAAAACTTGTGATGATTGGAGTCTGGAAAAAAGAAAGCCCTAAAATTTTGACCACAACTGCCCCAAACAAGAGAGCAACCAGTTGATGAAATATTTTTCGTATTATTCTTGAATAAATTAATTTTCACCAATAAATTCTAGGCTCCTCAAAACATTCCATAAGCATTAAAATCCAAATTTGTGAACCCCCAAAAATCGTCGCATAAAATTCAGAGCTTATCAATGAATATAAATTTATTTATAATCCAAAAAATATTTTATCAACTTGTTACTGCCTTGTTTGAGGCAGTTGTAGCCAAAATTTTAGGGCTTTCTTTTTCCAAGACTAATTATTGCAATTTTTTGTAAATAATCCCTATTTAACACAAGTATAAACATGCAAATTTATTTGCTCCATGTCTGTTAACTATCATAAAAAACTATCATAAAGTTAATTATCATAAAAAAACGCCAGATCCGTGTATATATATATATATATATATATATATATATATATATATATATATATATATATATATATATATATATATATATATATATATATATATATATACAGGCTTGGTCGGGAAGCGGGAGCGATTGCTCTCGAATACTGACCATGGAAATTATATTTAGTTGCAAAAAACTGGCCAGGTTTTTCAGTCGTTTTGAGAACATTTAAGTTTATTTACGAAACAAAAAAATTTTGTTTTACGGATATACATGGAAACATAAAAAACTTGAATGTTCTCAAAACATCGTAGTGCAATAGAATAAAAAGAATATTCGCGAACACTAAAAACCTGCCAAATTAACGAACAAACTAATTCTATTGGTTCAAAAAATACGCTGACTAAGCGAAATAAAGTTTTAGAGCATTCTGTTGAAATATTTTAAAAATTATATTATTCACGATTTGTTACGTTTTCAGATTTCTAGCATAAATCGTTTTAAGAATATATATTAACTGTTTACAAAAATAAATGTTTTAAATATATATTAATTAAATTGTCAAAATTGTCAAAAAGTTTATTATAAATTATAGATTTTATTAGTACATTCTTATTTTTTATTTAAAAAATATGTATTCTTTATGTAAATGTAATTTTGTTGATCTGTTTTTTATCATAATGTATCTTTTAAAGCAATTTTTATGATTTAAACAAAGACTTACAAAAATAATTGCGTTTTCAATAAAATTATAATCGTTAAAGTTAATAAAACTAATCATGTAACAAACATATAAGAAGTTTCTGGTTACTAAACACAAACAACGCATACAAAGTAACTCGCGGATGAACAAGCACCGCGCCTGAGGTCACTACAGAACACAAATATATATAGCAAATAATTAGATATAAAGAAAAGTTTCTAGATATTGGTTTACTAACTCTAATTATTTTCGCTTCAGTTGCCATTCTTAAAAATTCGTTACACTTTTTTCTGCTTTAATTACTAATTAAAAAGCACACTCACTAAACATCATCATATTGTGATAGCAGTTTCGCTTCCTCATCATATTTTTAATCTTTTTAGTTGATTTCTATCTTGTTAATTTAATTTCTATAGTAATTCAATGATTTAATTATTTCATTTGTTAATCTTACTAAGAAGAATTGCTTCAAATATGTTAAACTTTTCAAACTACGCAAAACATAAAATAGGTATTGCAAAAATTAACTTTTTTATTTATAAAATAAATTAGCTTAAATAAAATTAAAACTTGCAAACTTGTTTAATAAAGAATATGTTTCCTTTTTAATCAATCGTAATATTTTACTTTACATAAAAAACATCGCTTAGTTTTATAAAAAAAATTATAAAAGCGATGTTTCAAAAATATTTGTTCTAAACGTAATTTATTTAGCTTAAAGTTTTTTCGCGTTTAAAGATATTTCATTTGCTTAACTTTTATTTAGTAATTGTCTCTCATTGGTCCAATTAATCTTACTGCTTTTTTTTAATTTAGCGCTTTTTTTTTTTTGCTTGTTAAAATGTTCTCAAAACAACTAAAAAATCTGGCCAGCTTTTCGCAACTAAATATTATTTATGTGGTCAGCAATCGAGAGCGATCGCTCCCGCTTCCTGACCAAGCCTGTATATATATATATATATATATATATATATATATATATATATATATATATATATACATATATATATATATATATATATATATATATATATATATATATATATATATATATATATATATATATATATATATATATATATATATATATATATATATATATATATATATATATATATATATATATATATATATATATATACACACACACATACCAAGGAGATATATATAAAACTATCTTTGATACTGAATAATTTGAGTATGTGTGAACATAACTGGTAATTGAGTGTGTGTACATGTATGCACATGTGCATATATATATATATTATATATATATATATATATATATATATATATATACATACATACATATATATCTGTCGTTAATATGATTATTAAAAATATAATTATTAATAAAATTTTATCAATAATACTGACATGCAGTTGCATTTTTCCCAGTAAATGCTTTGTAAAGATCAGGATTTTCAAATTCTAAGGCATCAATGAAATGTTTGATTCCAGATGATCCTTTACGTCGAATTATATCAATAAAGCAACTAACTTTTTGTTGTCTTGTTACAGCACTATTCAAAATCTGTTCACAATCTTCTTCATCCAAGACCTTCTTGCTTATCAAGTAACTTAAAACAAATTAAATTTAGTACATTATTAAATGCAAGCAAGTAAAACTGAAATAACAATGATAAATTTGTTATATTTTTTTATTAAAAATAAAAATTGGAGTTCGGAAAAAAATTAAACAAGTTAATAACATTATATTTTGCATTGCAAATACATGGTTTCCTATTATTCAAACTATAAGTTCTATTAAATACCCCAAATGCTAAGTGTTTTTTGTTTAAGATATATATATATATATATATATATATATATATATATATATATATATATATATATATATATATATATATATATATATATATATATACATATATATATTACATTTCGTGTGAGGTATATATCTTATACTGCTGAGTTAGGTGATCATGATGACATCATACTGAAATAGCCTACTATATATATATATATATATATATATATATATATATATATATATATATATATATATATATATATATATATATATATATATATATATATATATATATATATATATATATATATATATACATATATATATATATATATATATATATATATATATATATATTTTATATATATATATATATATATATATATATATATATATATATATATATATATATATATATATATATATATATATATACTATGAATGCGTGGTTAGATAACATCTCTGTCATCACCATGAAATAGCCTGTTGCTGGGAGCTTTAGCACATACACTGTCTTACAGACTGTTGCCACAAAAAAGTGCAGCTATAGCGACTAAGTGTTCAGCATAGGTTTCCAAACTTTTGTTTCATTATTTTTTTCTTGTTTTTCTGAAAAAGCTGTATTGAATGGTAGGAAAGACTAATAACAAATTGTTATTTGTATATGTTTAAGTAAATAGGTGATATTAAAGAAATAAAAAAATTACAGATAAAAACAATTTTATTCCTAAACCAGTGCACTATAAAATATATCATGCACAACATTGTTTTACTTGGTTCTAAGTATAGTAATAGACATATCTGAAACCTGGTTGAACTTTTCCTGCATCACTGCTTTACCTATTGAATGGAAAAATTAAACTATAAAAGAAGCACAGTATGATTTGTCTTTTATGTTATCATGGAAAATAAAACTACAAAAAAAAAAAAACATTTAAACTTGAAATATGAAAGTTAATATGAGTGGTTTATTTTTTTTTTATTACTGTGTTTATTTCACTTTTTAGTACCAATACGATTTACATATCTAAATAGCCTATATACAAAAACAGGCCTAGGGCACATAGGCCTGATTGTGTTTGAGTACATGTGTGTACCCTAGAGCACATGGGCCTATTTGTGTGTGTTTACAATAGACAAATAGGTCACATGGACCTATTTTTCTATTGTGTGTGTATTTGTTTGTGTATAAATGGCTTTCAATACATTTAAAACCGCTTTTTTTGTGTCAGTCAAGTCATATTAAGCATTGTTTATACCTAATGTCATTAGGTATAAACAATACTTGATCTAGCTATACTTTATTAGTAATGAGTATAAACAATTTTCTTAAACCTTCAATTTAATATTGTGTGACGTTATATATTAAAGCAATCCCAAGACTATAAACTTTAAACTTTATATATATATAATGCAGTACATTCAAACACCAATAAACATAAACAGATAAAACAAACAATAAAAAATTTATTTAAAAGTTTTAAATAAATTTTTTATTGTTTGTTTTATCTGTTTATGTTTATTGGAGTTTGAATGTACTGCATTATATATATATATATATATATATATATATATATATATATATATATATATATATATATATATATATATATATATATATATATATATATATATATACATATATATATATATATTTATATTATATATATATATATATATATATATATATATATATATATATATATATATATATATATATATATATATATATATATATATATATATATATATATATATATATATATAAAGTTTAAAGTGTTTTAATGCGTTTTAATAAAACGCATGATTAATTTAAAACGGATGTTTTTTTTGAAAGAGGGTTAAATCTACAATCTAGAATCCCAACTCGTTAAAGCGCCTAGTCTTTGAATAAACTTGAATAGGCTCACCTATATTGGTAGGTTATTTTTATTATTATTATTTTTATTATTCTTTATTTTTTTAATGTTTTTTCCTTTTTTTAAAGAAAATCTTTTTACTAAGGTGTTCTAAAAGTTCTGACGGTTTTGTAACTGTGCAACGCGGCACTAAGCGTCGCCCTGCCAACAATTCAACTAAGATGGTAAATAAACACGTTATGTTGTTGTAAATAAACATGTTATAATCGTTTTTTAGGTCTAATAATTTCAGTTTGTTAATAAATGTATTCAAGTTAAAATTTAAAATCTTTAAGCCAAAACAAAGTATTTATTATTACTCTATTGGAAATTTTTATAACATTATTTTTAAGAGGATGTTGATACCTAGAAAAAAAATTGTATTTTAAATTGAGATTCAGAGTTTTTATTATTTGAGCAACCGTGGCGCAGTGGTTAGAGTTCTGGCTCAGAACCAGCCCAATAAGCAACATTGGTAAAAAAAAAAGGAGACGTAAACTTTTTGGTTAAATGCTTCTCCGCTGGGCTCTGTGATAAGACCGATATGTCTTCTTGAAGTCTTAGTAAAATAAAAAAAAAAAACTAAAATACTTATTATTTAAATTACAATAATTTTAATAACTTCGAATGGGAAAGGTATTTCTTCAAGATATGTTTAATACTTTGAACCTGACTAATCTAGATTGTAGTTCATAATAGTAGTTAACTTCGATAATTTATTTCGATATAATTTTTTTTTACCTGAAATTTTTTTCCAACTTTGACTAAACTCAAAATTGTAGTTATCAAATTAAAATTAGAATAAAAATTAATAAAAAAACAATTTCTTGCATTTAAATGATTTTAAATCTCTCAAAATAATAATTAATAATAATTTACATAGGGTAGATTAGGGTAATATGAGCACCTTAAGCGAAAATTAGAATATTTTCAAAAATAAATATGTTGGATCTAAAATTTTTGCGAATAAACAATTTTTAAGGATCCCTACTCATGATCCATTTAGATATTTGGGTATCCGACATTTTTTCTTAAAAACACAGAAGTTTTAAAAAATTAGCAAAAGTGCTCGTATTACCCAGACCCCTTGGTAATATGAGCACTTTAAATTAGCTCAAAAAAATAGCATTAATTAAGTAAAAAAAGACCAACCTGATTAAAAGAACTAATTTTTGGAATATAAGGAATCGTGATTAACAAAACTTATCATTAGAAGATCAAATTTTAAGCTACATTTTGTTGAAACAATATTTATATGTTTTCCGCAACAACAAAAAATTAATTCGTTATTTTTTCAATTTTATTAACTCAAGCCTTTGAACGATAAAAATTCAAGTTTTTTAAATTTAAGTTCAGAAAAATATTTAGTATTGTTAAAATATTAAAATTTTTTACTTATTCAAGAAGCAATTAAAAACCACTGCTATTTTAGGACTTTAAACTTAGTAATTTCAATGAAAAACACTGGGTAATTTAAGCATGCTCATATTACACAAAAATGGCATCTTTAAATAAAGTCAAAAATAAATGTTTCTATGCATTATTTTTTAAACCAAAATGAATTAGATTTTTTGCTAATATATTTTTCTTTATGAAAAAATTAATTTCATTATTTTAGCACCAAAATTTTGCGCCACAGAGTTATTCACGTGTGATGATATTATTTTAACAAAGCAAAAAATTTAAAAGCGTTTTAATTAGATGATGTCCGCTAATTATTGCATATAAATTTACGCTAATTGTACTTATTCCTGTTATCACCACATAAAGTTGATTCGAAAAACACAAAGCAACTTTAACTTCACATCTAATAAATCTTCAACTATGCTCATATTACCAAGGTGCCCATATTACCCTAATCTACCCTATAATTGCTAAATAATTAGCAGTTTGACTATTCGTTTAACGAATATTTAAACGAATAGTACTATTTGTTAAACGAATAATACTATTATTTTGATTATTCGTTAAACGAATAAGTACTCGTTTTAACAAATTCTTTAAACGAATAAGTATTATTTCGTTAAACGAATTGTACCATTTGTTGATATGTATGAATAGTACAATTCGTTTAAGAATAGTACAATATGTTAAACGAGTAGTACAATTCGTTAAACGAAGAGTACATTTTGTTAAACAAAAGTACTGGGCTAGGGTTAGTGTTGTAAAAACTGGTCAAACTAGATTTTAGAAATTTATACTGGATCTTAGCGAATAGTGGAACGAATAGTATGTTGTATTTATTGACTAAAGTTTTATGAGGAACTAATATTTGTCAAACGAATAATATTATTTGGTTCTTATAAAACTTTACAAGAACCAAATGTTATTATAATTCTTTCTAGACATTAATAATACTTAAAACAAAAATAATTCCATTTGTATATTATATCTGCACAAAGGAGTTTTTATAAGAAAGCTCGTAAAATCCATAGATCTAAACATAAAATTCAAAACGAAATAAATCAACAAAGAGTATAGAAAAGTGTATACATAATATAAACCAATCTGAAGCAGATTGGTCAAATAGCGTCAAACAACTTTCCTCTATTTTACGCCCGTTCTGAACTAGTTTTCGTTGAAAAATTTAAGTATCATTTAATTGAAAAAAAAAAGTTATTACTTTTTAAAAAACTATTATAATTTAAAAAGAAAACTTTACTATTATTATAATACTAATTGTTAAACTTCGTTTAACAAATAGTATTTATTTATCGCATTGTTTTCGTTTAACGAATCAAAGAAATGTTAGTGTGAATTAAAATATATTGTCAAAACATAGGTTTTATGAAAATTTGATATAAGAATCATGACAACAACAATTCCCAATTACCTCGATGGCAAATTGTTTTCATTAAAAAAAGAACACAAGTAAATTTGTTATATGAACAGTAAAAAAAATGCAATTTTAACCTTTTTTAGAAAAAAACAACAAGTTCGTGCCAGACAAAAATAAAAAAGCAATAATGAAAATACTTGCTTCAAAAGATTCAAATATATATTTGATTTCAGCAATATAAACAAAAAATGTCGTTATGATACAAAATCGCAGAGGATCATTTAAAGGTGAGTATTGTAACAATTGAATGTTGGCTGTGTTTCACCAATAGATTACATCCGGAAATCGCTTAGAGGATTGGTTGTACTAATACTCCTGCTCAAGCTCATTTTCTTTTCATTAACAATATTTGAAACTATTTCCCATTAAAAAGGCCCACAATACACAATAATATTGAGTATAAATTCATCTATATTTTAGAACAATTAAGTTGTTGTCTGAAAGTCTTACGACCAACTTTTATGTTTGAAAAATTTACTTAACAAAATAAAAAGTTCTAGTGTTTTTTTTAACTAAACTTATTCCATTTGCTTCGTTAGCCACGAAATGGAATATTAAAAATTATTCCAAAAATATAGAAACACTTAAATGAGAAAAAATGACAAAAAACAAACAAACAAAAAAAGCAATAATAACAAGAAACTATTTTTTCGAGTTCTAATTAAGTTAAAAAAATATGAAATATTTGTAACACAAATATTGTTGTACAAATTATTATCATCAAAAAAATCAGACAAAGAATTTTTGATTTTACAAATTCTACATGATTTTAATTAAATCAAGAACTTCTCACTTTTGAACTTCTAAATTCAGTTATTAGACAAAACAAATAGATATCAACTTTGCTTTAATAATTTCAAAAACTCTAAAGTTTTAAAACAAAACATTACCTAAAAATAAATTGTCTGTGAATATCTAAATTCGTCGTAATCTCAACACGAAGGTTATCTAGTAACTCTTTATAGTTTTCCATCGTTTTTTCATTTTCAGTAGCCGAACTTGTCTCATTTAGGTTTTTGGTCATTTTAATGTTAATTTTTGTTGGTTCGCATCATGAAAAATTTACGCAGCTCAAACAAACGAATGCTATTTGACTGACTTTAATGATTTATTTTAAAATGTTAATCCTGCAACATAAAAGCTTGTTAAGTATTTATTTAAATTGATCTGCGATTTCGATTTCGATTTCTGTCGTTATTAAAAAAACGCATTAATTCGTGAAGAGCCTAAATCATATAAGGCGTTTGTCTATTTATAAATAAAGTAAAGTTTTCAAATTATATAAAAACTATACAAATAACCATTAAAAAGCTGTGTTAGTTAAAAAAAAAAACATCCGAAAACGAAACACCATTTATAACGAAATACCGCACGTAACATTGATAGTAGATGATTATCAAAAGTATTTTTATTCGTGAAAATACGATCTAACACAAACTATATAACAAAAAATATTTGTTATTGAATTATATTTTTTATGAACCTTTTCTTAAGTGTTCTAAAACTTCGTTTAACTCGATAATCACGTTGAGCAATTTTGATTTGTGTTCTCTATGAGCTTCGCGTTAAGCAGAGTTTACTGTAACTATAATCTTATCAAATACATTTGTGCAAACAATTAAAAAAAAAAAAATTTTTTTCAAGAATAAAATGCTAAAAAATCTTCCTTTAAGCTACCGAAATTCATAATTTATATGTGTAATTAAAATTGTTGTTTTATGCTCATCAAAAATGATCGGTGAAGACGATAACGGCAATTTTCTTGCAACTCTAGAGCTACTTGCAAAGTACAACAAGACCCTTCAGTTACATCTAGAAGAAGTTTCTCGCTGCCAACAAGAAGGTAAACAAATTGTTGCTCATTATTTGGGTTGGAATCTTTAAAATGAATTTATAAAAGAATGCAGAAGAATTGTCCATGGTGCCATCATTAAAGAAGCGCATATGAAATTTACTATTCCATTCTTGTCAAAGGAACGCCTGACGTCTCTTATACAGAGCAAATTGCATTTTTTCTCCGCTTTGTCTACTATAGTATTGATAAAAGATAGATAGTTAAGAAGCCCTTTCTTAGGGTCAAAAAAATTGAAAAAAAAAGAGAGGTGTATATATTAAATAATTATGAATGTCTTGAATCAAAATGACATCGATCTGAAGAACTGTCAGGGTCACGGATACGAAAACGGTGGCAACATGTCTGCTGTTGACAAAGAAATACTTAAACTTTCTACATGTCATGCAGCACTCATAACTTTAATCTAGCTGGTGTTCATTCCCTTAAATATTTTATAGAAATGAAGAACTATTTTGGCCGATTCCAGTTACTCTATAATCTTTTTATTGAAAGCCCTATACGATGGATAATCTTGACCGAGACGACTGGTTTGTCTCTTCTTCTCTAATATATATATATGTATATATATATATATATATATATATATATATATATATATATATATATATATATATATATATATATATATATATATATATATATATATATATATATATATATATATATACATATATATATATATATATGTGTGTGTGTGTGTGTGTGTGTGTGTGTTTAGGTTCCACAAGTCCAAACTACAGCTTAAAAACTCTAGCGTGTCTACTGTTTTGGGTGCCAAAGAAGCACGCCGCTAGTTGAGCACATGCTGAGCAGTCAAAAAAGTGTATTCTGATAACACTAAATTACAGACTGGCGCATGTTCTTGCGTCCTAAAGTAGCATAATTATATCTCTATCTTCCAATTTTTGAAAGATATTTGCCCGAGAGACAAGTTAATAAACAATTTGAATAAGTTTTTATTTACCCAGGAAAAAAAAGTTCTATAGAATTTTCTTTAAACTTTTGAAACATATGGCCTATAGAAACTTTATAGAATTTCTATAGAATGTCTATTAATTTTTATAGAAATTGCTATAAATTTTTTTTTCTATAAAAATAAAAGTTGAAAAAAAATTTCAATAGGATTTTTTCAGAAGTTAACAAAAACTATATTAATTACTATAATAATTCTAAAGAAATTCTATAGAACTCTATAGAATTTCTATAGGCCATATGTTTCAAAAGTTTATATAAAGTTCTATAGCACTTTTTTTACTGGGTAAATAAAGGAAAACATTGTTCGCATAAGTCGTAATTATTGAGGAATAATAAGTAATCTGAATCTCCAAACATTATACTGAATGTTTTTAGAAACTCTGTTGGTGATAAAAAAATTGCAGCGATTGAAATTTTTAACGAAAAAATCTTTAAGGTCTTCTTTGAAACGCCAAGTTTATATCGTTAAGTTGCTATATTACAGTTAATGGTTTTAAAGTTTAAAAATAAATGAAATGAATTTTAATTTTATCAAATGAAGGGTAACCGTCATTAAAAAGATAATAAATTGCATCTTCATAGTATTAAATGTATTTGAAACCGCATTAAAAAATTTTATCATTGTTCTTTGTAATTGATCGTTTAGGAGCCTTTTAGAAGCCATGCAGGTTATTAGAGATATTTTGAAATTTTAAGAACCATCAGAAATTCGTGATGAATTTAGAAACTCTTAAAAAATAATGAAGAACTGCAAAAACAACAAGTAGTTTTATTTTTGATATTTCCATAGAAATAAGTCTTAACTCATGGTTATTTACAATTTATGACATGATAGGACAAATACAATTGTAGTTTCCGTATCAATGGATGTTAACAAAGTTGTAGTAGCTCTTTTAACCAGTTTAAATTTTGATTGTCTTATCACTAAGGAACTTAATACGTCACTAATGGAGTTAGTGCTATGATAAGTAAATGTGCATGTGTGCGTGTGTGTGTGTATGTGTGTGTGTGCGTGTGTGGTTGTCAAGTTGCTACAAAAAGTTTGTTGCAACTTAATCAAAACTTGTTGAAAATTCTTTACAATGTCTGTTAATTTCTTTAGAAATTTCTATAGAACTAATTTTTCTACTTAGTTTTCTATAAAAAAAAATTTATAGCAATTTTTATAGAAATTAATAGACATTCAATAGAAATTCTTTAGAAATGCTATAGAATTTCTATAGGCCATATGTTTTAAAAGTTTATAAAAATTCTATAGAACTTTTTTTCCTGGGTTGCTGCTGTTGCACGACTTTTAAAAGTATAATTGATAAAATTTTAAATTATTTTATAGCAAATTTTATAGCAAATAAAAAAAACAGACAGTTTATAATCAAAGTTGAAAGTTTTAAGATAATTTTATAAGCAATGTATACTTACTTTACACATTAATACATATTCTTTAATAAAATATAATAACAAATTAATAAAATATAATTTATCAAATATAATAAAAAATTAAAATTAAAAAGAATTTAGATTTCATAACATAGCAAAAATTTAAAATTCAAAGTACGATAATTCAGAGCCAACGACAACGGATACACCAAAAGGGGCACTGTCCCCTACTTTTTTTCTAATAGACTTTTTTTTTTTTTCAAAAATGTCTCTAGTCATAGAGAACTTTTTTAGATATTGACGATTGTCACCCTCCACTTCGATACCTGTGTCTATTTTTTATTTATTTTTTTTTTCTTGCAGTTAAAATAAAGCATAAATTATTATAGTGATTATAATTATTAAAATGTTCGTTAAAATTTCTTTCATCAATTTACTTTTTTATAAAATTAAGTATTTTTGTCCACAATTCAATTATTTTTTCGCACATAATGCCCTATGCGTTAACGAAACAGATTGTGCGTCATTATGTATTGAAGTTTTTAATGAAAGCCACAAAAAAAACATAATCCTTAATGCTATTTATAAAATACAATTTACTACTTTAAAAAGTTCAAAACTCATTTAAACCATTCTAAACTAAAGTCAATAAAAAGTTGAAGCATGATTACGTTGTCGGAATAATATTAATTGCATATTTCAAGGTTTAATGCAATAATATTTTACATATATGTAATATATTTTAAATATATGTAAACACTTATAAAATTAGTAAAACATTATTGCATATATATGCAATAATTGTTTAACTAATTTCACATTCTAATATCTAGTTCAATGTCTTTCCGTTTTTCTTTATGCTGTTTTTCTAACTCGGCTACTTATGACTTTTACTCTTATTTGCTTCTGTTCTTCCTTAAACTCGCTTACTCTTGGTCCGTCGAAGCGGGTTATGATGTTTTCTAGTGAGCTGAACTTGTCTCAATGGACCTTGGTATGTGACCTTTAAACGGCAATTAGTCGGAGGAAGAAAAACCAATTTATTTTTATACCAATTTATTTTTACATGACGTAGCAAAGTAAAGGATATGCAAATCATTACTCTGGAAATCAGACCCGACAACATCGGGATGGCCAGGGAGTACTGATCTCCACACTTTTTTTCTAAAAGGTTTTTTTCTTTTTTTTCTATTTTTAGGTATATAGGATTTTTTCTACGAACGAAGCACGTTTGCTACGCAACAAAGTAACATTGGTTATACTACCCGCTTAAAATTCTTATATTATAAGAATACATCTTGCATTTACTTACCAGATTCAATTCACTCTGCACACTTCCTAATATGAAGTTAATCACCTTGCACATTTTTAAATTTAAAATTAAATACCTCGTTTGTTTTCTGTCGCCATTACATCTTTTATATATTCTGTATTTACTAGTCACTTGCGTACATACAACAATCAAGTCGCTAGAATATTCAAGACACCCAAGTTAAAGGTAATTTCTTTTCCAGATTTTTTCTAATAAACAAACACGCCATATATACTCTAGGGAACTCATCTCTTAGTATCCCTGAGCTATAGGCTATATCCTTCTTTACATTGATTGCTAGTTTATAACACCTCACTGTTGATTATTTTGTTTTATTAAGCATAATTTCTATACACAAAATACAAGTTTAAAACACCTCTTAATTTAAGAGTTTGTTTTAATGATATCATATCTATCTAGTGTGTAAAATATTACAAACTATATGCATTTAGGCAAACTTTAAGTGTTTCTAATTAACCATATACCACTATATTTCACTTTATGTGTTATAATTTTAAATTAATTTTAAGATCACCTATTGCGCTAATTTTTTCTTAACTTTTTTCTAAAAGATATATAAGTGTTTACATAATAGGTTTATGACAGGTTAATTGGCTCCGTGTAGTGTGCCCTTTTAGTGTTGCAACATGAGTGAGGCTTGGCGTCGGAATGGGTTTTTTATACCAATTTTGATGATAAGACTCCGACGGGAGTTTTTAGAAGTCAGTGAATCAAACATTCGAAACGTCATAATACCAGGGTAGAGACCTTCTCAAAAAGTTTAATACTATACCCATTTTCTGATGAGAATCTGGTATTTACACTACCTAATTCGTTTACTTTTTTCTCTAAACACTAATGTATGTTTAAACGTATCTTTTTTGAATTCTATGTGCGCGAATTTTTAAAATTGTTTCAAATAATGTGTTTAAATTAATCAATTGTTCTGTTGTTTGCTTTGTATTTTGTAATATGCATTAGTTACCATGTTTTTTTTGTTTTTTTTTGTCAGTTTATTGTTGTCAAATTAATATTGTTATGATATATTGTCCCATGATGTTTTGCTGTTAGTAAGCACTAACAGTTTGTTTGTATAAAATAAATATTACAAGACTAAGTTTTTATTTGAAGATAATATTTAAGGGTAAGAGTATAAAATCTCTAAGTTAAGCTCACACACATTTTCACACACCTTTTTCGAACTTGAATTTAAATTTAAATTTACTTCTTTAAGATTGTAAGTTCCCCTATTTTAGTTAAAATTATAAATTGTATAAGCGAGGCATGCATACACATTTCTTTTCGAGCTTCAAATTGTGTAATGTCGCATACACGCATTTTCTCTGAACGACCTTTTTTGAGCATTATTTATTCCCTATTTTTCAAGCATTATTTGAAGCGCCTTTTCCATGTTTTATTTGATTAATTTTAAGCTGACCTGCGTCCGTTTTGTGTTTCCTATGCGCTTAAGTTCTATTCTAAATTTGTGTCTAAATTAATGTGCTTCTACACTAGAGATCTGTTCTGTAAAATATATATATCAACTTCTTTAATAAAAATAATATTTTCTTATATCAGTTATATATTCTCTCGTTCTAAGCTTGAGGTCTTATTAATACTTTTTACTTTTTATTTTATTTCCTTAGAAGGTGTTTTTCTATCTTTGCTTTTTAACTTTTATTATTTCGCTGATTGTAAAACCATTAATCGATGTCAGGGCTTCAATTATATCAGGTGTTGCATGCGGCTTTTTTCAATAATGGCTCGCACATTTTTAATATTTTCAGCAGTATACGTGGTTTGAGGGTGAATGAGCTAGGATCATCTTCAAAACTCTCTCTACCATATTTAATAAAAATTTTTTATCTTTAAATAAAGTAGCCCACTTGACAACTGTACTATATTTTGGAGCTCGGTCACCATAAACTAAAACCAATTCATCAGTTACGGCTTGTGCTAAAATTCCAAGTAGAGCACGGGTTTTAATATATGCTCGATATTCAAGTTTTTCTATTTTTAAATTTTTTCTTTTAAACGTATATAATAAAAGTTTAATACCTTTTTTTATAAACATTCAAAATATTTCATCAAGTACTTAAAATGTTCATAATTAAACATAGTTTAAGTTGATATATAAATATTTAATTATTTTCTGTCTTATTGTAACTTTATAGATGAAGTTCTACGAATTTCTCTAACGACCTAAGTAATATTTTGTGTTTTGGGTTGTGTAGTGGCCGCTACACAAACCCACTTTTTACATCAGAAGAAAAATTTAAATTTATAAAGAAGTGGATTTTGCGTAGGGGCATCTTATAAGAAAAATTTGTTGCCCTCACGTTTGGGTATAGGGTGGGATGAACTTTTAGGATTTTTTTCTTTCCCAGCCTCCAACCATTGCAATTTTAAATTTAATTAACCATTGCAATTTTAAACCATTGCAAACAAAAGCAAAAGCTTTTACCCAGTAATTAGTCAGTTCACATAAAGTTAAGCTGTTTACTCAGTAAATGCTCAGCTTTACGTGAATAAAAATTTAAGCGAAACTCCTGAAATTTTTTATTCACGTAAAGCTGACCAATTACTAAGTAAAAGCAAATGCCTTTTTTATTCACCCGGTCTCTTTAATGTTATCATTTTCTAAAGGCTAAAATAAAATACCGTTAATCTTTATAATCAGGGGCGGATCCAGCATTTTTTGGTGTTTGTGATAACTAACTTCCTGACATGGAGCAAACACCAAACATTTGTATGTTTATACTTAGGGGTAGTCCATAAAGTACGTACGCTCATAGGGGGAGGGGGAGATCTTCAAAAAGCGTATGGGGAGGGGGGGTTCAATTTAAAAGTACGTACTTCGATTTTCTAATTTTACACAATTAATCAGCTAGTCAATAGAAAAGCTAAAATTCTGACGAAAGATCTTACTTTGCCAACATAAAAAGATGTGTTGTATAGAAAGTGGAAGGTATAGTTTCTCTCTATGCACACATGCATGGGCGCCCGCAGGATTTTTTGATGTTCCTGATACACCACTTCCACACTTTGTGCAAACTCCAAACTTAAGTATGTTGCAAAAAATTGTTATGGCGGTAGTCTGGGAACAAAAATGCTCTCAAATGCTTGCATCCCCTCCCCTGCCCAAACGTGAGGGCACTAATGTAGTAAAATTTTCCAACCCCCTCCCCCAAAAAAAATATATAAATGAGGAGCTGTACATTTTGCATCAACATTTTTTTGTAGTTTACAATATTTTTCAACAAAATTTAAATTCTGCCAATAAATTTGAATTTAGTTTTAGATCGTAAAGTTAAAAATTTTACTACGTAAGTGCCCTCACGTTTGAGCAAGGGGGCAAGCGTTTAAGGGCTATTTGTTGACAGGTCTCTGCCATCCCAATTTTTTACATAGTCTCCTCATTTGGCATAGGTATAAACATACTTAAGTTTGGAGATGGAAACAATACGTGAAAGTGTCCTATCTGGAACATCAAAAAATCCTGTAGTCGCTCAAGCCACCCCTTATATACTAACCCTGAGTATACTCAGGGCGAGTATATAAAGGGTGGCATGTGTGCAATGCACAACTAAACACTGCTAAAACCTGTTTTTTGTTGACTCAAAAAAAAGGCAACCTATTTTTTGCATATGCATGCACACTGTGCATAGCTAATAGGTCGGAGACCCCCTCCCCCTCCATTTCCTCAATTAGGGTCTCAAAATCTTCCAAATTTTACCGCTAGGTTTTGCTAAAATAAAATAGCAAAAGGGCATAAAATTTGCTGCTCCCCCACAACACCCCACTCCCTCTAATTAGGGGGTATGAGTAGCCTACACTCAGCACTGGGTTTTAAGCTTTGTTTACAATATTATTCTTCTCGCGTGACTTGCTTTTTACGGACTTACTAAAGAGGGATGCCTGAAAAAAACGTCTACCTTAAGTATAGTTTATTTTTATTTGATTCGTCTCATTAAACAAAAAATGTAAAATAGGACTTTACTGGGAATCGCACTCCAGTCTCCGCTGTCACTGCCCTTAACATTATCCACTCGGCCAAGCGATCTTTTCAAAAATCCAAGATTTAATTTTATTTAAATTTATATTTGTATAAATTTAATGATGTTTTTTAAATTGGGATCCTTTGCCGCTAACAAAGGGCTTTGGGGTCGTATAAATACTTTATATGTTTTTCACCCCTTGCCTATTTTCTTTTTTTATTATTATAAAAATTTATTGAAACAAAAAAGGTAAAGGAGGTACCCTAGATCCTAGATACTTTTAAAGTATCTAGGGTATCTCCTCACCCTTTTTTTTTCAATTAAGGAAGGGGGGGATGTTTTGCAAGGATAAGGATGTTTTGCAAAAAATTGCGATAATTGGAGCTTGGGAACAAAAAAACCCTAAAGTTTTCGCCACAACTACCCCAAACGCGAGAGCAATAAGTTGACAAAATGTTTTTTTACTATACTTAACTAAAGTTATATTTATCGATTGATTTTAAATTTGATACAACAAGTTGTGACTATATAAAATTTGTAATCTCCTCATATTGAGGGGGGTTTAAATTTTATAAGGTAATAATTTTTTAACGCTGAGCGATTATACAATGAAATTTAAAGTTTATTAATAAATATAACTTTGGTTGAGAATAGTAAAAAAAATTATTTTCTCAACTTGTTGCTCTCACGTTTGGGGTAGTTGTGGCCAAAATTGTAGGGCTCTTTTGTTCCCAGGCTCCAATCATCTCAATTTTTTGCAAAACATCCTTATTTGACTTAAGTATAAACTTATAAATATTTGAAGTTTCTTCCATGTCAGGAAGTTAGTTATTTCAAGTAACAATTAAAACTGGATCCGCCCCTAATACTAATTACTAAAGCTATTTAAATATTGTTAAAAGGTTGTAAATCAGTTGTTATAGTACTATTATTTTTTTTTTAAATAGTTTTTACATTATTTTAGTTCATATAGTTATATACATTGAATTATTTAAAAATTTAAAGAGAGACTTACCTAAAACCATTTTTATCACTTATATGACAACTTTTTGTTAGGAATTTGTTTATTCTATGGATATGATGATCATTTTCATTGTTGAAACATAAAAACCATTATAACCATTACAAACAAAACATAAAAATCAATAAGTTAAAAAATACCCAACCAAAAATCCTCTGGAATACCTTAAGAGATATAAAGCCTGACAAACTCAAAACCATTTACTATAAATAATAAAAAGGATAAGGAAACAATCACTAAAGAATTTGCAGATCGGAAAAACGTTTAAACACCAAAGCAATTACGCATACTGCTTTGAATTTTCAAGTTTCACTTTGTACCAAATTTGATGTCGTAATAATATCTCTCGCCTAAAATTAAACAAGACCAAAAATGCGTTTGGAATCTCTGCAGAATATGCACTTTGCAAAGCCCTAATAAAGTGGCTAAAAATATTCTTTAACTTAATTATTAATCACGGTCAGGCCCCAAAATCGATGTCTACATTACTTATTACCTGTTACTAAATCTTATAAAAATCATTAACTGATCCTAATAACTACCGTGGTATTAGCATCATTCCGATCTTTGCAAAACTAATAGAATACTTTTGTTTTAATAATCTGTCCACACAGCAAAAAACATAACGCTAAAATAACGGTTACATAACGGTAATTGAAAATTTTGGCGTTATGTTCACCGTTATGTTAGCGTTATGTTTAGTTTAAAGCTTTATGCCCAAAACTATTTGTATGATATTTGTAAAGCGTTATGTTTAACCGTTATGTTTACAAAATGGCGCGAATCTAAAGGATTTTTGCAATTAGATTTTTTGTTTATAATGTCTCTACTATTTTGATTTACTTATTTATTTACGTACGGTATTTACCACTTATTAAGTAACTTAGCTATAAAACAGCATTTTGGTTGTTAATTAATATATATTTATTGTATATTTGGTTCTGAAGCCCATAACTGATTGGTATATTTTGATTGCTCACAATAAATGTCATGGCATCTATTGTTAATATATATATATATATATATATATATATATATATATATATATATATATATATATATATATATATATATATATGTATATATATATGTATATATATATAATATATATATATATATATATATATATATATATATATATTATATATATATATAAATATATATAATATATATATATATATATATATATATTTAATGTATATATATACATATATATATATATATATATATATATATATATATATATATATATATATATATATATATATATATATATATATATATAATATATATATATATATATATATATATATATATATATATATATATATATATATATGTATATATATATATATTAAATATATATATATATATATATATCATATGTATAATATATATACATATATATATATATATATATATATATATATATATATATATATATATATATATATATATATATATATATATATATATATATATATATATATATATATATATGTATATATATAATTATAATATATATAATGTCGTTTTGATGGCTGTTTATTTGTTAGATTTAACGTATCCTTGTTTTGGGCAGCTTCTGGGATGTTTCCAAGATATTTGCGGATTTGGGCAATAAGTTTTATTATTTAAAAAATTCATTTTAGTTCTGCAGTCTTTTCATAGCAATGCAAAGTACTTTTGACTTTATTAATGTTAATTTTTACCAAAGTTAATTTGTTTAATTATTTTTTTGGTTATGAAAAATGATTTAATATAAATGTATTAAGGTATTAAACTGCATGAATTTTTTATGTTTAATTAAACTTTTATTATCATAAAAATGTTCAAGGTTAGTTTGAGGAATTATTTGGAAATCGGAAAAATGGAAAAAACATTAAATTTGTTTATGCTGCATTTATACTTCTTGTATTGAAAATGCATACCTAAAAATTTCAAATTTTTAATTCACTGTATATTGTGCCAGTTTTCGGTCCGTAAATTGACCAATAAGTTCCCTGAAAAAGTCTTTAATATTTGAAATTATTTTGAAAGAAAAAATTATGTGTTGTTAAGTTGAAATTCTGAAGAAATATTTTTGGTCCATAAAACCTACAGGAGGTATACATTTCAAAAAAATAAAACATTGTCACGCGAGAAGGCTAAGCTCATCTTATATGGAATGACCCTATTATATGCTTATAATATATAAACTTTATACTATAATAGTATGATTATTGTAATATATTATATGATATTTTTATAATAAATTTTTTCTAGTAATATAATATAAATTAGTGTAGTATTATTAAACTAATTAAATTGTGCCAAATAATGTTGTTTAATAATGTTGTTTAATACTTGTGTAATAATGGTGTTTACCTCTTACCGTCATACCTGTTTGTTTATTTTTACTGTTTTTAACATTAATTTTGTATTGCAAGTATTAAAAAATGTTAAATATACTATTTGTAAAATTAAAATAGTATAAACTAATAATAACTACTTTACTTATTTCTTCAATAGTTAATAGTTGAAAATAATAAAGGCTGTTGTTGTCAAATTTCTTGGGGAAAGAAAATTGTTATTGCTTGTAATATTGCTGACATTTTAACTAATGGTAAGCATATTTTGTATTGCAATGGTTCACATTCTTTTTTTTTTTTTTCCATTTAATGTATTAATAATAATTTTTTATTTTATGATTGTGATAATTATTTTTTATTTATAAAATTTTAGTGTGATTCACTACATGAATAGTTATGCCAAAGTTTATATGGTCCACAAGTTATCTTTAATAAAACAGAATATGATGTAAGGAGTTGAAGAGGTATCGAAATGGATGTTCAACCCTTGATCAGTACATTTGTTTACTATTTGCTAGATTTAACATATTCTTGTTTTGGGCGGCTTCTGGGATGTTAGCAAGATATTTGAGACTTTTTGCAATTGGCTTTATTATCTAAAAAATGCATTTTTCTTCTGCAATGCAAATTACTTTTGAATTTATAAATTTTAATAAGTTATTTTATTCAATTATTTTGTAAATAATTTATTCAATTATTTTGTAAATAATTTATTCAATTATTTTGTAAATAATTTTCATGATTATTATAAATAGTATAATATAAATATACTATGATATGAAATATATTTTATGTATAATTTTTATTTTCTTATTACAACTTTTATTGACAAAAAAATGTTTTTTTGTTAAGTACTTTGTGCGAATAGTCATGCAGAATTATGCGTTTCTTTAAAAAGATAATTTTCATTTTACATAACGGTAACATAACGGGTAATTACCCGTTATGTTAGGTTTTCAACATAACGGTAACATAACGGGTAATTACCCGTTATATAACGGGAGTTTTCCTCGCACATAACGGTAAATTAGCGTTATGTAACCGTTATGTTTAAGGCAATTTTGCTATGACTAAACATAACGCTAAAACCGTTATGTTATTTTCATACATGTTAAGTATTAAACATAACGGCAATTACCCGTTATGTGCGAGGAAAACTCCCGTTATGTTTTTTAAAAATATAACGGGTATTTTATTTACTGTGCAGAGATAAAAGAAACTCATCCTCTTAAATTCGGTTTTACAAAAAATAGATTAACTTTACATGCTGATTTGTTGTAAGTTAAACAATTATACACTACAACAACAAAAACTCACCTGTCTATCTCTGTGAGCTAGATGCTGAAAAAGCATTTGATAACTGTAGTTTGTACATTCTATTTAAGAAAGTATACCACAAAAAAAAATATCGCTTTATATTATTAATACTGTATCTTTATTGTATCATAAAAGCAGTGATTCTGTCGCTTATCTAGGATGCAAATCATATTTACTTTATTTAACAAAAGAAGTTAGGCAAAGATTGATTCTGTCTCCTCACACGTTTAATATATATACTCAAAGCCTACTTAAAACCATACAAAATGAAAGTATAGTAGGGACATCAATATATGGAAATAACACAGGTGATAAAACAAATTTTGATTCCATCATACCTTTTTAGTTCTACCCTGTCTGGAATTAAAAAGCTTATGGCTGCTTATAATATATACACTAACGCAATTTTTATAAAGTTGAATGCTGACAAGACCGAGTTCTTGTTCACCGGAAAAAAATCATATTGCAAACTGCTCCATAACAGTCGACCACCAAAAAAATAAAACTGAATGATAAACTTAGTCATCTAGGTTTTATATGGAATAATAAAGGCTTTTTTTTTGCCTTGCTTGATCGTTCAAATATTGATCACAGAATATCAAAGTTCAAGGCATTAATCCAAACTCTTACTCAGTCTAGAATCCGCTTTGCTCATCCAAACTCTATTGTCCAGCAATATAAAACACTGGTGGTTTTGATACTTACATATGGTCTTGAACTTTGCGATTATAAAAACTTATTAATACATAAGCTTGATGTAGTAAGAAGGTGTATAAACAATCGTGCAGCAAAACAAGTTGAACTTATTTATTCGCATATTGAGCAATAAAACAACTTTGGATATTGTAAATTCGCAATTCAAAAACCAAATCGCTAGGTACCCTTTTATGCAATCTAAATAAACTAAACTTAAAGAACGTAATGCAAAACAAAAAGTAAAGATTATTGTCTTAAAAAATATAATTCCTAAAAAGGATCTTCAAAGATTAAACTATGCAACTGAGTGCGAAACTCATTGGAGCAAAGGAAAATCTTTAAAGATATTCTTGAAGTAAATACAGACTTATTTCTTCTCTAAAATATAACTTTATAATAATTTACCTTGTATTATATACAATGAGTGAATAATAAAATGTATATATATATAAATATATATAACATATATATAACATATATATACAAGGTAAATCTTATATATGTATATAACATATATATATACAAGGTAATTCATTTTGGAATGTTTTCTTCTAGAGTTTGCTTGAAAATAATATTACAGCAAAAACTTTATTTTTTTATGATATTACAACAGAAATTTTTTTTTTCTAATTTTGTTGCTTTATTTGTTTCTTAATATCTTACAATTGTCATTTTTTAAAAGTTAGATTTAAAAGCTTATCTTATGGGGCTCGGTGATAAAGCTAATTTATGACTTCTTCTAGCTCTAGCCATTAATTTTATTTTAATTTTTGTAAACAGTAAACATTTTAAACGGTAAATAAAAAAACTAAATAAAGCAGTAAACATTTTTAAACAGCGAAATTAAAAAGCTAAATAAGATACTATAATATAAGTGATTAAAAACTTTCCATACAAAAGAAAGTTTAGATTATATCATGATTTGCTAGAAATAATCCTCATTTTTCTCATTAATTAATAGAAATAGTTTCAGTTGTTATTTAAACTGAATTTTATTTGACATCATTGGTGTTCATCTTAATCCATATACTGAGTTTTTGAAAGTTACTAAAAACATTTTCCAATCATATATAGTTTGGGAGTCAATAGTTTACTCAAATTTGTTACTCAAATATTCGGTTAGGTACTTGTACTGAATTTTATAAAATAATGATTTAAAAATTTTTGGTATTGTATTTTTATTAACTTTATACATAAAAAATATAAAAAGTTAATATACATTATATGTTAACGATTCAGTTTGTTAAACAATGGTTTTGAATGAAAAAGACGGTATACGTCTGATGTTAATCTAATTGCATGTTTTTGTTTGTTTAATAGTTTTTTTTTCTAATTATAATTGTTGCTGCACCGAGCAATGTTGGTATAATTATGAATAATTATGAATTAATTAAGTACAATTATGATTATTTATGATTTAATTATAAATTATCATAATTATGAAATTATCATAGTTATGAATGAATCATGTTATGGTTATGGGTCATGGTTATGAATTATGATCATGAATTATGATTAATGAACAATAAACAATGATTATGAAATAATCATAATTATGAACTAATTATGAATTAATTATAAACGCATAATTAGGAAATGAAAAAATGAGAAATATTTTAGCGAGAAAAAAATGAGAAATATTTTAGCTTTTAGCTTTAAGGTAAAGTTTTTTACAACACTTCACAGTTGTCCTGAAAGGATAACACAAACGGCACTTCTTTATAATCGTTCCCAAACAACAAATAAAAGTACTCATGCATTCAATGATCCCATTAGATGTTTTAAAAAAGCATCTAAATTTTGAAGAGGTATCTTATTGCACAGATGATCATATGAAAGTAAGTAATCGGTTTAAGAGTTGCGAAACATAAAAAAAGGAGGGCATCAATAGTTTTTATATCATTTATTGAAGAAAAAACTTACAAGTTTTGTTTAAAAGTTAATAATAGCGTTGCAAAGGCCATAAAAAAATAAATTACGTCAGTGATTGAGTTAAGATCATTTAAATCAAATTAGATTTGGTCAAAAATGTTTGGACAAGCAAGTTTAATCAGATCTAAATGTTTGGACAAGCAAGTTTAATCAGATCTAAAGATTTATATGGTATTAAAGACTTTCCATCTGATGCCTTAGTGTTATAATTTTTGACCCAAAATTAATATCAGATATAAACAGTCTTGCATTTTCGAACCAATTACATATACTTTTTTTTAACATAAGTGATTCTTCATTTTCAGAAAATGCTGATAATATTAATTTCCGATTTAGAATTGCTTTTAAATAGAGCAAAAAAGTATTTGCTTTATAGCCTTAGAGACCATTCTAGCAAATGCAATAAGATCAATCTTGTTGTACCCGCAGGGGCAAAAAAATGCCCTAGACAGTACTAGAAACAAATGTGAACATTATTTTGGTTGTATCAGACAATTTGCAACAAAATTCTCTAATCTGTTTTTATTATGTGCAATGATCAAATAACTTTTCTTATCTGCTTTTATATCAGCAATAAACACTGGAAATAACTTTTCATAATGTTATGCCAGTATTTTATCTGGTTTTGTTGAACCTGTGTTTGCAATGCTAGAAAAAAACAAGAAAATTTATTGTGACAAACCTAATGATGCCCGATGAAATTTTTTATCGGGTATCATTAGGTTTGTCATAATAAAGTAGTCGTTTAGCTTTTTCCAGCACAAACTTCTGCTGTAAGTTTGGCTTCACTACTCTAATAGAGCTAACTCAATTTAGTGTTTATCCAAATTTCCTCTTTTTACTGTAAGAAAATCCAGAAAAACTCAACCGAAACAGTGACAAAAAAACTTAAAATAAGCGAAGATCTTGTAACTTCAAATTTTTTTTACAGATGGTAATGTTGGATAAGACCTCTTGAAACAAACACCGAGTATTGGAAATAAAGTATTATGCTGATATTGGAAAATCGATTATGATAAAATTAGTAACGGCATAAATCGTGTACCTGAATTGGTACTCTATAATAATTCTAATATTGTATTGCAGCTATTAAAGACTATTTTTGGCTTAAGTTTATCATTCTTTCTACTTACTACATATAATTACTCAATGTTACTTACAGTCTTAACCATAATTAATTCTAAATAATAGTGGTTATAAACACAGTTTAATAGATTGCGTTAAGTTTAAAGAATACTAAAAAAAATTCTGATTTTAAAGCTAAATTTAAAAAAACCATTTTTTAGATTGAAGATCCAAAAACCAGCAAATGGAAGATTTGTATTAAATATCGTAAGAACACATTGCATGAAAAGATATTATCAGCTTTTAGGTGATTGGAATTGTCGATGAAAAGTTTAAAAAGAACGAAATAGTTTTTGAAAAACAATTATAGTTCAGATTTTGATGCATATATTTGCATTAAAAAAAAATTGAAAATATAAATTATGTTTATTTATATTGAAATTGATATAAATTTACGTTGACACAATTTTGGTTATATTTCAAATGAGTCACTTACATTTGTCTGTTTGAATTGGAATAAATTTTGAAAAATCCTTTTGCGTTTTACTTAAAAATGGAAAGAACTTTTCCAGAATCAGGAAACAATGACGCGCTGGTAAAAATGTTGGTGAAAAATAACGAGTCAGTGACGGCAAACGGAAAAATGCCGGAAAATTCTTATGACACAATACTGAAAAAAGTTTACGACCCAGGATCTGACCACTGGCGGGAAACTGTCTAAGTATGCTGTACCATGTTTGTGAAATTTTTTTTTTTTTTTAGCAACATAGGCTTTTGGTGTTTATTTTTTTCAATTTTAGCTTTTGCTATAATTCTGGCAATTTGTATGTGTATGTAGTCAAAACTGATAATTGTGCATAATATGACAAATATTTATCCAGAAATATGACCAATATTTATGCAGAAATATTGGTGCGAAATGTAAATGTTAAATATCATTTGCGGAATATTTCCAATCTTGAAAATAATGTCTAATACAAACAATATCTTGAAACAATGTTCAAAAATTAAAGTTACTCTTTTTCAAGAACACATTAAAATGACTCATGGCTATTAGACTTAAAGTGTTGCTTTCTTTCACATTAATTATATAAACATGTAAACATAGCTATTAAAAGTTTTTAGTATAAAAATTCTAGAATATTTCATCGATCATTGCAAACAAAATTCTATTTAGTAAAAATTGCCAAATGAAATTTTAATCTCAAAATGGCATTTAATACATCTAAATATCTTCTGTTTTAGCCGTTTTGCGGAGAGCACTTGCTTTTTAAGCAGAAGATCCAGGTTCGAAACGAGCTTTGGACATATTTGGCGTCACGGTAAGGAAGGAGGCGTGAACTTCCTGGTTAAATGCACTTCCGCGGTGCTCTGTGACAAGACCGTTAGGACTTCTTGGGGCACCTAAAATAAAAAATAAAAATAATCATTGTTAAAATTCAGATTTTTTAAACTGGAAATAAATTGAAAAGAAACTGTATAATAAATCATGTCATTAACATCATTCCAAGGTTATTCCATCCTTATATGGAAAAGTCTGACTTTTTATGTATTTGATATCAGATGACATCAGAAATCATAACAATACATTGACTTTAACTCAAATATAAAATTGTTTAGTTAAAAAATCAAATTGATTTTTTAATTAAACAGTTCAAATGATAATCGATTATAGTAAAATTAAAATCGAAAAAGAAAACGAGGTTCTATGAATAAACAAGTAGTTTTAAACTCAATTTGTATTGTTCTATTGATCATTTTTTAGTAAACAAAAACGATTTAAAAACATATCATATTGGCAGTTCTATAAGTATTGTTGCATTAGTAGCGAAGCTATTGATGACATTCTTTTAGGTTCTGGCTAATTAGAACAATCAATGGCCACTTTCACTTGCACTTATTCAAACAATTCAAACACCTGCAGCATTTTCAATCACTCTACAGTCTCAAGTAGTACTTGTTGAGAAGCTCTTAATTATTGTACGTGAACAAAATGACCCATTTAAATGACATTTCACGCAATACACGCAAATATTGGATTTAAAGTTTACATTTTTTGCAACAAAAACATTTAGTTCCAACTACATAATACTTTGGTAAACATATTTTTTTGCACAAACGTTCCCGAAATATCAAATTCTCGCATTGCAACATTTCTGTGTGTAACTGTACTCTACACTTTTTACATTTTGTAACTTTTAATCGTTTGGCTCCTGGTACTTTGTTCTTTATTATTGTTTTGCTGAGGTTGCTCAGTATTGTTATGCTTAGACATTTGAGTACTTAGCATAGAGAGTCTACGCTTAAAAAAACTGCTTCAACTTTTTCTCAATACTGTTTTTGCAACGCTCAACACATGCTTGATACCTATCAAAACTTGAAGCTGGTGTAGTTGAGAAAAATGGTAATCGGTGTGTAGTTGGAGTAAGTGCTGTGGCAGCTATTAAAGATGATGAAGCTGTGTCTGAGCAAGATTGCGTAGATGCTGCGGAGGCTGTTAAAGTTGATGATGGTGGATTAAACATTTTTGTGATTGCTAATGCCTTATGATTAATGTTGTTTTTACTAAGTGAAAATAAGCCAGTGTACAGAAAATCAGCGATTGCATGCAAGCGTGTAAAACATTTACAACTCTCGTATAGCAATTTGAGCAAGGTGGAAAATTTTGTTTATCTAAATTCTTACACTTTGAGTCTTTGTAAAACTTTGTAAAAATTTTTTTCCATGCTTGTTTGACATGATAATAGACACCTATATTCAATGGTTATAGACAATGTGAAGAATACTCTGGTAGACAAATCAAGATTATATTGTGTTGTTTGCACAGCAATACCGCTTCCAAAATTATGTGAGTTGTATGCCCATCTAATACTAAAATATGAATACAACCAATTTTCTTAGTTTGGGTATAAATACTTTATTCAGTCTTTCAAAAATGTATCGTGCTCTATTTAACCTGATTTTGAAATTGAGTATTTGTTGCCAACTGGACCGCCTGTTGCCGAGCCAGGACAAAAGTTTCTTATGACTTTGTATATCACATATGGTGGTGCAAAATGCTCACCAGCGTTGAAGCAAATGTTTACAGTTTAATGAACTTTTATTTGCTGCCAGTAAGTTTAAATGCACGTTTTGCCCCTTTTTGACACACTACGGTTGCTTTGTCTTGATCACGCGAAAAACCTGTTTCATCACAATGCCAAATATGGGACCTAGAAGTTATACAAGTTTGTTGATATCGTTTGGCGACGCATTCAAAATAACGATAAATTATTTTTGGCGTACAAGAAGCGTCTCTTTTAGATGCTAAGTTTTCCGCTTTTCTTGTTGAAGTTTCTTTTGACTATCTCTTCATAAAGACATAAAGCCAATCTTTACAAAGCTTGCCATTTTTGAATAAGTGCAATTGATCTTCGCGTTTAAGGTAGTCATATAAAAATTCTAGGATTTCATTTTGGGTAAAACCATAATCCCAGTCACTAAGTAATTGGAACGCATGCACCAACAATTTTTCAGTTTCATTTAAGAGTACCTTTGTTGTACCTGAGCCATGAAAACCTTTGTTGTTGTTATTTTTGCAATCTATGAGCGTTGAGATTGGAACCCCATGGTTGAATGCAGCTTTTCTCAGTGATGTTTTATTTTCTTTCATACCAGTTAATGCGGCTAGTATATCGTCTTCCTTGTATGCTTTTGTTTTTTTAGTTGATTGTATTGTAAATAATATCATAATTGGTTTTTAATGAGTAAGAGATGATTATATTACAAATAACATTATAGTTTATTTTTAGATTTTTAGATAGACCGGAATTAACACTAAGTTAATTAAATGAAGATAGGCGCTTAGTCACTTGCGAAAAACTTAACTAAGTAATTAACCGAGTGTGCAGTTTTATCAGAAAAAAGAGTTTTTTATTACTTTTTTGATTTTTGTTCTAGCTGCATAAAAATTATACTATCAGAATTAAAATTAAATTTCCAACAAGATGATGCTAAATTTATTTTTATATCAGTTTCAGTTTAAGTGCTATTTTGTTTGCAACGATAAAAAATATATAAAAAATTTTAACTCCCGTTAAAGTTGTATTAAAAAAGTGTAGTTAAATCATATAATTTTATCAATTCGAATAGAGGAGATAGTTCTGTATTTGAATCTATTTTATTTCAAAGCCATATCCGTTTAGTTTTCACTTGATAATTTCGATCGGTGTGCGGAGTGATATGGTGCGCGGTTCGACCCGGTTTTATTCTATTCTTTCTACTGACAATAAGTTGGTGACAAATAAATGAACTGATGCGCAGTATAATACTAAGCCAAGCATTTAATTTTTTTTATTTGCAAATTAAATAATATCAACCATCAATACTGAGATCAAAAAAAAAAGAAACAGCAGAATTTAAATTACTTTTATAAAGAGCAAGCAAGTCTTGTAAATTTTGCAAAAGGTAAGATTCAACTGATGGAAAGTTACTTCAAAGACAGCAAATATTTGTAAAAAATATATTGAGACAGTTAGGTGGTGGGGATAGTTTTTTTATATTTAATATTTTTGGGTACTTTGGTCATAGTTTAAGTTAAAGAAAATTTGACTCATTCATAGATAGAGCAAGACACCTTAAGCAATAAGCTATGCAGTTACCTCTGTCCTGCTAATTAACCTTACGTAATTTATCTTTAAACTGACTTGCAGGGTCATCTGCCCAAATTTCTAACTCAGCAACTTCTGTTGGCTTCGAATCAGTTTATCAAGAATTACTAATGATGTTTCTTGATCATGAGTTATACAATCACTAACAACTGCATGATATTATTTGCAATGTAATTTAGCAGGTAGTTTTAAAACAACTTTGATGGGCTATTTGGTAACATTAGTTTTACTTTATTTAGAGAACTTAATAGAGAAGAAGGTGTACTAGATGGCTTCATGTGCAAATAATTTCATTAACAAGTTTTATAACATCGGTAAGGAAGGAGGCATGAACTTCCTTTCAAATGCTCTTCCGCAGTGCTCTGTGATAAGACCGTAAGGAAAAATTAATTAACACTAATTCCTCTTACAATTCTACGCTTTTATCAAAATGTAATTTAATTACTATTTATATAAACAACATTATTAATCGAAATTAAAAAAATTTAAGCATATGGTAACCTAATAATAATTTGGTTTTTGTTGGAACTCATTTATATTTTCCATAGAAATAACTCACTTGAGCGTGGAATTGCCCATATAAGGTAAAGCAATTTTTTAGAAAACCAAACTGAAGAGTTTTTTTTTATTTTAGGATAGATTAGTAAAATAAGATATTCTCTTAGTTTGCAAAAGTTGAAATAATGCTAATCCGATGGTAGTTATTTAGATCAACTAATGACTTTTTACACAATTTATCATAAGCAACGTTAACTTCGATTTTGGGATGTCTATCCATGATCAATAGAAAAGTTTAAGAATTTTCTGAGCCATTCTGTTGGTTCTTCACTGCGCGTATTCCTTAAATGTTTTGTTGAGATTACAAAAGTTGTTCAACTTTAGGCAAGTAATAGCCGTTTTTATGTTTTCATCTGATAAAATTACCTTGTCAAACTTGTACAAGGTGGAACTTTATAAATTGTAGAGGTATGTGTGAGGTATAAAATTTCTAGAGGTATGTGTGAGATTGCTTTAGTGCTTAAGTGATTTTCAAAACTTTAAAAAGTTTAAAACTTTAAAGTTTACTTTTAAAACGAAATTCGAAACAAATAGAACTTGAACTGATGCAATGAGATCTTTTATTAGACTTAATGTACTCACGCGTTAAGTAGTGACAAAAGTTTACGTATAAAAAACTTCACATTTTACCATAAAACAATATAACATAAAAAATTGAATATAAAAAAGTATTTAAAAGCAGCTGCTTAAACGTACGTATTTAATATTTCTCGACCACATTTTAAAATTTGTTTCTTAGGCGCATCTGATTTGTAAGCGCCATTCTTTTCATAAAATGAACTTATTTTTGACGTGTACGTTTCAGCAAATCCTACAAAAAGCACAAAAGCTTTTCAAGTAGAATTGATTCATTTATCCAAGAGGAGGCGGGGGGTCATCACTTCGTGACGTAATATTCTAGGGGGAGTCTAAACTTTTGTGACGAATTGTGACGAGGGGGAGGAAGGGGGTCAAAATTTGCAATAAATTGCGTTACGTCGTATATGGACAGTCCCTAAGGGCCTCAAATGCAAATTTTGTAATAATAGGGAGGTCCAAATTTCTATATTTCTTGTTTAACCAGTTATTCTTAATTAATTTTTTGAGAAAAATTCAAAAAACAATTCAGTTTTTGCTATTTTTTTATGGTTAATCTTCTACTTTTATTTTAAAAATTTGAAGGTATAAAAAATAAAAGTCTTTGCAAAAATTTCTTTGCATATTAAATTATGCAACTTTTCTTTCAAATTTATGCTATTCAAATTTTGATTAGATGAATTTAATTTTAAATCGTAGCGTTTTAGAAAAAAAAAGTTTTATCTGAAGTTTCTTTCTAAACAAAACTGAATTAGATAAAGATATGTTAAAATGAAAAAAAGATCGAAGAATGAGGTTCTTTATTTTAGGGATACAAGTAGGTCATTATCACGGAGGTCTACTCTGTTTGAATACATGATTATTGATAAAAAAATACAAACTTACATCTTATGTCTACCAAAGAACACGCTCATAACCTAAATGTTCTACATGGAAAGTTGCCGCAGCAATCCTTTATCACATATGATGACTTTTATAGTTATTTTTCATTTTCAATGGGAAAAATAGCAAACTGGATGAATTATTTTCATATATAATGTTTATTCTTTTTTTGTTATTTATAAATACCTATAATTATAATGTATATTATTGATAAATTAAACAGAAAAAGATTTCTACTTTTCTTATATTTAATGATAATAATAATTTCATCTCTTTTGAACAATGCCTTTTTTTGGCTTTTATTAAAATCAAAGTAGAAGGCTAAATAATCAAAATGAAAAAAAATGATTATGATTTTCAGAACCAGCATGAAAAACTAATTAAGAAAAATTGGTTAGACAAGAAAATATCTAAAAAAAGATGATTATGGACCACCCCCACCCCCACCCACCCCTAGCAAGAACAGTTTAAATAATGATAAGTTCTTCATCAAAAATGTTATTCGTAAACATTTAAAACTAGTATTTAAGTGATCATTATATAATTGTAAAAAATCAGTGTTACTCTAGTGTTAGTTTGGAATGCTGCAATTGTCTGTTATTTTATGTTCAAACAAAGAGTTATTTTTATGCAGAAATACTATAAATTTAATTTTATTCGCTTTAATCTTTGCCTTATTAATTAGTTATGACCTAGTAACGAGTTGTAACTTTAAGAATTTCTTTTTTAATTGCAGTCTATCTTCAATAATCTGCAGTTTCAATGTACGTTACAGACCTACTAAGTAGAACTACTAAGTAGTTGTTATTTTGATTAGTTATGATCTAGTAAATAGTTATAATTTTAAGAATTTTTTTTTAATCGCAGTTTTAAGTCTCTCCTATATTTTGCAGTTTCGATAATTTTTAGGAAAATTTCAAATATATTTTTTTATTCTTGAAAAAAAAAATATATCAATAAAATCTGCTTCTTAATAATAACTATATGAAACTTTGTTTCATATAATTATTATAAATAATAATTATATGAAACTTTGTTTAACTAAATATGAATATTTAGTTAAACAAAGTTTCAGAAAACTGTAGAAAAATTTGAACAATTCAAAAAAGCTGTTTAATAACTAAAAATTTATATTACATTTTTTTTATAAACAATACCATTAATAATTATTATCCTTCTTTACTGTATTTTGTTATTAATGGAATTTCGTTTTTTTTGTTTAACGATTATAACCTTAAATAATTATTTAAATGTAATGCGCACTTGATTCTATTTATAGGTAGGCAATTACCTTATAATAATTTAGAATCAGTTTCTTTATAAATAGACATCTTCCCTATTTTAGTCAGATTCTTTTCGAATTAATGTATTTTTTAATAACGACAGAAATCGAAATCGAAATCGCAGATCACTTTGAATAAATACTTAATAAGTTCTTATGTTGCAGGATTAAAAATTTTGATAAAATTATGGAAATCATTCAAATTGCATTCGTCTATTTGAACTGCACATATTTTAACAATGCAAATCAAAAAAAGTTAATACTAAAATGACCAAAAATTCAAATGAGACTTATTCGGTAACTGAAAATGAAAACAATAAAGAGTTACTAGATAACCTTCGTGTTGAGATTACGACGAATTTAGATATTCACAGACAATTTATTTTTAGGTAATGTTTTGATTTGAAATTTTAATTTAAAGTTTTTGAATTTAATAAAGCAAAACTAATACTTATTTGTTTATTTAGAAATTGTCAATTTAGAATTTTAAAAATGAGAAGTTCTTAATTTAATTAAAATTAGTTTAGAAGTTTAAATAAAGAAAAACTTTTTGCCTGAATTTATTTACGATAATAATAGCTTTTACAGTAAAAACGGTAAGAACGGTAAATGTACGAAAAAAATCGATGTATATACTATAACTTACACTGTCTTACACTATTAGCGTTTTTGCTTTTTACCGTTTTCAAGCTTATTTTAGGTGGAAAGTTCAACCCTAAAAAACACAATACTGTAACACAATGTAAGTTACAATATAATGCGTCGATTTTTTTCGTGCATTTACCGTTTTTACCAAAAAAGCTCAACTCTCGATAATAATTCGTTTAATAATGTTTTTGCTAGAAATAATTTATAGTTTTTTAACTTATTTAGAACTCTAAAAAATATTTTCTTGTTATTAATGTTTTTTTGTCGTCTTTTGTTAATTAGGTATCGCTTTTTTTTAATAGTTTTTAATATTCCCATTTGTGGCTGAAAAAGCAAACAGAATAAAATTAGTTAAAAACTCAAACAGAAAAATTTAACATAAAAATAACATTAAAAAACAAATACAGTAAAAACTTTTTACTTGAACTTTTTATTTGGATAAATTTAGATTCAGATTTTCAAGCTTACAGGTTGGTCCTATAAAATTACGTGGGAAATATAAGTCAAGGAATGGTATGATGAGCAAACTTTAATTCGGTTTGAACGGAAGATTTAATTTTTCAAAAAGAACGTCATTATTAGCAACTACGGACCGAAAGCAAATGTTTTAGAAGAGTGAATATGTAAAGTATGAAAGAAGCTCAAAAGACAGACTAGCAGTAACTCAAAAGTACTATAAAGAATCCATTATTAGCTGCGCCGCTCCGTATTATCAAATTAATGTAATTAAATTAATAGATTAATGTAATTTAATTAAAAAATTAATGTAAATTAATTAAAAAACTAAAATAGAGATAAGGTAACACGGTACTTTGACATGTGGGTTAATTACCCACACGTTACGTAACACTAACATGTTTTAGATTAAACAAACTTTACCCGTCACCTGTTAACTATAATTTAAATTATTTTAACAGATGTTGTAACCAGATGCTGTAGCCAGATGTTGAATGAACAAATTACTACTGTTATCCGCATATTACTAAGCATAAATAATAACACAGTAGGACATAAATTACATAAATTTCCAGTCTTTTTGTTGTAGAAAAAAATAAGTTAAACCATACTAAATATCTCTTCACATGTGCTTTTATGACATTATTTCTAAATACTAAGCATTTCAGATTATTTTTTAACAATTTTTTAAATATTTTTTAAATATTTCAGTTTTGAGGTAACATTGACAGGTATGCTCAAGTTATCCATTGGCTAAGAATCAATCTAAAGTTGGCGTAAAGTCTTACATCAGATGAATTTTTCACGATTACATGAACGATTATACGACTACATGAACGTTTACACGATTACATGAAATTCAAACAAAGCAAACCTAACAGAGTTAACTTTAAAAAAGCCACCTTAAAACCAACACTTGCAGAAAGTTAAAATCCACAACTAATGATGTTGCATAATACTGATAAAAGCAAAACATCAGAACCTGAAGATGTAAAAAATCTCTTTGTTTCAGAAATTAAAACAAAAACCAAAAAGTCTGTTAAAAAGAAATCAAACAAACAATCACAACACTGGAAGGTTTCGTCGGGTATTGAGTCATTAATGTGTTGTAGAGTTTAATAGTTTAACAATTCTTAAAAATCAATGCAAAAAAAAAAATTCAATCATCAATTAATAAAATTAATATTGAAACTAATGAAATTAATGCATAAACGTTAATTAATAATAAAATTAATGAAATCATAAAAAATTTTAATCATAAATTAACATAAACTTAAAATTTAACTTTTTATCAGTTTACATCGTCAATATTGTTAATAAACAGTTAAAAATATTTCTTATCAAGATAATTTTGTCAAATAAAAAGAAAAAATATGTTTTCTAAAGATGTATCAATGTTACACTAATTTACTTTACTCAACAAGATTTAGAGAACAACTTCGTTATTTAAAAATATAATTGAGCTAATACTCATTTATGTGATTGGCCTTATTTATTGAAAATATTTTAAGATATTGTTGATAAAAAGAAAACCATTGTAAATCAATTTAATAACATTTCTTTTTTCTTATGGATTATACAATTTTAATTTTAAATCTTTTTTTAAATAAATTTTTTAAATAAAAAGCTTTGCTTAGAGCGTTTGCTTCAAAACCGAAAGGCTTAATGTTACTTTAGACAAAATGAGTAGTTTTAGTTTTTCAGGTTAGCATTACCTCATGTACCATATTTCACAGCTGATTCATACTTGAGATTTACAAACATTATTCTGACGTAATAGAGTTGGATGAAAGTTTAAAAGTTTTTTTTGCTTTAGTTTTTACTTAAGACATTTTTTTTTTTAAAACATTTTTGCTTTCAACGAGGCTGCAAGCAATCACTAATTAGTGTTGGAAGTTACTGGAAGAGAAAAGATGAAGATTGTAGAGGAAGATAACGATTGACAGAAGACTTAAAAGACTGCAAATTATATGAATCAGGAAAGCAAGATGAAGGAAGCGAATTCCAAAGAACAGATGCACGAGGAAAAAAAACTAGATAAATAAGAGTTTTTGGATCACTTAGGAACAGTAACAGAAAAAGGATGAGACTTAATTGAATGACGAGTAACACAATAATGAATTTTAGTAGATGGCACAAGAGACGCTAGGTCTTTAGAGCAGTGCCCATTATAGTATTTGTAGAAAAGAGAAAGAGAAGCAACACTATGACGATGTGACAAAGGTTGAAGGTTGGCTGCAAGAGCTGGTCCAATTATGTTTACAATGCGTTTTCGCACCTTGTCTAAAAGAGAAAGTGTCAAGCTCGATAAAAAGATGCAACTTTAGCAGATGCTAATTTTGCAACGGATTTGATATAAGGTTTCCATGAAAAATTAAAAGTAAGAGTTAATCCTAGAAGATGAAGGGTAGATGACTCATCGAGTACATTACCGTTCATAAATGTAGCAAGATATAAATTTTTGCGGTAATGATTGGCTGAAAAAATTGAGTTTTATCTGACTTGAAGTTCACCAGCCACTGTGAGACCCATGCTGTAGCAGAAGTGAGATCCTTTTCAAGCTCAAATGCCCCCTGCAAGCAATCAGAGGGAGTTGGCTTCTTATCGTAACAAGAATAAATGGTAGTATCATCAGCGAACAATGCCACCTTAGATGCGAGAATATCTAGAAGATTGTTAACGTAAATTAAAAAAAGTATAGGGCCAAGTATTGAACTTTGAGGAACCACTCAGGTTACAGAATAAGAAGAAGAGTGCTGTCTATTCAGGACAACTTTTATACTACGATTGGAAAGGAAGGATTCAATAATCTTAAAGAATTTTCCAGATACACCATAAGAAGAAAGCTTATGGAGAAGACCAGCATGCCAAACTTTATCAAACGCTTTAGAAATGTCAAGAGCGATGGCCTTAACCTCTCCACCTTTATCTAATGCGCGATAAAACCTATCGGTTATTACTGTTAGCAAATCAGCCGTAGAACGAGAAGATCGAAATCCATATTGATGATCAGAAAGTAGGTTATGAGATTCGAGATGAGAGATTAAGTGTTTGTTAATTAAAGATTCAAAAACCTTGCTTATGATAGGAAGAAGACTAATGGGACGGTAGTTAGACAAATCGGATCGCTCTCCAGAATTTTTAAAAATAGGAATAACAGATGCTGCTTTCCAGCAGGCTGGAAAACAAAACTCTGATAAGCAATTGTTAAATAGTTTTGAAAGGATAGACGACAGCTCCGGAGAACACTTCTGCAAGACTATAACAGGCATGTTGTCCGAAGAGTCTAATCAGGAAATCACTTTAGATACAAAAGCTGGAGTGATAATGATGTCGAGCAGTGGATCAACCTGTTTGACGGCTATATCAGGTAGAACGCAACTAGTGGAATCCAGAGATGATATTGATGAAAAGTTCTTGGCAAACAATTCAGCTTTGTCTTTAGGTGAGGTGACAAAGTCTGAAACATACAAAAGAGGTGAAATTACAGACTTGCCCTTATTATTGATACTATTAAAGATTCTCCAGAAGTCACGAGAGCCTATTTTTTGAGATGAAATACGAGATTTCATGATCTGAGAATGGCGGGCTTTGGCGTTAGACAAAACCTTTTTACAGTGGTTCCTAGCAGTAATAAACAGACGTTTGTTTTTTGGAAAATTGTTTTGCTGATAGATATGAAAGTAATGGTTTCGATTGGCAATTGCAGCAGCACAATCTAATGAAAACCATAGAGAAGAGTGAAACTTGACCTGGAATCATCGAGAAGGAATAAAGGATTCCTTACCAGCCTGAATACACAAAGTTATGTAAGAAGCACATTTGTCAACAGAAAGACAAAAGATTTCTACCCAAGGGCCATCACGAAGAAAACCACAGAAAGAGTCCCAGTCAGCTTAAAGGTAGTTGTAAGGTGTGCGATGATAGGGTGAGTCTGATGATGAAGAAGAATGAGATAATAGTTTTAGAGAGATTAAGCGGTGATCAGAGACACCAAAAGGTAAATATGAAGAAACTGAGCACTGACTAGTATTAGAAACAAGACATAAGTCGAGTAGAGAAGGTAAATGATTCGGGTTGTCTGTAAAACGAGTTAGAAAGTTGACTATTTGAGTTAGGGATTGAGAAAGGCAAAAGTTGTAGGCTTTAATGCAACAACAACAATATTGGCTGATGGATAAAGAGAGAGGGCAATATGATCAGAAATAAAATCAAGAAGAGTGCAGTCTTGAGATGAAGGAGAGCAATATAGAACAAAGAGAAAGGTGATAGAGTGAAGTGGTGCTAAACAAAAACACATAAAAGAGTAGTCTGTGGATTCAAACCTAGTTTCCTGACAAATGGGTGAATTCTTACGAATGTAAATGCCCAAACCAAGGATGTGACTATTAGAGTCTTTACGAATTAAAGAAAGATAACCATCAACACTAAGATCACAAGATGAGACATCTGAACTCAAATTAGTCTCACAAAGAGCAAGTAGGTCTGGTGAACTTTGCAAGAGATAAGACTCAAGAGAAGAAAAGTTACTTTGAAGACAACGAATATTCGTGAATGATAGGTTTAGCGAACTGGGTGATGACTGTGGAAAATGAGTTAAATAGAATAATAGAATGAGTTGCTTAGTCATAAAAACAGAGACATAAGCAAAACCCATGCATTGAGTCAAGAAAATCCAGCATTCAACATCCTAAACTGGAAACAATGTATTAAAAATACATCTGCGCCAGCCTAATAGATGAAGAAGGGATGCGAGACTGGTCAACAGATAGAGTCTGTTTACTCCTTAAGACTTTGCCTATAAGGTCTTTTACAAGACAGCAGCCGGATACCTTTAACATCTGCCCAAGATGAGTATTTTTATCGGGACACCATCTCTAGCCTTTACTCACCCAAGAGCCCTAAAACAGGGGGTGTTTTCTGTCAGTTGGCATCTCCTAGCCTTTGCCTAAAAAGGCGTATCCTACAAGGCAGCAGGACATGAAGCAGATTGTTCTGGGTTACAGGTTACCAGGATCATGATAAACCAACCAGACATGATTTGACATATTTGAAGTGTCCAAAATTAAGTTTATTTTCTATTATATGTTTGTTTTATCACTTTTCATCCATCCCATTTCATTCTTTGCATGAGGTTAGGAGTTATAGACTTACTATTAATAACACAATAGGTACTTTTATTTGTTTTAGCTTCATTCCAAAAAAGAAAATGGGTCGCAAATATGAATGAAAACTTGGAATTTGTTCATATGCTGATTACATTCATAAACTTAAAATTTATTGAAACATAAATTTAATTAATCTGAAAGACTATGAATACCGTTACGTTTTAGTTCAACTATTTAATAAACACTAATTTCCATTAAATGTTATTATATTATTGTTTTTTTTAAAAAATATTCACCAAAAATGGTTCTATCCATTGTGTTTTGAGTTAGTAAATTGACATTCATAGTTTTTTTTAAAACATCCTTTTTGAACCAAGTAAACCCATAGAAGACACAATGTTATAAAACAAGTTCTACCCTTTAATTTCCTATCCGGAGTTATCCTATTTCCACAAGCATGCAAAATGACAGCTTATTTTTCTTTTTTACAGTAGTAAAAATCTCCAACTTTCATTAATAAAAACAAGGAAAACAAAATAATATATTATTGAAGCTACACATGTAGTAAACATGTAAAAAAATTCAAAAAAAACTGTTTCTTTTTCATGGAACAAATTGCTTTTCACAAGCAATGTTTACTATTTACATTTACTTACATTTTGCAATACTACATAAGACGCTCTGAATGCTTCAATTATTTGTGTGTTGTTTGAAGCAGGGTTGCATCCAAAAGAGCCAGACTCTTCCGCATTGACTTTTCAAAAAGTATCAATGAATGAGATTGTTCCATAGCATGAGTGTTTCTCAGCAATTGATTAAAAAATATCAATATTGTGTAGCAGCTTGGATTCATTTTCTGCAAAATGTCCACCATGGTAAGGCTGTTGCTTTATGTGTAATGCATTAGTTTAAAGAGTAAAAACTTGAAGTAGCGCAGCAAGCAGACGATTAAAAACTCCAATTAGGAGATGCTATTCTATAAGAGAATGGAATTTCAAAACCAAAATTTCTTCAGGTAGTTTAAATATTAGAGATTAAATAACATTTTTGTAGTCACAAGCTTTTCTTATATTTGAGGCTGCTGACTTGAAGAGTGAGACATTTTTTTTATAGATTCAAAAGTCCTCAATTTCTTTTGATTTACAAGTTTTTTTAAACTAGATTCACACCAGGTGCAGGGATGTGCAGTTGAGTGTATTTGAAATCCACAAATAATATTTGTAATTTTTTGATTACAGGACGTTAAAAACTCCTGGCCCTTCAAATTAATCAACTCAAATACTTGTGAAACGTTTGTATTATTTTCTTGCAGCTCCTCAGAGGCAGCATTAATGAGATGTCGTTTGACACCAGTGTCTATAAAAATATTACTTATGCAATTGAGTTTTTCTCGGGGAATGCTAGGTTCGTGATTTAATTTAATAATTCACAGGCTAAAATTCAGGAACCCATTTGCTCCGTAAATTCCAACCTTAACAATGTGACTTTTTAACGTACTTCTTATGGATATTTTTCATTTTTAGGCTTACGGAAGTCCTTGCAATGTTTGAAAGCCCTCACACATCCAGCGTGATCTTGAATCGACGAACTTGTGAAATGATGTGCAAGCTGCTTGCTGAATTCATCAAATTTTATGACGCAATATTTCTCAACAATCTGTTGTAAGGTTGATAGTAGCTGTTAACCTCTTGATGCCATTATTTGCCCAAGGTCTTTCACACTTATTGATGGATTCGGAGGCAAAATTTGTCTAGCTGATGACAAACCTATAATGAATGCAAAATGACAAAAGTTTAACCTGTCATTAATATATATTTCATATGTAGTATGTTCAACAAGTTTGATTTACAATTTTTTTTCATATATCTTATTTAGTTAAATTATGTTAAATGAAAGATATTTACCATATTTATCACTTAAAGTTTAGTGACCTTCCTCTTTAACTAGCGGATAAAAAATTTTAGTTTTTTTATTATTTGTCAATACATTGGTTATGTCACTTCAAAAAGAATACACTCAAATCTATTCTTTCCATTAATCTGACACTCTGCAACAAAAAAAGACTCTAGATAAACTAAAGCCTCTGCGTGGTTTTTAAAAATCTTTTAAAATCCTTGAAACAATTATAGCTGCATTGTTTGAAAATTCTTATCTAATTGCAGCTATATTTTGAAATATAGCTGCAATTAGATAAGAATTTTCTGTATATTATATTGATAATATTCTTTGAAATCATTCCTTTTATCTGATACATCAGTGTAATTAGAACAACCTGACTCACCATTAGAACACTTTATAATCTTTTGATTCGATAACAAATTGAGTTTTCTTTTTTTTCTTCGCAAATGAATAAATTCTAGCTCTATCAAGGGAATCCTTGCTGACTTTTTACATTTACAGTTAATGTGAGTTTACCTTTCACATCCCAGACAGTTCAAACATTCAAACATCAAACGATTGTGACAAAAAGTTCATTATGTTATCAATATCACCATTATAATCTTTCTACCAATCGACTTGTCTGTAAAATTACTAAAAATGAAATGGGATTGCTTTTTCCCATTGTTTAACTACTTCAAATCTTGTCTTCCTACCCAATTAAATAGTTATACTTTCTTTTCTGTCAGCTATTTTAAAAGTATAGCTGTACAAAGAACAGCACGACGAGTTAATAGCTCAGACGACATTAAGTCTTTTCCTTATCCTAGAAATAAGATATTATTATACCGTTGTACTATAACTATTATTATTATTACTACTGTTATTGCTACTGTTATTACTACTCTTATTAATAATATTCATATTGTTGTTATTATTATTTAAATAGTCAAATTAGGTAATTTGACTATTTAAATAATAATAAAATAAATTTGTTTTATTAAATTTCTAAATATTTATGTCAATAAGATTATCGTTTGTACAGAAACAGTCATACTGAATATTTTTATGATTATTTTAGTTGATCAACTTCCAACTGGCTCGGATATTTTTTAACACATGGCTTTTAATCAGTCTATATTTCTTAAAATATAAAAAAACTTAAATACTTATTTGGTAAAAAAAGGCAGGAAATACAAACAGTTTATTGAACTGCATTGTAAGTGTATTCTTAGAAAAATTAAGGGTTCGTGTCTTAAAGATGGATTTTCTCTTTAATCAGATAATAGGCTGAATCAAAAGTTGAATAGGTTGAACAAGATGTATTTTAATTAAATAAATAAAAAATTACGCAGGATATTGCCTTTTTTGTCAAAATAATTGATAATAATTAAGTATTATTAAATGAATGCTATTTAGATTTTGGAGAAAACAAGAAAGAAAAAACCATTTAGAAAATATTATTATGCAAAATGATCATAAATAAATTCAGAGTTGAAATCTTAGGACACCAGCAATAATTCAGATTTTGACCTTCGAGATTAGTGTTTTACTGATGCTGTTAGTAAAATATAAATAGAGAGTCTAAAATATTTTATTTCTGGTAATATTGCCCCAATTGCTACCATTACAATTTTTTCTCAATATTTTAGACAAAAGTTACTGCTACAATCTTTGAAAATTCTGGTGATGATCTTACAAATGTATGGTTATATAAGGGCAGGCTGACCTTGCCACCTCAGTACTGGCTCTCAGAATCATCATAAAAAATTATTTCTAATTTTTGCAAAAAATATTTTTTGTGTGACAAGGAAGAAATTAGTATAATGCAATAATTTGTTCATTGCTAAAAAGACAATAAAGAAAAACAAAACAGAGCTGTGACAAATTTTGTTCAATTTTTAAGGTAAAAGACAGCAAAGATATCAACAAAGAAAATAAATCACAATTTATTAGGCAAAAAAAGAATCACACAACGATTATATAGTGGACATTCTAAATTACTTTGTGAATAAAGAATTTATGCACAAACTACATTAGTGCACATTCTAAAGATATTTTGAATTTTAGTATTTTTTTAAAATGATTTTTTACATGAGAACTATTTTGGACATTATTTTGGGTGTTTTGATTTTTGAGAGCAAGGTAAACTTCGGAGTTTTTAAAGTTTTTTTTTATCATCTAAATTTTTTAATGTTTGTTCCAAATTTTGTCCCTAGGGTATATACACCAAAGCTTTTAATTCTTCCTAGTATAAGTTTTTACCTTTGTTGTAATTGAAACTATTACTGCTACAATAACAACAACAACAACAACAACAACAACTACTACTACTACTACTTCTACTACTACTACTATTACTACTACTCAATTTTTTTATTTACACCATACTGATTTTCACCAGTTTATACATGGAATCAGGAATTCTCTGTTATTAAGTTGTTTAATCTTTGCTTTTAACTTCATTTTTTGTCTTAATTTTTTTTTTTTTTTAATACAACAGATTTAATATTCTTCAAATATTTTTTATTTACTTGTGTTTAACAATAAACTGAATTTAATTGATGAAATTAAAATTTGATTTAAGTTACTTGATAAGTAAGAAAGTTTTGGATGAAGAAGACTGTGAACAGATAATGAATAGTGGTGTAACAAGACAGCAAAAAGTTTGTTGCTTTATTGATATAATTCGACGTAAAGGATTATCTGGAATCAAACATTTCATTGATGCTTTAGAATATGAAAATCCAGCTCTTTACAAAGCATTTACTGGGAAAAATGCAACTAAATGTTAGTATCATTGTCATAACAATACTGTAATTATTAAAATACAATATAAAATACAATATATATATATATATATATATATATATATATATATATATATATATATATATATATATATATATATATATATATATATATATATATATGTATATATATATATATATATATATATATATATATATATATATATATATATATATATATATATATATATATATATATATATATATATATATATATATATATATAATGTATGTATATATGTATGTACTTATGTATGTATGTATGTATGTATGTATGTATGTATGTATGTATGTATGTATGTATGTATGTATGTATGTATGTATGTATGTATATATGTATGTATGTAGTTGTATGTATGTATGTAAATATGCCAGAGCTGTCAAGTTTTCAAAATTGGCATGAAGAAGACTTTGTTATATTGCCTGATCATATAGTATTAATATCTATCCCACATAATATCTTCACCATTAAAAAAAATGTCCTCAAAATTAGATTGATTAAATATATTTGAAATATCATTTATTTCCCTCATCATAAATACATTTCCATATCATAAATACATTTTAAATGTTCATGGTTATACTCCCTAATGACAGTCTTAGCTTTTTCAATGACACTAGGGGATGGATCATATCCAAAGTATGTTTGAAATGAAGTATTACTCTTCATCTATTTGAAATTTAGTTGGGTTAAAACCTGCTAATGAAATTTAAACCTGCTAATAAAAAAGAGGAAGTTTTTATTTTTTTATATATGCAGGAGGGATATAAATTGCTCTTCTAAATTTAGGAGACTCAGCAAAATTAGAAAGACTTGACAGATCTGATATGCATTAGGTTAGGTCTGAAATTTTATACTTTCTTTATGTTATTTAAAAGGTTTTTCTTCAAAACCATGTCTCTTTCTCATCAACAATAATTTGGAAAATAATCAAGGTCTTAACAGATATAACAGGGCCCTAAATAAAACTCAGCAAAAAAAATTTTTTTTTCATAGTATGACATATGAGAACTCATTAAAAGCATAATTGTATACAGATTTGGAAAAAATATTTTTTTAAGCAAATCTAAAAAAGATTTTTTTTGCAAAGTTTAAAAAAATATTTTTTTTTAGAATTATTTACTTACAGTAATTAAATTTTCAAAATCCTTATTTTATTTTGCTTCATTTAAGTACCCATTACTAGTATACCTTGGTATATATATATATATATATATATATATATATATATATATATATATATATATATATATATATATATATATATATATATATATATATATATATATATATATATATATATATATATATATATATATATTTCTGTTAAATTTGTTCTTTTCTTTTACCTTTGACATTATTACTACTTAATATATTTTTTAGTTATGGCTCCTCTTATTCCATCTGGGCGAGCATGGGATTGTATTTCAGGTATGTTTAACAAAGGTTTGTTTATTGCATTGGAGTTATTATAATGTATAAACATTGTAAAGTTCAAACTGCAGACTTAGTTGTGAGGCAATTCCATATTGAGACTTAACTTGTGAGGTCATACTATACCATGTAGAAGTTATAGTTAATATTTCTAAATCTAAAGTATTTTTTGTGTCATTAAAAAGAAAGTTTTAACATAAAATAGAAAAATAAAAGAATAGAATATTATTTTAAAATATTAAATTAATGAAAAGTTCAACAGTTCCATAGTAATACATAATAATCAGTATTTTTTTTTATAAACATTTATAAGGTTAGCATGATTTTAAAAACAAAAAATATTATATTAAATAAGCAAAAACCGTAAAAAAAAAAAGCTTTAGAAATGAGTTGATTTTCTAGTTTTGAAAATGCTCTGTAAATTGCTTTCACAAAGATGCCCCTAATTTATACCCCCCTTATGTATTCATTATACTGTATTTAAAAACAATATTTAAAGTCATTTCTTGATGGAAGTGCTCACCTTGCTCTTCTTAGTAAGCTTCCATGTTCTTGTTAACTTGAGATAACTAATGGAATTTAAAGTTTTGTATCTCGTTTTGGCGTAATTTTTTAAAATAATTTGAACCAGCTCAACATTGAGAGTACTTTAAAGCCATGAATGACTGCAACAAAACTAATGCAAGTCACTCTCTCTATCCTGATTAGTTGTTTTGCTCATCTCATTTACTCATTATTAACTCACTGTCATTGATTTTCTTGATCTGTGGTTTGACAAAGATACAAGCTCTAACCTTAGCCTCAGAAAGCTTTGCAAAAATCTTAGCCTCAGAAAGCTTTGCAAAAATCTTAGCCTCAGAAAGCTTTGCAAAAAGGTGTTGGAAACACTTTATAGGTGCCGACTCTTTGTCAAGAAAACAAAAAATTACTTGCTGAAGCCTAAATTGAAGTGCAGTGTTGACATAAGCAGATTATTGACAATTTTCTGGTCAAGGAAATATGATCTGCTGTTCTCAACATCTGCTCCATCAATATCTTTTTTACTGTAGGGTTTTCTCATGAAAATGACTGATCCCTCATTAAGGAAGTAGAAGCAAACAGTTCAGAACTGTGTGGTACCGGTACAATAAAGGAATGTCTGGATAAATGATTTGGAGAAACTAGTTACTTAGTCACATAGTGTAATATGTCAATGATTAAGCTGTGCTTTTATAATTTTTATAACAATATATATATATATATATATATATATATATATATATATATATATATATATATATATATATATATATATATATATGTATATATATTACTTGTTATATATACATATATATATATATATATATATATATATATATATATATATATATATGTATATACAATTACTTGCTAATCACTTGTTTTTAATTTTTCTTTTATTCTCTGTTTACTTACTATTGCACTAATGAATCATCACTTAATATAATTTACTCTAGCTGTAAATATATTTATTAGTTTACATAGATATTATCTAAATTTAAAAATCAAACAAAAATATTTAAATGCTTTATTTGAAAATATAATTGAAATTTTTTTTTTTAAAAACTTTCATTTTCTTAATTAACAATTTTTGTGTTTATAGAATTATTGAAATATTTAATTCTAATAAAAATAAAAAATAAAAATGTTGTTATGTTAAAGGTCTTTCTGCAAAAGAATATGTTGATTCTGACAGAGCAATTTTATCAAGTCAACTGGAACAAAGAATAAAAGATTACCACTGTATGGTTATTCAACTTAATAGATCTATAGAAGAAAAAAACATTGTTGAAAAAAACCTAATGACAGCTCAATTAAAAATTGATGATCTTCAAAAGAATATTGAAAAGCTAAAGGTATTTTGCAAACATGACTAGTTACATTTGTTTTATTTTTAACTTTTGATTTAATAACTTTGCCAGTTTTCAAATGTATGAAAAATGTTTTTCATACATTTCATAAAAAATATTTTTTAAGGTGAGTTGTTAACTTGCCATTGATGTTTACAGTCTTGTAAATTTAGCCTGTCATTATTTAATTTGATCTGCGAAGCAAACAACTAATTACTGATAACTAACTAATTGCTTGCTATTAATTAGTTATCAGTAATAAGTTGCTAAATAACTAATTAATTAAGGCTTATATATATTTCTAATGGAGAATGTATTTATTAGTCTTCGTTCTGTGAAGATACTTTTCTTTTTAGAGAGTCCAAATAAAATGAGCTGCAAACAATATTGGTGCAATATTGCTTACAGTATGTAAATTATATAAAAAATATTGTGCCAATATTGTTTGCTGCTTAAGGCATTTTATATATTATTGTGTATACACGTAATGTTATGTAAACTGAATATATATGCAGTGATGTAAAAATAGTCAACTTTTTATTGTAATTACATTCCAATAAAGGCCACTATAGTTAAGAACTTTTTTATTATGGTTTTTAAAATGGTTTTTTATTTGATTTGTGTCTAAAAACAATCTTTGACTTTTCGCTTATTTCTTTAAACTTTATTCATTCATGTGTCACATGATAAGTTTGACATAAAAATGTATATAATTAACTACATTTTTCAATTACATTTTAATATTTATTTTAATGTTGTTTTTTATATTTAAAAATTATTTTTTGCATATTTAATTTCGAATATTATGTTTTAGGTACACTATCAAAATAATCCAAAGTCTGTAGAGACAAAAAATGTGTTACTTTCCAAGTTACAACAAGAAGAAATTCACTGTAAGTTTTATGATAAACTTGCAAGGCATGATAGTATGACAATCGCCTTACAATCAAAGCTTGTTGAACTATTAGATGAAATCAGCAAAAAAAACGATGAATGTATTCATTTAAAAGAAGATAACAAGAAAATTAAAAAAATGGTAAAGTTCTGTATTAAACTTCTTTTATCAGTTTTTGATAATATTTTTTCGTAACCAAGCAAATTGAAAATAAGACAAGTTTGAATAAAATACATGACTAAAGATTGCAAAGAGAATAAAGGATGAATAATTTGGGTGAAGTCTTTGTTATCAAGATTTTGCACACTGAATATAAAAAAAGGATTAGTGATATTATTTTCTGTTTACTTGACATATTAGCCCAATAATATAACATTGTTATAACATAATAGGCTAATAGTATAATATTGTAATGACATAATAACCTAAAACAAAGATATTGCCATGACATAATAGTCTAATAAAATAAAATAAGTTTTGAATTTTAAAAATGGAAAACAAAAAAAGTTATAATACTATTACTTCTTATACTACTTTGTATATATTACTTGTATATACTATTTGCATATACTACTTGTATATACTATTTGTATACACTACTTGTATATACTATTTTTATATACTATTTGTATATACTATTTATATATACTATTTCATGGCCTACTTAATACATGGTTGGATATTTTGCATAAATAGGCCGAAAATTAGAAGGCCAGTTTTTCAATATTATAAATTTTCGGGTTTTTAGTTTAAAAAGGTTTATATAGTAAAATTCTATTTTTCCCAACATTTTCAAGTTAAAAGTTTATTAGTTTTTACTGATTTAAAATTTTTAGATTGATTTTATTTTTAAAAATTTGTATTTTTTGTAAAATTTGTAAAACTGAAATTTGCATTTCAATTAAAATATATTTTCTTATTGCTAACAAAGAGTATTAAAATATAATATATAACTATAAAAGATAATACAGCATCTTTATGCTTTCCGTGACTTAAAATTATTTGTTCATTGTTAAAACAAATATTTATTATTGTTCAATTAACAAGAGAAAAACCCCATTCTATATGATCCTCACAACAAAGCATTGATTTAAATTATACTCATATAAAATATATTTGGAAATTTTTCTAATATCAAATACATTTGAACTAAGCAAACTTTTTTTCACTGCATCAAGCATAGCAAAACAATTAATAATATGATTTGCCAGTAATTTTGAGGGAGTTATGAAACTTCCTCTTGATAGATTTCAATAAACTTTGTATTTACATCAATGATATCACTTTTTAGCAGCAAAGAATGTAATTTTCATTTAACTTTTTTAAGTAATTTCCTGAATATATATCAGCAATATACCAGTAATAAAAATAGGAACTTGTTTACTGTTTTCATCTAACTCACATTCTGAATATCATTAATAAAAAGAATTTAGATTCACAACTGAGTTAAAAGGTTTTAAATACATTTTCCAAAAGTCAAAATTTTCTTTTAATATTGATCTCATTTGCAAAATATTCTCAGAGGTATTTACTTTACACAGCCTAACAAGAAATCTGCCACCTCATTTGACGGTACTTTGATAAATGTCCTTCAAATGGATCACTTTGGAAATGAGAGGTAAGAAAATAATTGAAACTTTTAAATAAACTTTTATTAAACTAGAAGAACTTTACAATGTTAAGATTAGTGCTTTAGAAGTCTGAGTTGTGAAACAATATCTGTATTGCAAATTTTGCCACTTTTCAACCAATTATAGCTTTAATTACATAAGGGATTGATAAAAACAGTTGTTACTTTGTAGAAATTACCTTCAGTAATCTCTTCAATACTAACTTTTTCAATAGTGATGGTAAAGAAGTTTGTTTCAAAAGAAGCGAATAAGCCTGAGATGATGATCACCTTTGCATTAGTGCAAAACATAACAAATATATATATATATATATGTATATATATGTATATATATATATATATATATATATATATATATATATATATATATATATATATATATATATATATATATATATATATATATATATATATATACTTATATATATATATATATATATTTGTATATACTATTTGTGTATACAACTTGTATATACTTTATATATACTACTTGTATATACTATTTGTATATACAACTTGTATATACAACTTGTATATACTTTATATATACTACTTGTGTATACTCTTTATATATACTATTTGTATATACAACTTGTATATACTTTATATATACTATTTGTATATACTATTTGTATATACAACTTGTATATACTTTATATATACTAGTTGTATATACAACTTGTATATACTTTATATATACTACTTGTATATACTATTTGTATATACAACTTGTATATACTTTATATATACTACTTGTATATACAACTTGTATATACTTTATATATACTACTTGTATATACTATTTGTATATACAACTTGTATATACTTTATATATACTACTTGTATATACTATTTGTATATACAACTTGTATATACTTTATATATACTACTTGTATATACAACTTGTATATACTTTATATATACTACTTGTATATACTATTTGTATATACAACTTGTATATACTTTATATATACTACTTGTATATACTATTTGTATATACAACTTGTATATACTTTATATATACTACTTGTATATACTATTTGTATATACAACTTGTATATACTTTATATATACTACTTGTATATACTATTTGTATATACAACTTGTATATACTTTATATATACTACTTGTATATACTATTTGTATATACAACTTGTATATACTTTGTATATACTACTTGTATATACAACTTGTATATACTTTATATATACTACTTTATATATATTATTTGTATATACTTTATATATACTTTGTACATACTACTTGTTATACTAGTTCTTATTGTATATTAAGTTCTTATACTACTTTGTTACTAATATTACTTTATTAAGTTTTCTTGTAAAATTTTTTCCAGGTGAACTGTTTTTATTATTTGCTTAGCTTTTGTAATGGATTTAACCAAAGGTAGAAAATGTAAACATTAATTTTATAAGCAATAAATAATCAAGTGTTTTTAACCTTTTTACTTATTTCTTGCAAGCAATAAATCCTGAGAAAAATGATAACAAATGTTTAAATTGCAAGTAAAAAATTTTATTTCGATTTTTGTCTATACTTTTCATATTTAAAAAATGTAAATAATAAATTATTTTTCAGGCTGATGAAATAAAGTTAAAGTTTAGTGTTCATCGAAAAATTATGAAAATATACAGTGAACATAACTTTAATGCAAATTCATCTTCGGCTGAGGAAATCAAAGAGAACCAACTTAAATTTCGGAGAACTGCAGAAGAGTTAGAAACATTAAAAGGAGAGTTTGATGAGTTTGTCAAATACAGTGACATGTTAAACACCAAATATAAAATGGTTTTGAAAGAAAATTCAGATTTAAAAAGCTTTATCAAACAGATAAGTTGTGATTTTAAGAACATGACTTTAGAAAATGAGCAAAGCAAATTACGCTCCAAAGGTTTGTTGTTACAGTTTCTTTATATAATAATAAATTATTTTTGTTATAAAAAATAACAGTTATTTTTATTTATTTGTTTAATTTTTTATTAAAAGATAATTTTAATAAATCAATGATTTTTAAGTTTTATAAAAAATATTTTTAAGTTATGAAAATTATTTTTAAGTTTTATAAAAATTAAAAAGCTTGTTTATGGTTTCATGAAATAAAAACTAAAGAAATTATTGAAGATATGGAACTAATTTTTTAATTTGAGAGAAAAACTTTTTTTAAACAAATCTTGCATACTAAAGCATAAAATTGTAGATAATCTCATAATATCAAAATTATCAATAAAAACATTGTGCCACATCAAAATCGGAAAAAAATAATTAAAAAAAAAAAATTTAGTATTAAAAATATACCCAGGTGTTTTTTTGCAAGCTACGCAACTTTTTTACATTGGTTTAACAAAGTTATAAAAGTTTTTCATTGAAACTCTTCTCCAAATGATATCTATTTCTTTCTTTAGACTTTAGACTTTTAGACTTTTAGATTTATGGATTTTATTCTGACCTAATTATCATAATAGTTTTTTGTTTATCCAACCCCAAACAGATTGTTGACCCAACCCCAAATAAATTGTTCATCCAACCCCAAATAGATCAAATCTGGTGATCAAGCTGCCAAGATGCAGATGTGTGGCCAGGATACAGGTGTTTTACAGATGATTGTTGATTCAATGATATTTTTAATAAGTTGAAAAATTATATCATCATTACCATTCAGAACTTTATTTAAAGGAGATGAGTTTTTCATAATTTACCAGTCAAATTGAAAATCTGAATGCTATATTTATATGTTTTAAATGTTTATAATTCTATATTTACATGTTTATAATTCTATATTTACATGTTTATAATTCTATATTTACATGTTTATAATTCTATATTTGTATATTTACACTTGTGATCATAGTTGTATGAATTCTAGAAATGGAAATTTCTAGAACATTCATACAACATTTGACATATGAATTCTAGAAATGGAATGGAATTACACATTTTTAAAAGACCAAAATGCAAGATTGGAAGCAGAAGTTAAAATGTACCAAGATATGCAAGCTGCACAAAAATTTGATTGTGAAAAATTATTGGAAGAAAAAGATAAATTGTATGATGCCATTACAGATTCAAAACAAAAATCAGATGAAGGACTTCAGAAACAGATTCTTATCAATGAGGCTCTTGAAAAAAATTATAGGTTTGCAGTTTTGAGTTTAAAACATACGGTTAAATATGTTAATATAAACCTTTAACTCATGACAACACATTTAATATGATGTTTGGTGACAACATTCATGACAACATATTTAATATGATGTTTGGTGACAACATTCATGACAACATATTTAATATGATGTTTGGTGACAACATTCATGACAACATATTTAATTGATGTTTGGTGACAACATTCATGACAACATATTTAATATGATGTTTGGTGACAACATTCATGACAACATATTTAATATGATGTTTGGTGACAACATTCATGACAACATATTTAATTGATGTTTGGTGACAACATTCATGACAACATATTTAATATGATATTTGGTGACAACATTCATGACAACATATTTAATATGATGTTTGTTGACAACATTTATGACAACATATCTAATATGATGTTTAGTGACAACATTCATGACAACATATTTAATATGATGTTTGGTGACAACATTCATGACAACATATTTAATTGATGTTTGGTGACAACATTCATGACAACATATTTAATATGATATTTGGTGACAACATTCATGACAACATATTTAATATGATGTTTGGTGACAACATTCATGACAACATATTTAATTGATGTTTGGTGACAACATTCATGACAACATATTTAATTGATGTTTGGTGACAACATTCATGACAACATATTTAATATGATATTTGGTGACAACATTCATGACAACATATTTAATTGATGTTTGGTGACAACATTCATGACAACATATTTAATATGATGTTTGGTGACAACATTCATGACAACATATTTAATATGATGTTTGGTGACAACATTCATGACAACATATTTAATATGATGTTTGGTGACAACATTCATGACAACATATTTAATTGATGTTTGGTGACAACATTCATGACAACATATTTAATTGATTTTTGGTGACAACATTCATGACAACATATTTAATATGATGTTTGGTGTTTTTAAATAAAGAGATTTTAGTTATTAGTTTCTTATTTAATAAGAACTATTACACTGTGATTCATTTAAGATAGTATATATTTTTAAATGATAATAATAGCTTTAATAATATAATAATTGATATAACAATAATGTAAATAATAATAATAATTTAAAAATATAAAAAATAATTAAAAAATAATGTAATAAAATATAATAATGATAATAATAATAATATAAAAAAATATAAAAGATGTTTGTTGTTTTTAATTAAAGAGATTTAGTTGCTTACTTATTAAAAAAAACAAGTTACACTGTGTCACATGCAAGAAGTTACTGTGTTACATGCAAGTATTTATTTTTGAAAAATATAATAATAGTTCAAATAATATATTAAATGATAAAAAAATAATTAAAATTAATAATATAAAATTAAATTAAAAGATTTATATTTTTTACCTAAGTAAAATTTTGTTATAGAAAAATTGCGATTGAATTAGAATCAGTTAAAAATACTTTACAACAAACTGTCAAAGAACTCAACGAAGCAAAAAATTCACTAAAATTAGTGTCTAAAACAAACCAATTTTCTGCATTTGAAAGCAAGAATAAAGACAAAAAGGTTATTTGTAAATAGCTTTTGAAATAAACAATATTATTTAATTTCTGTTTTTTGTAATTGTTATTATTTATATTTGGTGATAAAAGTACTGTGTACAATCAGAATATATATAGAGAGGTAAAATAAGTAACCTGTTTATAGACCAAAACACATTAAAAATCGTAAAAATGAAAACAAAAAGCATTTTTATTAGCTATTCTAAAAAGTAGTATGCCTTATATAAAATAACCTTTGATAAGTTTTAAACACTGACCTTTTGAACAATTTGAAAAAATTATACTATATTTTAGCTATATTTTTTGTCTATTTATTGCTATGTAAAAATTATTTAATGATATTTTAACTTAAAATTAAACTTTAATTTTATGCTTATTTTATATTATATTGTTTGATTTTGTGACCACAGTAACTATGCATATTGTGTTTTATAAAATTTTATTAGGTTTCACATTCGTTTATATTTTAAGTTGAGGAACCCCTTAAGTTACAGGATATAAAGAAGAGTGTTGTCCATTGAGGACAACTTTTGTACTACGATTGGTAAGGAAGGATTCAATAATCTTAAAGATGTTACCTGATACGCTGTACAAAGTGAGCTTCTGTAAAAGATCAGCATGCTAAACTTTATCTTCATGCTAAAAGTCTTTCTGTAAAAGATCAGCATGCTAAACTTTATCTTTAACTATACTTATCTTAGGCTTTGGAAATGTAAAGAGCAATAACCTCTTCACATCTATTTAATGCCCGATAAAATCTATCAGTTATTATCATTAATAAATCACCAGTAAAATGAGAAGACCAAAATCCATATTAAAGTAAGTTATTAGATTCAAGATGAAAGATTAAATGTTTGTCAATTAAAGACTCAAAAATTTTGCTTATGATAGTAAAGTGACTAATGGGGCAGTATTTAGACAAGTCAAATCGCTCTCCAGAATTCCGGAGAACACTTCTGCGTGACTATAACAGGCATGTTGTCTGGACCACAACCTGTAAAAGTGTCTAAGCAGGAAATTACTTTAGATATAGAAGCTGAAGTGTATGTACATCAAGCAATGGATCAACCTGTTTGTAGACTATATCAGGTAAGATGTGATAAAGGGAAATAAGAAATAATATTGATAACAAGTTCTTAGCAAACTATTCAGCTTCGTCTTTAGGTGAGGTAAAAAAATCTAAACCATACAAGAGAGGTGGAATAATAGATTTGCCCTCAGTATTGATACTGTTAAAGATTCTCCAGAAGTCACAAAAACCTAATTTTTGAGATGAAATACGAGATTTCATGACCCGAGAATAGCAAGATAAAACCTTTTTACAATGGTTTTTAGCAATAGTAAACAGACATCTGTTTTCTGGATAATTGTTTTGCTGATAAATATGGAAGTAATGGTTTTGATTTGAAATTGCAGCAGCACAATGCAAGGTAAACCAAGGAGAAGAATGAAGATTCACTTGGAATCACTTGGAAATCACTTTCATTTTGAAAAGAGAGGTGGAATTACAGATTTGCCTTCATGTTAGACATTTAAATATTCTCCATAAGTCTCTGGAGCTTAATTTTTGTTTAGTTTATTTATTTTTTATTTTTTGTAGTTTATATAGGTGCTCCCAGAAGTCCATATGGTCTTATCACAGAGCACCGTGAGAGCATTTAATAAGAAGTTCACACCTCCTTCCATACCAATGTTGCTTGTTAGACTAGAGCTGCCGTCAAACCTCGGACCTCTGGGTTCTGAGCCAGAACTCTAAACACTGTGCCACAGCTGCTAATATAACACTAAATTTTGTGACCTAAGAATAGTCCTTTTGGCATTAGACAAAACTTTTTTACAATGGTTTTTAGCAATAGTAAATAGAAAAAGGTTTTCTGGAGAATTGTTTTGGTAGTAGATATGAAAATAATAATTATGATTGGAAATTCTTGCAGCACAATCAGAGGAAAACCATGGAAAAGCATGAGGTCTTTACCAGAAGAGCAATGTATCATCATAATTGATTCAGATATTAATATACTTAATTTTTATGTAAACTAATTTATTGATTAAAGATACATTTTTATTTACTTTTTTATTTGTAAAAAAAAAAATTTTTTAATACTTAAATTCACCGGTTTTAAAACTTTGTGAATGTGGTATGATCGGACGGTATCAGGCGCATATTTTGAAGGTGGTTCCGGACAACTTAATCTGTTTACATATTAAAAATGAGCAATTTTTTAATTATAAATATTAATAAATTTAATATAATACACAAACCTTTAATAGTAATCCATTTAATTTTAATAAAAAGACCTTGGATTTGAAAAAAAGTGTTTTTTAAGTGTTTATTTTCATTAGTAAAAGCTATGGTTTTATTTCTAAATGATGACATTTTCATTCCCATTTCTTATATATCTGAGGCAATTTTAAAGGCAACTTTTTATTTAGATATAAATGTTAGCATTATTTATACTTAATTAAGCTTTTGATTATGTATTGGGTCATTCCATATCAAATTACCTAATGGTCCCTAGGGTACCACCTCAAATTTACTTAATTTTGCCCACCCACAGTATTTATGAAAAAAAATATGAACCTCAAAATTTCAGCTTGATTGACCAAACCGTTCAAAAGTTATGATTGATTTAATATTGACAAAAAGTACCTGGAGCTTACAGTAGATTTTTTTGATTTTTGACAGAGCATAACTTTGTAAATAAAAAAGGTGATCACCTGAAATTTTGTATGTTAATAGTTTTTAACCCAAATAATTCAATTTTGAAGGTGTTTTCGTAGGTAATTTTGATTGGCTTTAAGAAATTTATGAGTTATTTTACCCTAAAGTTGCTATAAAATGCAATAATAGGAAAATTTTTGGAAACTTTTATGTGCTGCAGTTTAATACCTATAGACAGGCAGCACCAATTTTTTTTCTTTTTTTGTGTAATCACTTGTGGAAAAAATTATAATTATGTGTTAAAAGTTAGTGATGTAGCATGGGATGTGGCAAAGAAGTGATGCTCAGCATTTATATTGTTATCTTCAAGATGGTACATTAACAGGTTTTTTTAATTTTTGTTCTGTGACACAGCACAATCACTGAAGTATTTTACTTTATTGAGTGTGGGTAATTTGATTTTGATAATGTGAGTAATTTTGTGAGAAAATGATGAACTGTTGTTTGGTCATCGCGAAGATGGTCAGAAATTTTACAATAGCATTCACATTTGAGTTGATTTTTTCATCTTTGTAATAAACATCAAATGGATGTAAGGTAGCTTGATCGTCTTGCCATTAAAACCCTTGTACCTTGCTGTATAACTATAGTTCTCTGCAAAATCCATAAGAATAAGACAAGTGTGTTGATCTAATGTTCTTTTTACCTTTGATAAGTAGGAGGATTGTGCTTCTTCGATAAATTGGTTTAGACAAAGGTCATACAAAGTTTTACTTAGAATTTAAATAAACTCAATACTTGTTTGAATTGTGACAAGTGCAGTTCAGTCAGTTAACATCCATTTTTGTATGTGATCTGATCGTTAAAATCAAAATCATTATTTTCAAACACATTTTTCAAGTATGTCTTCAAAATTCTTTTTACCAGGACAGTCAAAATATAGATGAAACATGCAGCTTCAACTATCTATATTACAAATACATACTTTCATCAAATCTTTGAGATATTTTAAATGGCCCTTAGGTAAAGCAGGGCACATCAACTTAGCATTTTGATGGTAAGAACATACGCATACACTGAGTGACTTCCACTACTGTCAATTGTGATGCCCCACTTTGGCCTTAGTTCACAGAACATGCTGAATCCAACTTTGTGTTTAGGGTATAACTTTTTAAACTCAAGATGAAGTTCCTTAAATTGAACTGATATATTTATATTTATGAACATTTTAAATATTTTTGTTTATGAACTTTTACATTATTTATATGCACAGAAACTTTTTTTTTCTGGACATTGTCTTTTAGAACTCTTTGGATTTATAAATTTCAATGACATTTTGTTTAAAAATATCTTCCAAAGGCTGTCCTATTTTAGCCTCAGGTTTAGCAAGTATTCTTTTTTCATTTTTCAACTTTTGAGCTTTCTTAACAAGATGTTAAAATACTAAAAATGTTTTGCAAGTTTTTTCAATTGACTAACTATCAGGAGTTAGTGTTAGTAGTTGAACCTTGTTTTAACTTGAACAAACTTATTTTCATTTTATCTTTTATTGCATCTAACATTTTGTCTAAATCATTAATTAAAAACTTTGGCATATAAAATTTGCTGAATGGTCACACACGAGCAGTGAACGCCTGAGGGAAGCATATTTTGACAGTTGTCAAGACAAAAATAAAGATTAATAGAGTAATATTTTAAAAAAAATAAGACAGGCTATACACCCACAACAATAAAAACAATAAAAATAAATAAATAAAAAATAAAAAAATTGTTTTATAAACACCAATATGAACTAAGATATACATTACCAGACAAAAACTTATAAAACAAAAAACCAATCAAAAAACCGATCTGAACAGCTAAAATTTTCTTCAGCAGCTTTATCTTGATTAACTTCTGTAATTTTTTCCAGTTTGAATTCATTCATACAGTTAGTACAAACTTTTTGACCAAGTTTAATTGTAAATTGATTTGCTACTGATATGTTGACTTATTGAAATGTTATTTTATTCTTGTGGACTTTAAATGGATCACAACAGTATTTTTGAAGTTCTTTATATCTAGAAATATAGGCTTTTTCATGGTGAAAACATATCTCCTCATTTGGTTCGAAAGTGTATCCTATCTTTTGAGTTAAAACTTTAATATCAGTATCTTTTAGTCTTATTCTTCCTACCATTTTACAATATGACATTTTATCACAATCTTCATTTAAAATTCTTCCCACACAACATTTCTTTGACATTTTTTACTAATTTAAAAATATTAAAATCAAGGGCTAAACATGTAACATTATCATCTAAAAAAAAACTTCTTTATATTTTTCCAGTAATAAAATTAGTAAAAATGAAATCTCAAGTACAAATGTGATTAAAATGCAACCAATAAACTAATTTTACATATAACTATTTCTGCATACGCAAAACTTTTTAGTTTTTGGTTCTTGCAATATTAAAAACTAAAATAATAAAATCTAAAAAACACTGTGCAGATTAAGATTTTAATACAAACTCTTGAAACAATTGAAGTATTTTACACTCAAATTATAACCGTGTGAAAATTATATCATTATAATTATATTATATGCATAAATTAAACAAATACATATTATAAAATCATATCAAATAAATGTGTCACACAAGTTAACACACTGATAATGTTATTTCAGGGAAAACTGATTATATTCATTCAGGGAAAAATTAAAAATATACACCTAAGTTATAGGGTTACAATCATGTCATAAGATAGACATAACCTTGCTAGTATAAAGTTTTTATAATTTATTTTAACTGTCTAAGCTATTTTTTATGCCTACAAAATAATTTTTTAATAAGTAATTTTTTTTTCTAATTATCTTTTTTTATAATTATCATAATTATCAATAATTATTTTAATGTAAGTATATTTTAAGAATGTACTTTAACGAATCTGCCAACCTGAAAGTGTTTGAGGTTGGCAAAAAATTGCTGACCTCATTTTTATGTTTTATGGTCAGACCTTTGTATCAAATAATTTTTGCCAACCTGATGTCGACCTCAAAAAGATTTTTCCTAATTCCGAGGGTTGATATATATATATATATACATATTTAATTCATAAAAATTTAATGCTGTATTCCTAATAATGGTACAGCTCTAGAATATGTATTAGCTAAGTAGTATTAGTAACTCCAACTATGAAACTTATGCTCTTCTTAATTTCTAGTATTTTGTAAGATGTGAGATTTTGTTAGATTGAGTTAGATTTTAAGGCAAAAATTTTAGGAGTTAGCAGAATTAATTCTGTTGACTAGCCTTGCCTCTTATCTATTAGGCTGGCATATAAATAAACCTGTGTTATATTGTTTCCTGCCTAGAGTGATGAAAGCTGGACCTTCTTGATTCTACTCATAGATTTTTATTTGTACCTCATTGATAGTGGCTATATAATTCTTTCTGTTATCTTCTAATGAGGTTACAACCTAAAAACTTTTAATGCTTTTAGTGTGAATTGTGAAGCTACATAAGGAACCTTAAGTTAAGACTTTTGGTTAATTAACAGGACTGAGACAACTGCATAGATCATTGCTTGTGATGCTATGCTCTAGCTAGGAATGAGTCAAGTTTTCTTTTACCTAATCCATCTCCAAAGTAACCAATAATATCAAAAGTAATAAACCATCACCACCATCTAACTCTATTAATCTTTCTCAAATATCTGTGGTTTTTAAAGTAAATTCCCATCAGTTGAATCTTTCATCTCTTGAAAAATTCAGAACTTCTTGCTCTCTATGAGACTAACTTAAATTCAGAACTTCTTGCTCTATATGAGACTAATTTAAGTTCAGATCTTCTTGCTTTCTATGAGACTAACTTAAATTTAGATCTTCTTGTTCTCTATGAGACTAACTTAAATTCAGATCTTCTTGCTTTCTATGAGACTAATTTAAGTTCGGCTCTTTCTTATTTGGCACGATCTTTTTTGAACAGTGCCTGTAAATGCTAAAATCTGAGCATAAGTAAGTATACACCTAAGTATACACCTAAGGTTGGATCAAGTGTATACTTTTTCATCAATTCACCTATTTGTTGAGAAATTAGGTATGAATCATCTGACCGTTTTTTATGCGCTTTTGTTTAGCACCTTTTCACTCTATTACATTTCTCTTAGTACTTTATTGCACTCCTTCTTCTGAAAAGTACACTCTTTTAGATGTAATTTATGATTAAATTGACTAATTCTTTTCTCTTTAGCCCTCTGCCATTATTTTTGTTATTGATGACTAATACAAAATACACGTTTTGTACACTTAAAAGATTTTTTCTTAACTGGGTCATGGTGATTGCTCAAAGACAATTTATTTGATTTTTTGAGGTTAAAGTTTTCAAAATTTTCTATTCCAGTGAACAGTGAAAGGCAAATTTTTATTAAGCTTGATTTGAATATTTTAGAGAAAGATCACTTTTCCATATGGAAGATAGTCATCCTATTGATGGCGAGAGTATTAAAATCATGACCAAGGCTTCTATCAGTTTCTGCCAGAATAAGTGCTGCTTTTCTTTTTTATCTTACAAATGGAAATCTTATTGAAGTTGGTTCTTAGCATTTTGCTTTGGCTATTTATTTTATTTTACGATTTTTTTAACTTTATCTTTTGCTTTCATTAAACTGCTCTTTTTTTTTTGACAAACATTTAAGAATTTTTAATGCATCAGCATAGGACATATCAAAAAGAGCATCTAGGTAAATTACTTGCCTTCTTTTTTTATTTGGGCTGGGCTTTTATTATATTTGACCTACTTATGATTTCTTAAAATCTGAAAGCAACCGATGATACTGAATTCCCACGAGAATTTTGTGTTAAAATAAGAATGATATCTCTTATTGTATTAGTTTCAGACACATAAGGTATCATGATTTGATGGTAGTCTTCTGCTGTAGAACTTTTTGACATTGAAATCGAGAATAAAATATCTATTTATATTTCCAGGTTGTGCTTCGACTTGCATTATTCTATTATTCAAATTAATTTTTGATATTATCACATACAATTACAACTGTAGTAAAATTGAAAAACAAACCCCAAAATATTGATAGAATAAGTATGATTTAAAAATAATTGAAAAACAGGAGTGCAAGAAGTGTTACATTTGTTACCTAGATCGAGTTTGTTTTGTATGCATAATGGTCTACATCCGCCATGGTTTTTAATAAAAAGTTTTGTGGCTAACACTTTTCAGTTTAAAAGTTAATCAGAATAGTAAATATTTTGTTGAAATTACGGTTTTGAGACTACCAATGTGGATGAATTCGAAATATGAGAAATGAACTCATTTTGGCCAACAAGTGTAACAAATCTTTCAAACCTATTTAATTTTAATCAATATCTAATTTTAAAAAAACCAATAGAATATCAATAAACAGTAATGCATTTCATTGATTTTTTTAGTTTATTTCCAAAATTGTTTCGAAAAAACACTAATTTTACATCAAAAAAAGTTTTTCAATCTTGGCAACAGCAGGTTGCCACAGCAACAGCAGGTTGTGCGTATGATCCTCTCTCTGTGACACGTGTTTACAACTATACCCATTTAGGCGATAAAAGATTTCATAAATGTCAACAAAGAATTTTTTTTTTTTTTTTGTATTTGAAACCAAAAGAAGCTAGATAAAGTTTATATTTTACACAAGATGAGTATTTTTATGGACACCATATCTGCTTATTTTTTCAAAAATAGAAATCGAGACACCAGCTGTAGATAATTTTATATCTTTACAAAATTAGTTGCATTGTAAAAAAAATCAAATGTGAAATAATAAAAAGTATAAAAACGGTTTGTTAAAAAATAATGGACAACCCCTTGCTTTATGATACGATTGTTTTGGACATTGTGAAGCCAATAACCATTTTATAATGAGGTTGCTGATAATGTTGATAGAACTGATAAACAAATGACTGGCATCTTACTGGTAGACTTTACTTGATTAAATTTTATACTAGTACTAGTATTAGATTTTTCAATATTAACAAGATTTTTAAAATCTTAACTTTTTATTATTTAATTTTTAAATTAACTTTTATTTTTTTTATTTTTTTACATATTTACAATAGTTGTATAGTTTCACGTATAATCTGTTTAAGTGTAAGTTTAAATAACATTCAGATATAGAGACGATTTTTTTTGGATAATCTGCTTTAATATAAGTTTACATTACATTTAGATATACAAACATTTGTTTTTTTTGGATAACCTGGTTAAATATAAGTTTACATTACATCCATAACTATTTAGATGATTATCAAGTAGAAAATATTTACTTTTATTATTTTTTCACGAAACAGCCTAAAATGGTGCTTTTCAAGTTGCATAAAAAAATTGTTCTTTTTTTTAAATTAATTTTGCGTTTTAATTACTTAAGTTTAGTATATTGTGGGTTTAGAACGATATAGAAAGCTCACCAATCAGTGGATTTTGTGCACGTAAACGTTCTCATAAAGAACTCCTTAACAGCATTCGCAGAAAATTTCCAGAAGACTCAGTTAGTAGGTTATTGTCTTTTCAGAAAGTAAGATTATTTCCAGGATATTCAAACACAAATCCGTCGGATCTTGTTACTATACCTGAATACTCTGATTCTCTGCCAACACTAAATAACAAAAAGTTAGATAAAGGTTTAAGCGAAAGGAGCGATAATGATTTTATGCATCTCACACCTGAAGATGAATTGCATACAAATCAAAGTCCTGCGTTTCGTTGTCGTGCGATGTTAGTGGAGGAAAGAGACCTTATTTGCCGAACCAAGATCAAGCGCAAAACGTTACCATCATAAAGTGAAATAAATTTGTAATTACGAACCTATTTTGTAAATTTTGTTTTAATGCTTATTTTCTTGACGCTGGCGTTATTTTTTTACAATTTTGTGATAAAATTTACATTGTGTTTAATATTATGTACATATTCCAACTATATAATTTATATATTGTTTAAATTTTTAGTTTTACGTATATAGTACAAATATATATATTTTTTTTGAATAAATTTATAAAAATATTTTTATTATTTTTGTATTATTTTTCAGTTTATAATTTTATTCGTGTACAATATTTTTTGTAATAAAATATAATAAAGACATAACAGTATAAGCTAGGTTTCCGAAGGAAGGTCATAAACGATCTTATCATCGGAACCTTATAAAGTAAACATATATTTATATAAAAAGTTAGCTGTATGTGTTAAAATTTTGTTTGTTACAAATATCAAAAAATTAAAGTTGATAAATATTAGTAAAATTTGAATATATTATCAGAAAGGACAAAATATTTTAGGTTAGTTTTAAAAGCAAGCTAAGAAGTGAACACGGTATTCAATACAAAGATTAAATTTAGTTCTCCAAAAAAGTTCGTAAAGTTGTTGTAAGTTTAGTGCATATTTATTTCCAGATTTAAAAGTAAAGAAAATTTTAATGGTAAAGAAATGGGATAAATTACTTCTCCACATTTAAACAAAACATTATATAATAAATATATTCTGTTCATATATATTGAATATTTTAGTCTTGATAAGAAAAAAAGTTAAAAAATAAAAAATGATTCACAAAATCATTTTTTATTTTTTAACACAAAATCATTTTTTATTTTTATTTAATCACACAAAGAGCACGTTTCTGGAGGCGATTAAGAAGTTGTAACTTATTTTTCTCAGTACTTACCCAGACAATATTATATATATATATATATATATATATATATATATATATATATATATATATATATATATATATATATATATATATATATATATATATATATATATATATATATATATATATATATATGTATATATATATATATATATATATATATATATATATATATATATATATATATATATATATGCATAATTTATATAACTATGAATGAGTAATATAGTCAAGCACTTTTTGTTTAGATAAGTTCTGGCCTTATAAAGAACTGCAATATTATTTAAAATTTTAGCGCAGATGAAATCAATATGGTGTTTTCATGTATTGTTTTCATCAAGAAAAATTTCCAAAAATTTTGTAACTGAATCTTTTTTGATTTCAATTTGGTCAATTAAGTTACGCGGTAAGTTTGCGGGTAGATACCGTTTTTTATGAGAGAACGAAAAAAAACCCATTTTGTTTTATTAATATTTAAAGTTAATTTATTATATTTAAACCAATTAGATATTTTTTTAAATTCTTCATTCGCCATAGAAAAAATTTTATGAGTATCATTATTAGAAAGAAATTATAAAGAAAATTTCTGATTGGTTTAAATTATTCACTCGCGTTACCGCAATGTAATTATTAGGTAAACTTCGATTGTGTTATTTCTTAGTTATTTAGTTAGTTGCGATAGTAGTTACTATCGCAACTACCTAACTACTAGTAGTTAGGTAGTTGCGATGCGGTTTTTTCAATTTCAGTTTGTTTTTCTTCTGTTGAGCCCTATCTCTTGCAAAGTTCACCAGACTTACTTGCTTTTTGAGAGACTAATTTAAGTTTAGCTGTCTCATCATGTGATCTTAGTGTTGGTTATCTTCCTTTAATTCGTAAAGACTCAAATAGCCACATGGTTGGTCTGGGCATTAACATTCGTAAAAGTTCACCTATTTGTCGGGAAGCAAGGTTTAAAACAGACTATTCTTTTGTATGCGTTCGTTTAGTACCACTTTACTGTACCATTTTTCTCTTTGTTCTATATTGCTGTCCTTCATCTTATGCTGCACTCTTTTTGTTGTTATTTCTAATCAAATTAACCAGCACCTTTCTCTTCATCTTTTAGTTAATATCGTTGTTGGTGGTGACTTTAATACTCGCCGCACTGAATAACTTGGCTCTAGTGTCAGTCACTCTGAAGGCGATAAGTCCACCATTTGCTGCAATTTCCAATCGTAACCATAACCTCCAAAACAATTATTAAGAAAATAGACGTCTGTTTACTATTGCTAGAAATTATTGTAAAAAGGTTTTGTCTGCGCCAAAGCCCGTTATTCTCAGGTCATAAAATCTTGTATTTACTTTTTTTTCATTTACATTTTTTTTTAAACACAAATTCTTTAGTGCAGTGTTTTGGAGAATCTTTTTTTTGTGTGTGTATTTTTTTTTTTTTTTGTGTGGCTAAATTTGCTAATTTGTAAAATTGAATTTAGGCTCTCTTAAGTTAATCAAAAACTATATTTCAAAAATTTATTTAAAATCAAATCTTTGATTTTGAATTCGGGCCACCAAAATGGCAAAGCAATTAAAACAATTGTTTAGAGACTCAATATATAAGTTATAACTTATACACAATTATCAACACTAAGTTTGCTCGATAAAACACACTTAAAGAAGACACAAAAATTTCAGTTTAAAGCATATGAAACACGTCTTTGCTAGTTCACTTGGTATCAATAACTGAACTCTGTTGCAACTGTGCCACCTATTGTTACCAACTGACATCTAATGTTTTATGTGTGAATCACTCATTAACTGAGCGTTGCTTTATGTAACACCTGCTGTGACTATGTGCTCCGTATATCAATGAACCTTAACTACTTCTACAAAGTTGTCAAAAGACAACTACTATTTTGAACCCTAGTTACAAAAAAGTTATAAGCTTTTGAGCTTAAAAAACAAAAATTAAGATAATTTTTGTTTTTTAAGCACTGATAATTTAAAATTAATTTAGTGCATATTTCAATGTAATCCCTTCGCTAGCTGCTGCAATGGATTTGCACAACTAAAATAATACGAATTTTAGGTGGTTTGGTTTTATATAATTTATCATATAAATAATGTGATTTTTCAAGAATTCGTTGTCATTGAAATAAAGACTTTCAAATTTTAAGATTTATTTATGCACATTGTTGTTATGATATATTTTATACCAATTTCAGGAGCCCATAAGCATTGAGTTCTTGGTTTTGAGACCACTCACATATACTGTAAAATGTTAATAAATATTTTTAAGTCTGTAACATCAAAAGCTGAAGAAGTATACTAGTTAGTTTGTTAACAAATTAAATTCTATAAAATTATCATTAAAAAAGTACTTGAAAAAATTATAATGAGTTGTCAGTTCAGATAAAAAGTTATCAGACAATAATTACTTTAAACCCAAGTTTTTAATTGTCCATTATAAGAATCTTTTTTTAACCATTCTTCTTTTAATTTTTTGTGACATTAAAGTACATTGTGTGGTGTTACTTTTACGAAGTTGTAAAGTATCTTTATCTGGTTTGAGTCTTTGTGTTGATTCCTTTGCTTCATCCCTACTATCATAACTTTCTTTACTGTCAATTTGCAGATCACTTTCGACAACTTCTTGATCATCACCAGATGTTTATAAGTCATGTTCAATATCATATAAATTTTCCAGAAAGACTAGTATTCTTACTTATTAGTACCTCTAGTAGTACTAGAAACCTCTAACTGAATTAGTAGAGTTTTTTTTTTTTTTTTTTTTTTTTTTTTAATTTAATTCACCTCCTCAAGGCCAAGAAAGCCACTACAGACGAGGAGGCTACTTATTTGTGGTTATAACCCTCTTTCAACTCTATCACTCCGAAACACGAAACTTGACGGACAATGCCGCTGCGCGGAAAAATGAGTTGAGCGCGGTACTACCAGGGACGTGGTGGGGATCGAACTCGGAACCACTCGTTTATGAAGCGAGCGCTCTACCACTACACCACTACCGCAGAGTTAGTACTCTGTTAAAGGTTTCTTACTTCATTTGAACATCTTACAATATATATATATATATATATATATATATATATATATATATATATATATATATATATATATATATATATATATATATATATATATATATATATATATATATATATATATATATATATATATATATATATATATATATATATATATATATATATAAATATGTGTTTAAACAACTTTAAAAATGTATATATATAAATATATATTTCTGGTGTTTATTTACTGGTATTTTGGCAAAAACCATACTAATTAAAACAACCGTGCACTCTAAAACTAAATTATAATTACTAATTATAAATTTACATGAAATTAAATTGAAAACATTTACTTAACATTTTATTAGGTTAATACTATGTTATGTTTTGCTGATATATATAATACTATGTTATGTTTTGCTGATATATACTTGGGTGCACTTAAATTTCCGAGCTGTTTGTGTTGCGATATGCCGTCTTTGTGGTCAATCATTGTTTTAAGATATCGATTTTCTATTTTGTCATTTATTTAGCAATCCTACCAGGTCTATTCTCTCTTGTGCCCATATTTATTTTCAGCGTGTCGAATAATATGATAGATGGTGTTAATAGGAATTTTTTTAGCAAAAAAGTGATCAACTGTAAACTTTTCCCTTTAGATCGGTTTTTCAAATAGAAGTTGTAGAGAATTAAAAATACAACAAACTAGGTAAGATTGCAACCATAATGAATATAAAGTATGTTACATAACTTTGTCTTCAAAGTCATTACCGTTCTTAATGTTATAACACGTTATATGCGGGTGAAAACATCAAAGAATGCCCAGAACGTGCTATTTTATCTTAAACAACAACAGCTTTATGAAAACTTACATTATCCTAATTTAAATACCTTCAACAACTTCATTAACAGCTAATTGTGCTAATACTAGGTGAGTAAAAAACAAATAATTTTTTGTATCAAATGCTCTTGTTTGTGCTTCATACTTTAAAGTTCTATTTTAGTTCATTGCGCAACAGATGGAAACGATTCTTGATCGTTTATTGGTCACAGCTTGTGTGCCACTCTTAACAGCTAAAGGGTTTCCTTTTTTAGTTTACATTAAAATACTAAAACCTACTTCATCAGTAAAAAATGTTATAGTATTACTCAAAAAATTATTTGTGAATCTTTTTGCATAAATAGCTCTTTCGTCAATAACACCTTTGGAATTTCTTCTTTATGGAATATTGTGAACACATTTTAAAGTATAATTGAAACTTTTAAACATCTTGCTATAGTATATAACAACTAACTGAAATGAATTTTTTTCCAAAAGGTCTTTTTTTAATTTTATCAAGAGTTGTTCCACAATATTCATTACTCCAATTCTTTACTAGTATTTTAGATTTGTCAGTTAATTTTTTGTTTCAAGAACCACCTTTTAATTGCTGTTCTATCGACAAACCATTTTTGTATTTTTCAATAATTAAATAGATTTTAGCTCAATTTAATCCTAGAATATTTGCAACTTCTGATAGTGAATTTCCATTTAAAAAAGATTTAATTGTCTATGAACGGTTTTCATTGTTGATTGTTTGATTTGGCTTTGTTGTTTATAAATATTGAAAAAGACATTTAAGTTTTTTTTATGAACACTGATTATATCGTTGGAATGAGGGCACATATATTTTCAGAGCTGCTCAGAGCCGTCACGCTGGAACAGCAACCCTGATTGGGGCCCTTATTTATCAAAATTTCCGTATATTATAGATAAAAGACCTTTTTTTTTTAGGTACCTACTTTTCATTTGGCGCCCCTTGGATATCTGCCACCCGGGACCTTACGCCCCCTCCCTCTCGGCGGCTCTTTATATTTTTGATTATAAGATTATAATTTTATTGTCGTTTTTTAGATAAAAAATTATAAAACTAATTTATAATTTGTTGACATTTCATTATTATTGGATATTAATATTCATTATTTAAATAGAATAGTGTTGTTAATTGATTCTTCAATAGTTTATGCATATATATATCTGGTATACATACATGCATACATACATACATACATACATACATACATACATACATACATACATACATACATACATACATACATACATACATACATACATACATACATACATACATACATACATACATACATACATACATACATACATATACATATATATATATATATATATATATATATATATATATATATATGTATATATATATATATATATATATATATATATATATATATATACATATATGTATATATATATATATATATATATATATATATATATATATATATATATATATACATATATATATATATATATATATATATATATATATATATATATATATATATATATATATATATATATATATATATATATATATCCAAAATTTCTTTTAAGCACCAAAAATATAAATATTTTCACAAACAAGACAAATTTTCTAATTTTTAAAACCATTTTTTTAATAAAAAACAATACATGTTTCGACTAGCACTAGCCATCTTCAATTAAATTTAGATATTTAAGATTTGTTAAAATACTTATAAAGGTGTTTAAAAAAAAACTACAAAATATAATTATTCTTGTATAAACTAATAATAATATAATTACAAAAATACAATAAAATCAGTTAAAAAGTTTATCATATCTAAGATTATTATATCTAAGAACATCTTTTTCTTAGATATTTAAATAGTAGGCACAATACTATTTCTTTTATTATGGAACAAGAAGTAAATTCAAAAATGTCTTTTTTAGACGTAACTCTACACAAAACTAATTCTTCAGTTACCATTACCGTTTTTCGTAAAAAATTTCTATTCTGGTCTTCACACTAATTTTTATAGTTTCACTTCATATTCGTGCAGAGTTAGTCTAATCAAATGCTTAATTGATAGAACTTTTAAATTTAATAGTACTAAACTTGGGTTTCACTCTGACATAAACAATCTCTTTAAAGTATTTCAAAGAAATATGTACCCATCTTAGCTCATTTCCAAAATATATAACTCCTATTTAAACAAGATTAATTCAAATCCTCCACACAAAAAAATCCTTTTTGGGGAAAATATCTGATTAAAAAAAAGTTTTATAGTTGAATCAGGTATTTTTCCCAAAAACGTTTTTCTGTGTTAGACTGGACTTCTAACAAATTTGAGCTAAAACTTAAAGAAAGTATGTTTATAGAATGTTTAAAACCTGGTATGAATAAACAGGTTAACCATGTGCAAATGACACTTTCTGTTTAGCTGCTATTTTTTATACATATTGCGTATCTTTTTAACCTATTCTTTTGTTATTTCCAATTTCTTTTGTAAAACAACTTTTTAACTGATTTTATTTTATTTTTGTAATTATATTATTATTAGTTTGTACAAGAATAATTATATTTTGTATTGTTTTTTATTTAAAAAATAGTTTTAAAAATTAGAAAATTTGTCTTGTTTATGAAAATATATATATATATATATATATATATATATATATATATATATATATATATATATATATATATATATATATATATATATATATATATATATATATATATATATATATATATATATATATATATATATATATGCGTATTTCTATAAATTTGGTGCAAATATATAGAAAGTAGGCTTTAAAGCATGCCGGGCATTTTCTGACCACTCTAGACCCTCCCTCAAGACTCATTTGTTGGTTGAATTAACAAAAAACTACATATATTTTGCATTTAAAATCAGACTTATTTTTGTTTTATTTTTATTACCGAGGATTTTTTATTCAAATTATCCATAAATTCACAAAATTGGTGAGTTTGTTGTGATAATAAAAAAAGCATTTGGGTTATACAAGTACATTTTTTCTAATATAACAGGACCATTGAACCGGCCTTCAAAGTATAAGGGAGACCATTTTTTAATTTTATATATATAAATTACAAGGTCCTCAAAAAAAAAAGGAATGGGGGGTACGGCCCTCCCCCTCTCCCCAATCCTACACGGTGTCGACGGCTAGGTGTAATAAAAATATTTTTTGGTTGATAATATTGTAAATTTCCTGTTACTTCAATTAGAAATGTATTTGCCTTACCTCTTCCCTCACCCTTACCTACTCCTAGGTCCCTCCTTATTTTTTTACTAATTAAAAATTGATTCATCAAAACCAATTTTTAAGTTACTCACGCCAATTATGATAAAAACTAGGTTTTCTATTTACCTAACAAAAACCCTACCAAAGAAAAAAAAGTTTTCTAATCACTTTTGAATTTCTTGAAATTGTTAATATTATTTAAACTTATTTCCATATTCCTTTTTGTCTTCTTGCTACAGCTTTTTTCAAGTTTTTTCATGACATAACGAACTTTGTCTATGGTTACCAGCCTTATTTGTTTTTCTTCTTCACTGATGTATCTATGGATAAATTCCTGCATCATGCCTATATTTCTCTCTGCATGATCGTTAAATATAATCAAAGTTTTTGCATAGGCTAAAAGCTGGTTGTAATACAATTGAGTGTGCCAGAAAAATGGTGGAAGTGACAACCAATTGCGTATTATCTCTTTTATAAACCCATTTACTGCAAAAAAAATCTAGGTTGGTTATCTCTTTGATATCCAGATTCGGCTTGTTTTCAATTTTGTAATCAAATGCCTTTTAAAATGGCATTTTGTAAGATAAAATTGATTAAACAATTAGTGTTTTATTTTTATCAGGAACTTTATAATCTAGAAGCGAAAGAGGTATTAAAGTTGAGTGTAGTACCAAGAGTATTTTAATATTGAGTCAATGAAATTATCTACAGTTCCTTTTACTTGGCAAACATCTTTATACAAAGTCATTTGATGTAGAGCTGTAATATTAAGGTATGGGGCTTTAATAGGATTGTGGATAAAAATAACAAATAAAATCCATAATTTGTTCTACTTGAGCTTTTACGTCTTCCTCTTTTATAAAAAAATTTAGTTGTTTAGATAGCAGATGTAACTTTGTATAATAAAGAGCTGAGCTAAGAAATCTTGCATGATGAACTGCACCTGGTTTTTTTATTTTAACAATTCCTGATTTCGATAATTAAATAGTTACAAGCTCTACTAGTTCTATTCTGTCTTCCCTAGCAATATTTATCTTTTTAATGTACTTTTTGCAGTATTCGAGTGCATCTGTTGCTTCTTTTTTTAACTACAGTACCAGCCTTTAATGACCAAACAAACCTTAATATGTTTTCAGAATTTGTAATGAAACTCTAGATTGTCTATCCAGATTTGTAATGAAACTCTGGATTGTAAAAATAAAACATCCATGGATGTTTTATTTTCACCATGATACATTCACATTTAACTAATTGACGTTTATCAACCTTTAAGTTTGACTTGGGAGGATAATATAGAATATCCAACTTTTTTGTAATTAAATATGGCAAATTTGATTGACAATACCTAAAATGTTGCAAGATATCCATAACCGTTGGAAGTTGCGTTTCTAAACCATATAGGTTTTTATTAAAATAGTATTACCAATACTATATAAATAGTATAAATTAGCAATTTATCTTAATGAGTATAATAGTGTGATGAATTGGTGTCAATATTGAGATGAAAATGTGTTTTAGTGACCGTAGCTTCTTTTCAGGTAAATACAAAATATCATAAAACCGAATCAATAACTGTACATTTTTTTTATTTCTGAGCAACACACACCTGAAATAGCAGGCATAGCTTTATCGATAATATGAAAAATCTTTTTAGAAGATCTCAAACTGTTATAGTGCAAAATCTTGTGTTTCTGATAACTCATATCAATACTTATTCAATTACTTAAATTTTTATTTTGAACTTTAAAATTCAAAGTCAAATATCTAAATTTTGAACCAATGTACTGACTTCATAATAGTTGTTTTTTATTTAAAAATAAATTCATATGAAATTTTAGTAAAAAAACCCAAAGTGTAATGGTTTGCTATTTATTTTATATTGGGAAATGGCGGATGGAAATGTGATGGAAACTTACCTTCAAATACGTAACTAATTAAACTAGCAAGCATTGTACAATATCTTTAACCAAGAAACATTTTTATTATATAAGAAAATATGTATTTGTATACTCCAAATGCTTTCTTGAAATCACAACAAAAGTCATAAATTTTGCGAATTTATGGATGATTTGAATAATAAATGCTCGGTAATAAAACAAAAACAAATATAAGCATGATTTTAAATGCAAAATATATGTAGTGTAGGCCCCTTTTTTTTAATTCAGTCAAAATGGTTTATATTAGACTCTCCCTCAACGTCATAGAAATCAGCAATTTTTGACAAAAAAAATGACATTTTTTTTACAAAAATGAGCCTTAAGGGAGGATCTAAAGTGATCAGAAAATGTCCAGTATGCTTCAAAACCTACTTTCTATATATTTGCACCAAATTTAGGGAAATGGCAACGCTCCCTCCACAACATGTCTCTATACAATTGTTTATATATATTTATATTTATCAAGTACCGACTTTGGTTTACTTCCAACTTTCGGTTGTTTATTGCTTTTGGCTCAGCAGAAATGGAGGTTATTGGAAGTTAATGGAGGTTAATGGAGGTTAATGGAGGTTATTGGAGGTTAATGGAGGTTATTGAAGATTAATGGAGGTTTACTATTTATATTCTCATATATAAAATCTTAGTAAAATGTTTGGTTCAATTACAAAGTTGAACTTTAAGTGTTGTTTGGTCGTTGCCAGTTCTTACTGAATCTTGAAATTAATTTATTACTACCTTTCAGATTAGCTACAGCTCTGAATCTTTTAGCGCTTGTATAATCCTGGTGAACTTCTGTGTTAAAATTGTTTCCAGGGGCGAAGACCCGGGGAAAGGTCGTATTACAATACGTGTCCGATTTTTCGCTACAAAACCTTGCAACTAATTTTTTAATGCTCTTCAAAATAGCTAGAGCTTTAAAACTTCCAGCAGTTGTGTAGTCCCAATAACGTTAGGATGTTAAAAATTAAAACTTTTTCTAGAACCAACAACACAAGGGGCAACAAATGCCATTCCCACCTTTTACCCTGACATTTTTTTTTATATAAATAAAAAATGTTTGAAAAAAAAAATTATTGAAAAGGATGTCTTTTAATTTACTTGTTGTTATTGAGGTGATAAAAGCGAAAGCGCATATAACAGAGCATCTCAAAAATAAAAAAAATTAAAACTAACTAAGCATAAAGCTATTTTATTTGAAAACAAGTGAGAGCTATTTTTTGGCATTTTATTATATAATTTTATTTTAGCCTTCGTCACTTAAATTAGGTCTTTTTTTGATTTCAACAAAAGCATTGTTTCCCGATTACGCAATTGCATTCGTAAGTTAACGTTGTTCAAGTTATCTTCATTATTTAATTCTTATTCATTAAATGACATTCTAAAAAGGAAATTTTATGAAAGTTTTGATTTCTGTATAAATATTTAAAACTGAAACTTATCAATATCATATAAAAAATTAGTATTTTAATTACTTAGTTAATTAATACGTATTTGATTCATAAAACGTAGTTAAATATATTAATTATGCCGCGTTTTGTAAGTTTTTCTCCGTTAAAAACTGTTTCGCAAGTTGCGGCGCGAAAGATTTTCGTTTCGGAAGAAATTTGGTTTTTTTATCATTATTTAAAAAAATAAAACCTTAAAATATTTATATGTTGCAATACTGAAAATGAATTTTTATTATAAACATTTTGGTATATAAAAATTTTATTTTTTACAATTATATCCGTTTGGCCAACAAAATTTTTGTATAGACTTTAAAACGTCGTTTTACGAAAGAGCTCGTTTCGCAAGTGCGACTTCTTACTTCCGTAAACGCTACTTTCGAATGTAGCAAAATAGTTTTATTTCGTAATTTAACTTGTGAAAGACTACATTTTATAAGTAGCATTTGGGAAATGAACACCGACGTTTTTTTTGTTTCGTAAAATTCAGTACGAAAAAAAAAATTCCTGATTCTAAATATCCTTCCGAAAGAATTTTTATTTTTCCGAAAATGTGCGAAATCTTCCGGTTAACAACTCTATATTACAGTATGGATAAAAATTATTATTACTGTATGGTAACTTAAAATAAATAATATACACATAATTTATTTTACATATATTTTTTACGAATATTCAAATTATTTTTGAAACAGCATTCATAATTCCAGTATCCTCTATAAATATTTTAGAATTAAAAAAATAGCTACATTAACTATTTTATTAGCCTAATTAAATACATCGGTTAGAAAAGAGGCGTGAACATCGGTAAGAAAAGAGGCGTGAACTACATCGGTAAGAAAAGAGGCGTGAACTTACTTTCAAATGCTCTTTTGCAGTGCTTAGTTATAATGATACCTTGGAGCACCTAAAAAATAAAGAAAATGTGATGAAACAGTGTCGAACTTGAAAGCAGCAGTGTCAAAATGTACTGATGCAATGTCGAAATTGAACGATACAATGTCAAAATGTGAGGCTGGAAACCCTGATTAATGACGTCAGCAGAGGGAAAATCCCATCGTTTTTTTGTTTCAACTAATATGTATCAAATAAGAAAAATCTTGCAAATGTAGGTTGAAAATTATTTGTGTGTACATGCAAAATGAAGTAAGTTGTTATCATATTGAATAATATATGAAACGAAGGGTTAAATTAAATTAGTCTGGTTAGACCAAAGTCGCCTTAAAGTCACAGTCACATCAGTTTACGGTGGTAGCTAACTACAATGTTCCTTTATTCAATTTTTAATTTTAACCCAAAACAAGTAAAAACTGCAAAACATTCGTTGAATTTTAATTTTCATCTTAAATTGATTGATTTGGTTTCCCTGCAACTTTTTGGGTACTAGCCTGAAGTCGAGCAGGAAACAAAATTTAAATTTCGTAAAACATTTTGGATATCCTCAATGCAGTCCGAATAAGCATAAGGTATTTTTACCATCGTGTTGTGTTTTGTTTTTAATAAATCAATTAGTATATTCAATTTACTTGAACTACTTTATTTACTATTTAATTAGCCAATTTACTATTTAATTAACCAATTTACTATTTAATTAATCAATTTACTATTTAATTAGCCAATTAGTGAGTTTTTAAAGATCTTTTCTTTGTACAAAGAAAACTCATACAATTGTATGTGTTACAAAAAACAATAGTTTTAAAAAGATTCAAAATTATTTAGTTTAATATAGTAATTAATTAAGTCTTTATTAATTTAATAGTTGAATTAATTTAGCAATAATTCAATTAAATAATAAGAAAACCAAAACCTTTTTGAAATAAATTTAAATCACTAATGATTAAAATTCATTTTCAAAGGTTGCATTTATAAATTGTTAAATAAAAAGGTTTTAGTTTTCTTTTTTTTAATTGAATTATTGCTAAGTTATTTCAATTAAAACTAAATAGAAAACTAAATCTTTTTTATTGATCATAAATTTAATTTTTATTGATTATTAACTATTGATTGATTGATTGATTGATTTAAACAAAAGAATATATTTATTATTTAAAATAATTATTATTTAAATTACTTTTATGACAATATGTAATCCTATGCAGCTGATTAAATCTTATCACATTGACTCAAAATTTGAAAACTTGTTTGGACTCAATATTTTTGGTTTTTATAATTTTATTTTTTATATTTTGTTGAGTAGAAATGAACAACATTAAGTTCACATGTTTCAATTAAATTAGAATAAAAAGTTTAAATACTTTAACTAAAATTATTCACCTAATACACCTAATTTTACTACGATTAGTAAAATTAAGTGTACACACATTGACTGGAATTAATACTTACGTGATTATATATATATATATATATATATATATATATATATATATATATATATATATATATATATATATATATATATATATATATATATATATATATATACAGGGCTCAATTTAACGGTAAGACATCAGACATTGTCTGGGTAAAACCTCAGGTTGTCCGCTCAATTTACAAAGTAATCTGATATTTTGACCGACAGTAATTAAATTTTACAAAATAAAGTTTGGACAGGAATGCCATGCAATCTATGCTTTTGCTGATTACGAAAATGATTTTTTTTGTTTATAAATTGACCACGACTGTATAGATGTTCTGATGATTTAAACGTTTCAGAAATACGCTGAAACGTTTCATTTAAACATTATATATATAAACATATGTATATATATATATATATATATATATATATATATATATATATATATATATATATATATATATATATATATATGTTTATATATATAATTAGTTTTTTGTAAGAAATCTCAGCCGTGAACTCAAAAGATGTAGAACTTTATGCTAATCTTAAAAATATTTATTTTCATTCAACTTTCAAATTTCAGATTAACATATGTTGACATATTCCTAGTTTGTTTTTTTTTTACTAAAAGATAACAATTCAAAATAAAGGCAAACCTTATTTAAAAAATTTTTCAAATCGCTCTACCTTAATCTAAATACATACACACGCAATTATATAAAAAAATTTTCTTTCCTTTCTTTCCTGATATTGCTTTAGCTCCCCCTAATTTTGTATATATGCAACCCCCAAAATTAGAAAAAATGAGGTCAGCAATAATTTGCTGACCTCAATTTTTTAGAGGTCAGCATCAGGTCAGCAGAACAAAATTAATACAAAGGTTTTAGCATAAAACATAGAAACGATGTCAACAAAAAATCTCAAACACTTTCAGGTCGGCATTGCCGAATGCCAACTCTAATTGGAAGGGTTGATATATATAATAATAATTTTTGTTTTTCATATGTTAGATGAGGTATGCACAGTTAATAATGGGCCCTGCTGGCTCAGGAAAGTCAACATATTGCAAATACATGCATGAACATTGTGAGACTTTAAGACGGGAAGTGAATGTCATCAATTTAGATCCTGCAGCTGAAAACTTTTCATATCCTTTGTATGCTGATGTAAGAGAATTGGTAGATGTTAATGATGTGATGGAGGCAGAAGATTTGAAGTTAGGGCCAAATGGAGGATTGGTCTTTTGCATGGAGTATTTGATGCAAAATTTAGATTGGCTAAATGAACAATTAGGTATAAATATTGGTTAAAGTTTGCATTTTTGCACTTTCAATTGGCTATTTTGAATTTTTTCAAAGTGCTATATATATATATATATATATATATATATATATATATATATATATATATATATATATATATATATATATATATATATATATATATATATATATATATATATATATATATATATATATATATATATATATATATATATATATATATATATATTTGTTTTTTTAGGTGAGGGTGAAGATGACTACTTTATTTTTGATTGTCCTGGCCAAATTGAGTTATATACTCATATACCTATAATGAGACAACTTGTTCAATCTTTACAGCAACATGATTTTCGCATATGTGGTGTATTTATTGTTGATGCACAGTTTCTTGTGGATGCCTCAAAGTTTTTCTCTGGTGTTATGGCAGCATTGAGTGCTATGATTCAATTAGAAATACCTCATATTAATGTTATGTCAAAAATGGATCTTCTTGATAAGGAAAGTATAAATATTGTTGAAAATTATTTAAATCCTGATGCAGGTTTACTCCTTCATGATTTGAATTCAGCGCTACCTATAAAATTTAAAAAATTGAACAAAGCAATTGCTTCCCTAATAGATGATTATAGCTTGGTGAGTTTTGTTCCAATGAACATTAAAGAAGAAGACTCAATTAATGATATACTAGCATATATTGACAATGCCATACAATATGGAGAAGATTTAGAACCAAGGATGCCTCAAGATGAGGAAGATGCTGATTCTGGATTTGGGGTTTAGTGCAATTGAATCTGCTAAGTGTATATTTATTTGTTCTTTTTAAACCAGAATAAAACTTTTATTGATATTATGAAGCTTTTTAAAACTTAATTTATTTGAATTGCTGTCTATGTATGTATATTAGTACCATGTCATAAATTCACTTGGTTACATTTGAAAAAGTTTATAGTATTGATTAATATTATAAGTTAAAAAATTCCTTTTTTAATACTAAAAAATTATTGTCTCTAATGATATTAAAGGCAAAAATTTCACATTATATTGAAGATAAAAATTAGGAAACACAATAATAAAATAAAAAATTAATTGATATAATTAGTTATTTAATTATAAATTAGGATATACAATAATAAAAAAATATACAAAAAAAAATCTTATAAATGAATGACTCAAAAATATTTTCTTTTTACTCATCAAATCAAATTTGGGTATTTGTTATTAATTTTTATTGATATTTTTTTATTTATTTATTGAAAGATTTTATTTTTATTTATTTATTAAGTGATCCCAGGGGCAAAGATAATATAAAAGTTAAAAATGAATATATGTGTGTGCACAATTGAATTAATTAGTTCTACAACAAATTTTTTTGTAGTGTTCTTAATGTGGTTTTTTTTATTTATTCTTATGTAAAATAGTAAAATATATTTTTAATTAAAATTAACTTCTTGCTTTTTTTGTTCTTTTTTAGTTTTTTTTCACTGAAAAGTATTTTAAATTTATCAGAGTTTTTGATAAATGATTATAGAAAGTTCTTTTTATTATATATATATATATATATATATATATATATATATATATATATATATATATATATATATATATATATATATATATATATATATATATATATATAAGAGAGAGAGAGAGAGAGAGAGAGAGAGAGAGAGAGAGAGAGAGAGAGGATTCTTCCTGATCAGCCTACTGATGTTTTTACTAATTTATTATTGCTCTGTTTTTAAGAACATTGAGCACTCTATTTGTAAAACACACTAACATAATTTGTATATATATATACATATACACACACACACACACACACACACACACACACACACACACACACACACACACACACATACATATATATATATATATATATATATATATATATATATATATATATATATATATATATATATATACATACATACATATGGCCACAGCTCCTCTGAAATCCTCTAAAGTCCTCTTTTTCCAAAAACCTCCTCTATTATCCTCTATTATCCTCTAAAAAGTTAAAAATATCATAAAATCTCCTCTTTAACTCCTCTTTTTTATTATTATTTATTTCTTGATGGTAGTATAATGTTTAAAATTCATGATCTGCAAAATGCGTAGTCTGAAATGAGAATTGGATTGTAAACAGGCATTAAACCTTGAAAAAAAAATCCTCTAAAATCCTCTATTTTTATTCAAAATTTTGTAGTTTTGTAAAAAAAATCCTCTAAATTAAATGCAAAATCTCATTTAAAATCCTCTTTTTCTTATAAAAATTTTATGTTGCCACCCTGATATATATATGGTGTTACATTAGTTAATTGTTAATTTTGATTTAGAATATTTAATTAAATAATTAAAAATAATGTTTATTATTTTATCTGATAGTATATTTATCAAAATAAAAAAGTAATATATGTGGCTATTTAACTGGTTTACCATCTAGCTTTTAGCAGCGTTTCAAATGAACTACTACATTTTTTTAGTTTCTTCTACACATATCTATATCTCTGTACATGTTTGTTCAATCTGCTCACGAAGTTAATCAATTTTATGAGTTTTTCCTTGTGTACAATATTCTTTAAGTATCTCCAAAGTAAAAAGTCTGGAGGAGAAAGGTTCTGAGAACTATACCATTGAACTTTTTCTGCCTATCCATTGTTGTAGAACCAAGTAGCCAAGTTCTTACTTGAAAAGAATTATGGGCAGATATCTCACCTTGTAGAAAGTACACACACACATATATATATATATATATATATATATATATATATATATATATATATATATATATATATATATATATATATATATATATATATATATATATATATATATATATGGCCACAGCTACATATATATATATATATATATATATATATATATATATATATATATATATATATATATATATATATAATATCTCACCTTGTAGAAAGTAAGTAAAGTTATTTAATTCGAGGCTAATTTGAAGTTAGCAGAAAAAATGTTTGTGCTAATTACATTATTTGTGATTATTTGTGGTAAATACATTATTAGATTTTAGTAATTACATTATGAGAGCCATGGTTTATTATACCTTTCATTGTAAATTGGCTCTTGTCTGACCAAATAATCATGTTAAGCAAGTTAAAATTTTTTTCAAAATATTACAACTTGGTTTGACCATTCTTTTGTAGAAATCATCTTCCCTTTGCTCGAATTGCTTTCTTATATGGTGGTGGGGGTGGTGGTAAAATGTTTTTCCCAACATTTGTGGTGTTGAGGTCAACAAAAAAATGATTTCCACACTTCTAACCTTTGAAAATTTTTCAGTTGAGCAATAAAAAAACTATTTAAGTTCTCTCTTCAATCAATTCAAAAAGTTGTGAAGTCTTTTTATATGTACCTAATTTAATAATAAAACTTTATATATGTATAGATTTTGTAATAAATATATCAGGATAATTAAGAGTATTTGTATATCACACAAATTATGAACTCTGTATTATGTACATTATAATTTGATATATATATATATATATATATATATATATATATATATATATATATATATATATATATATATATATATATATATATATTAAATATTATAGTTTGTATTTAGTAAGACATGATTACAGAACTCCAGCAATCATACAAGGTTGACCTTTATCCGGATTATTTGATTCAAGTTGCTTTATGCAATAATGTTACAAATACCAGTTATTTGCGTGAAAAATGCCTCAAAGGTGAATTTAATTGTGCTATTCTTAGCACTGCTCTTATACCTGATATTTTTCCTGTTCTAATTTCTTGTAACAAATCAGTTCACTGCTTTACAGAATCCTCTATGAAAACGCGTAATATACACACTGAAATTATGTTAAATTTGTCATCTTCAAATAGTATCAAAGATTCCTTAAAGTTATTCGGCGCCAATGATACCGACTCTAAACTTCTTTTTGTGATGGTATCTAAAAAAGAAGAGCAAGATAAATTTTGTGAAATTTTAAATGAAATAAAAGGTAATTTTGTTGTTGTTTCTGAATTATCAAACATGTGTGATTATAACAGTACAAAAAAACATTACAAGATTTCCGATGACGAGTTGTCAGCTAGTAATTTTAAAAACGCCATTTCTATGAGAATTGCTTCAAAAGATGTCTAGCTTTGATTTTTCAAAAAATGTTGCCCTGGTTTATTGAAGATGTCTAACCTCGGTGTTACTGATAAAGATCATTAGAGATTAGTGTAAGGATTAAAGCATGATTATATTACCATGTCACTATTACATTCTATTAAATTACTAAAAGTTTTGTTGACGTTTATTTCAATTTTTATTTTACTTTTGTTTTTATTTGTACTGTTGATATTTGACAAACTATTTTGAGCTTTCTATACATTCTTTTTTTATTGACTCCAAGTCGAATGACATACTTTTATTATTAACTTTATTTCCTTTTAATATCTCAAACTTTTTTTGGACTTTAACCTTTTTTTACTTTTACCTAAGCCTAGGTTTGATTTTACTGGTATTTAAGAGTAGATTTGGTTTTACTGGTATTTTAATTTAGTACTTTTATTTTATTAAAATCGGTATTTTCATTTTAAGAATTTAAATTATTGAATTTTAAGTATTTAAGTCAATCTAAAGGGCTGTTTACATTAATCGGGCTGGACCGGTTTACCAGGCTGATTGAAAAAATAACATTAATTAATGCTTACATTGAAATTAAAATTTACATTTGAATTACGCATTTTCATTTTTATTTAATTTGTTACTTTAAAAACAAGCCTTGGATTGGAAAAAAAAAATGATCTAATCAGCTATACTCATGAGCAGGGCTGGGTCACTTGCTTGTGTTTATATGGAAAAAAATTGTCCCACAGACGAGATCTTAGTTATCCAGGCTGTCATGAAAACAGTTTTCATTTTTATAGGTAAGTATTAAAAATAATAAACCTCGTTTATGTGAGCCAGTCTGACTAACTGGACTATTATAAACAGCCTCTAATATTGTTTTAAATTAAAATTAATGGTCTTACTCTCGCGTGCTTAATATACGTAAGGGGACGTTTAATAGTTTTTGGAAATTTTTCCCACTAACCAAAGTTTATTAAGCTTAGGGTGTGTTGGAAAATTATATCTCAAAACCAAAAAAAAAAGTTAGAGTAAACCGACTTAAAAATTAGAAAATATATCAGTCTCTAATAAAAATAAAAAACTTTTGCAATTAGACTTAGTCAGTAAATCGTCAACCTATTAAAAATATCTAGACTTCTCGAAAATGAGCTTTTGGTTTATTCCTCACTTTAATATAAAACGTAAATATTTTTATTAAATCCTTTGATTTTTAATAAAATTATATATAAAATACCAATAAATCCACATTCTAAACTACAACATATCATTTAAAAACTTTGGCATATAAAATTCGCCGAATGGTCACACACGAGCAGTGAACGCCTGAGGGAAGAAATGAAGTACATTAGAATAAAGGAGAATTATTTATTAGACAAAGCATATTTTGACAGTTTTATTTTTTGACATTATATTTTGACATTTGACGCGACTACAACTTTCTACAGCTTTGCATGAAAGTTTTAAGGATCAAAAGAAGTGTTCTTTAAAGCTAAAAATCAATCAGCTGTAATCCCTAAATAAAAATCAATCAGCTGTAATCCCTAAATGCATGAATCTCGAAAATTTGCTGGGCAATGAATTGTGACGACGTATCACAAATTGATGTTATGTCATTTCCATTAATTATCTCTCTTACTCATAGTCGTATGACATAGTCAATTTCAACTTTTCTAGCATTTTAAATTGTCTATTGACAATATAAAATGCTAGAAAAGTTGACCATTAAATTGTCTATTAACAATTTAAAATGCTAGAAAAGTTGACCATGACCATTAAATTGCATATTAACAATTTAAAATGCTAGAAAAGTTGAAATTGACATACGTTTCTGTGTAGCATTTTTACAACTTTAATTTCTGAAATCCTTTTTCAGGCACAGTTGTTCGAAAAAGCAAATGTTTGACGGTTGCTAAGGCGTCATTAGGGATAAACTTCTTGATATCATCGGGTCAGGGCAATAACATCCGTTTTTGCCATGTGTAATAACATCCATGCGAAATTTCATCGATGTATAATAACATCCATGCAACAACATCCCAAATTTCATTGATGTATAATAACATCCGTGCAATAACATCCCAAATTTCATTGATGTATAATATCCGTGCAACTACATCTGTAGATTTTTCGGATGTAACTACATCCGAATTTTTTTATTTTATTAAATGCATAATTTTAACCAGATGTAGTTACGCATCTGATTTTTCGCGGATGTAACTACATCCGCCAAAAAAAAATTATTATTATGCATTATTTTAACCAGATGTAGTTACACATCTGATTTTTTTTGGATGTAACTACATCTGCCAAAAAAAAACATTAAAATGCATTATTTTAAGCATAATAATTTTTTTTAATTGTTTGATAGACTGCCTGCCCAAACCAAACCCTCAGTCGATGTAGCAGCACTCCGTTGCGAGTCAGGCTATTTGTCAGTCGATGTAGCAGCACTTTTATAATATAATAATTATATATGTAACTACATACAGAATTTTTGTTTTAATAATGTATAATTTTAACCAGATTTAGTTACACATCTGATTTTTTTCGGATGTAACTACATCCGGGAAATAAATAATTTAAAAAAGCATTATTTTAACCAGATGTAATTACACATCTGATTTTTTTCGGATGTAACTACGTCCGGAAATTTATTTTATTTTATTTTTTATTTTATTTTTAATAATGCATTATTTTAGGCGGATGTAGTTACACATCGAGAAAAACTCTCGGATGTAGTTACATCTTTCTAAAGATGTTATTAGACATCAATGAAATTTCGGATGTTGTTGCACAGATGTTAATTCAGTAAAGAAAAAAAGCGGATGATCTTACACAAAAATGTACGGATGTTATTTCACTACTCCACGGATGTTGCTGGACAGGTGTAGTAATCTTTTCCCATATCATCTACTAAAATGAAGATCAACTTTCATACTATTTTTGAGATTAACTTTTTTTTAATGTTTTAGGGCTGCCTATTAATTACGTTAACAAAATAGGGGGGAGAGGGGTCTGATTATTTTTGACAATTTTTGAAAAGAGGTAGGGGAAGGGAGGTCAAGAAAAGTTGACGTCAACAACAATACTTTTTTTGATAAATTCAGTTATTTAAAAGAAGAAAACGAGTTTTGGTTTATTTCTAACCATGGTATAAAAATTATACCATGGTGAGAAATAGCATATTAAGTCTGTTGAAATTATGATACAGGTGTAAAAAAAACGCGTATTTGAACGTAAGCTACTCTAAAATTAAATTGTTTATTGCATGTTCTTTAAAAAATATGAATTTGGATCCGAATATAGTCATTGAAAGGCTAAAAAATAAAGAACAAAACCCCCCCTAACACTACGCAATATTTTATTGTTTTGTTATAACATCAGAGTAAAGCCGCTAGAACATATTTGTTAGGATAGATCGTAAAACGCATTTGCGCAAAAAGCAAAGTTTTCTCGTCTGACTTCCCAAAGTTCACGGGAAAAAAAAGTCAGACGAACTATTGTCTACGATAGACCAAGAGTTAGTAAGTTTATAAAAAACGAAAAATTTTAGAGTTACAGAATGACTAGACTTCTAATATTAGAGTGACAGATATAGCACTGGATGTTAGAATGTGCATCGAAGCGAGTTATGATTCTTTTTAGTGAGCTGAATTCGTCTTCGCTAGTCTTGGTATGTGGCCTCTATATGACAACTAACTGGTGGTGGATAAACCACAATACCACTATACTTGTATTTAAGTATTCTTTAAGTAACATTACCACAAGAGAGTTTAAGAATCTATCGTAACGTTTATTGCGATGATTAAATTTATTTTTATTACAGGACGACGATAAACAAAAATTAGATTTTAAAAAAACAAACTCCCAGCCACGCTTTTATTAAGGCTTTCCTCCCCCTCCCTGCTTATTTAATTCGGACCAAATTTCCTTTTTTTTTTCGACATCTAAAACGAATTTCAGGTTTATTTTTGGACAAAACTAAATTTGAAAAAGTGACTAAATTTTATTGAGGGTGCTAAAAACTTCCTAAACAAAAACTTTTGAATAAAAAAAATAAAGTATTCTTTAAGTAACATCACCACAAGTTTAAGAATCTATCGTAACTTTATTGCGGTGATTAATTTTTTATTTTATTTGAATGAGCTTATATTAAAAGAAATATTTAAAGTTGGATATATTCAAATCCATGAACAATTAGTGTTTTGATTCATTCTTAAATTGCTTTATTGCGGTATTTAATTGAATAGAATTCTTATTTGAGCCAGTTGAAATCTAATCCTTTAATATGCAACGATAATTCTTGAAGTAGCATATTTAATTCATCCTATATGTCGGTGACTCTGAAGCTGTGTTGTCTATATCGCTGACTCCAGCAATATAAATAATGATTGCGGAATCCTTGAGGCTTTGTAATAAATTCATAACGTCCTCATTTATTCTCTCGTCTATAAAAAGCTGAAAGTTTATTAAGTTGTGAATTTCTTGACGGCTTTTAACTTTTCTCGAATTCTTTAGCAGGTTAAAATAGTTTACGTCTTTCCGAAAGTTTTATCAATGTTAGGATTGCTTTACATAACTGTTTTTAGTGATTGCTCTTGCAGATATTCTATTTCTTACAAAGTCTGTAATGAATTATTACAAAAGTCTTTAAGAAATCATTACTAATGATTTCTTAAAGACTTTTTCTGTAGAGAAAAACTTTATTTATCTTTGCTCTCTTTCCATTTAGGAGCTTTCTTCGTTGAAAATGTGTTTTGAGCAGTTTAATTGACATAAATGTCATGCGTTTTAAAATGATTTTTCAATGTTATTGCAAAGTTACCTGAACACTTTATAGTTTTTTGCACAGTCTAGGTTGTGCCACTAACGTTTTAGTATTTATACATGTGGGTTTTATAGTGTCTTCCCATACTGTCGTCAACAATTATTTGGTAGTGTCAAAAGATCTACTTAGTCTTGTATTTTAATCACTTTTGCAATAAATAGAGCTGTACCCAATTGGCATGGGCGTAAAAAAGACGTCTTTTGAACGTCTTTTGAACGTTTTGGATGTCTTTTGAACGGTCAAAAAACGTCTTTTTTAGGTCCGGTGCCCACTGGGTATTTATTTAGAGTATTTTACTATTTTTTGGTTTTTGTAAAGGAAACAGCTGTTTTACTGTTTCTGTTAAACAGTTTTAAAAACCATAGTTTTTATTTTATTTTGCAAAAGGTTTAAAATGTTTTGATATTTCAATCAAATTTACATTCAATAAATGAAAAAAAAAAAAAAAGTTAAATTAAATTTGGTAGGATAAGGATGAGTTTCATTTATTAAAGTATAACACAATAACTTTAAAGTTAAAAGGTTTATTCTCAAAGGATTTGTTTGTCCTTTTATATTTTGTTTGTTTATATTATTTGTTTAAAGATTTTATTTTTTTAAATAAAAAGCTTTTATTCAAAAAAATCTAGGATATTGTTAATTTCAATATTAGTTTTGTAAAACAAAGCAATTACGAATGCTATATTTTTTTACGGATTCAACAGATTTTTCAATCATAACGTTTGCAAATTACTCAAATTTTTCTATATTACAATTTTAAGTTATCAAAAACTTTTTAATTAAAGTTAGCATATCTATGGAAGTGAAAGCGTTTCCACGAAACTGTATATTATTTCATTCATGGAAGTGAAAACGCTTTCATGAAACTATATATTATTTTATTTGCATAAGATGTCAGTAATGCTAATTTAATAATTCTGCTGGATTATAACAGCAACATATTTAATTATTAACTGACGCAAAACCTTTTAAATTATAATTTAAAAGACCAGGTAATTAAAAAATATATATATATGTTAGGACATAAAATATATCAACGAAATACAAGTTTTTCTAACTTCAAACAAAAATGTAATATTTCTCATATATATATATATATATATATATATATATATATATATATATATATATATATATATATATATATATATATATATATATATATATATATATATATATATATATATATATATATATATATATATATATACGCCTTTTCCCTGTCACCGTAGTATTTCTGGGTCAGCTCAATATATTTTTTCGTCACTTTTAAAACTGCGAAAATAAGAAGCACAGAAGACTTTACAATGCATTAATACTCTTTTAAATTATTTTGTTTGGTATACTTTTATAATTCAAAATATTTTTAAAAATGAAGAATTGGTAAAAATTCTGCATTTGTAAAAAATTAGTTTACATTTCTTTTTATAAATTTTTATAAATATGTAAGTTAAATATTGCTGTTATACATAAAAAGCAATTTTTTTAAAAATATTTGTTTAGTTCAAACCATTTGTTTATTTGAAAGCTTGAATATAGTTTTCTTTTATAATAATACCTGACAGTATTTACATTATCACCAGATAGCACATTTTTTTAAACTCAACTGCTGCAAGAGGATATAAACCTGTCGTAAAAAAAAATCTGAATAGGTGAGGAATTATCTATTCCTAACTATTATTATATAACTATTATATAACTATTATTCCTAACTAGGAATTATCTATTATTAACTATTTTTTTTAGTATTGTCTTATATTTAAACTGATTTTTATTACGTAAAGTTACTTTTATTAAATGTTTTAATGATTTTTTTAATTTAAAGTAAGTTTTAATTAAAGAATTTTATGGTAATATTTCATATAGAGTTAGTTTTTTTTTTTAATTTTTTAGAATGAAAATTTCTCTATTTTAATTCTATATATATTTAATTAAAAAAGATTTTTTAATTAACAATAAAGAGTTAAAATTAATTTTAACTCGATATCATTAATTAAAAAAAAACTTTATCAAACAAAAATATATATATTTTTGTTTGATAAAGTTTTTTTTTTTTTAAATTAATAATATCGGAAAAGAATTTGATAATATCGGAAAAAATATTGATAATATCAGAAAAAAAGTTATAATATCGACAAAAAATTTGAGGCCGTAAGTAATGCATCAAATGGTTAGGTAAATTACCTGGCTTCAAAAATAACATTTAAATATATTAAGTCGAACATAATTGGGAGAATAAAAAGAGAAAATATATTTAAGCTATGATTATAGTGTCCCGTGAGTGAGGACATCATGATCGTATGTGCACATCACTATGTTTGTGCACATCATAATGTATGTATATAAATACATACATTTCGTTAATTCTGATGCAGGAGAGAAAAACCATAAAAATTCCAAACATGAGAGGGACCTATTAAATATTTTTTAATGTAAACAATAAGATTTCATCCCTCTATTTAGTAGTCATCTATTTGTCTCCCTGCGTGTCGTAAAAACCGTATTTTGGAAAGTCTCAAAAAGCCTTTTTTTAAATAGATTACGTGGTTAATGATTTTATTAGTTTTTAAATTGAAACTTTTGTTGATATATTGTTAATTACTCACTTGCCCTACTTTACCTCGATGGTAAAGTGTGGGCAAGAAATGTATGTGTATATATATACATACATAATGATGTGCACAAACATAATAGGTCATAATAAAGTATAAATTTTTTTTATTTTACTTTAAAATAAAAAAAATTTATTCTTTATTATGACCTATTATCAATCTTAGGAATTAGAATCAGTGCCCAAAATAATGCTTTATTTGTTAAACTTGTTTTGTTCAGTTTATACATTATATATAAAAAATAAAGGTTATCACACCATGTAACATTTATCTGGCCGTAGCCAGCATCAAAATTCGGACCTCGCGGTCAATTATTTTTTTTACTTTTTTTCATTTTTAAATATTTCGATTTGATAATAATAATCATAAAAGTTATAATAATATGTTTATATAAAAATAACCAACAACCAGCAACAAACAAAAACACAAGATCTTTTTTTGAATTTAAATATATATTAACCTTGAGCTTTGCGTAACAACAAGTTTTTTGAAAAATTGTAACCAGTTTTTGCATTAAAAACTAAAAAAATTAAAAAGATAAAGTTTAGGAAAATCGAAGGAAAAAATAGTTGCGTTTTACTATTTTACTATTTCCGAATGCATTTCACGTGATTATTTTTCTCTTTTCCATTCCCGTAGAAAAACAGATAGGTGGAAACTTGTCTTAATAGCTATGTTACAAAATCTTTACAAACATCTAAACGATATAAGCTTAAAAAAAATATAAAAAAATATATATAAGTAAAGAAAAAAAAAAAATTATTTTCCTTATAGTATTACTTTTAACAATTTGTGCATATTGTGGAGAATTTTTAAGAGTATCCAAGCTGTTCCTAAACATTTTCTGTTAAATCTTTGTTAACATTCGCGAAATAAGACTTCATGAAAAGTTAATAAAGAATTGAAAAAAGAACATTTAAAATTTTCAAATTTCAGTAAATTCTTTTGTTTTTTAATACAAACACCTTCCCCTAGACTTTGTTAAAATTTTAATTTGTGTTTGTAAACATAAAGTTAAAAATAGTATATTTACAAAACATAGTATGATAAAAACGCAAAAAAAACTTTAACATTAAAAGTTAAAACATCTTTAAAGTTAGACCGGAAAAACTGTTTTGAGCTAAAACAGGATGTAACGAAAATCGTCAGCGCATGCGTATTTGTTACAAATTTCAGAAAATTGTAAACAAAGTTGTATGTTTTCAATATTGTCCAAAACAGAACATACTATATAATATAGAACATATTATAATAATTATGAATATTGTGAGCAAACACAATATAAAAAAACTAGTTTTTGACTAAAATAATATCTGTAATGAGCTATCATAACATAGTGTAGATATTATTATTTACTTAGTAGATTTTATTATATATATATTTTTCCAGATTTATTTTGGGTAAAAAAGTATTTCCAAATAAAAATGTTTTGATATAATGTGCGCAAACCACTTTCGATTTCCAATAAATTATATATTATGATATGATATGTTAATTGTATTGATTAATATAAAGAAAAAATGTAAAATTATAAATAATAAATTAAAAATTTTACACTTAAATATAAAAGTTTTTATACTCTCAATAAATATAAAAGTTTATGTTATAAATAATTTTATAGTTATGATTATATCAAAACTATTTATAACATTAACTTTTATATTTATTAAGTATATAAAAAAATTTTATTTACAAAGTGTAAGGAAAAGTTTACATTATAATATGTGTGTGTCTTTATGCATAATAATATTATATATATATATATATATATATATATATATATATATATATATATATATATATATATATATATATATATATATATATATATATATATATATATATATATATATATATATATATATCTGTGTGTGTGTGTGTGTGTGTGTGTGTGTATTTGTATACATACATATATATATATATATATATATATATATATATATATATATATATATATATATATATATATATATATATATATATATATATATATATATATATATATATATATATATAAATATATATATTCATATATATGAATATTTTACTAATAAAGATGACTATTATAAAAGAATACAGAATATGTATGCCCATTACAGTTGAAGAGGTATTATTTATATTAGTTAAAACAAAAAAGTTTTATACAACACATATAAATAAATTTTTTATCATGAATGCATAAACACCTCCTTCATACATGCTTTCATGCATGATAATGCACACACACATTTAAACATATTTAATAGTACCAAGTTGGTCAGCTATATATGATAAACAAACACAGCCATGAACAAAGTGAAAAGGGAGAAGGTGTAGAGGTTTTAGTAAATGAACCAAGCAATCATGAAAAGTATGGTGAAGGAAGATTTACTGAGAAACGTGTCCATCTAAACAGGTATAAATAAATGATAATAATATAGTTTTTTTCACAAAATAATCTATATTTTGATTTTTTCATTTTAAATTAATTACATTGACAGATTCTATTTTAATGTTTTTTGGAAAAAGTTTCAAAACTATTTTTCAATTTAAAAGCACTTACATGATTTTAAATTCTAATATAAGAATATTAACCTTAATTATATATCCTATGTAGTCTAATTATGTAAAATAATGTTATTAGTGGTTGTTACCTTTGAGTTGTTTGCTTTTTAGAATATGTCAGTCAGCTAAAAATTCAGTTTAACAAATAGAAATAATTTACATCCAATTAAAGTTTAAAAATGTCTAATTTTTGTTACTTTATGTGATATTATTGTCCCATGAGTTTAATTTTTGATTTAATGATCAAACAGACATATCTTAAGTGCATAAATTAATTTCAGTAATAAATGGTTATAGGTATACCTCTTTAAGGTCTAGAAAAACATAGCAAAAAATTCAGACTCTTAGTCACCCCTCTGAAGTGAAATTTCAACTTTTGGGAAGCTGTAGTATTATCACATTTGGTAATGCAAAGTGTGAATGATATGCTGGCACCTTTTTTTTTTAAAAAAAAAAAAGTTTTTGCAAACATGTTACATCACATCTATAATGTGTTATACACGATAAGATGTTTCAAACTTTAAATCATTAAAACATGTTAGAGAACTTCTTATCCAAATTGGCAGACCAGACCGAAGAAGCACTAGACCTAGTTGCTCTCATGCTATTTTTTTCAGATTTTTTTGTTAGTTCCACTAAGTTTGATAGTTTTGGTAAAACAAATTATGCTTTGTAACTACTATTTGTAACAAATTATGCTTTGTAACTATTTGCTAGCACTATTTTTTATAATTTGTTATAAAATACATATACTTTTTATGCTAATTTTTTTCCCTAGAAATTTAGTGGTTGCATATATTGCATAGAAGAATCACCACCTGATTCTATTATATGCAGCTAGTGCAAGAAGTTTTGGTCGTTCTTATATGGGTCATACAGAAACAACTGCTTTCATTATGTACACTGAAAGCAGTTGTTTCTGCATGACTCATATGCTCATGACTGTTAGGATTTAGGATACAGAGGATTTAGGATACTTAGGATACAGAAACAACTGCTTTCATTATGTACAATGAAAGCAGTTGTTTTTGTATGACTTATATGCTCATGACTGTTAGGATTTCTTTGGGGGCAAAATAGTCAGTTTGAGTATATTTTTGTTTTTTTAGACATTAACTTTTTAACTTACAAAAAAAAAAAATACTTTTTGCAATTTGAAAAGTTTATTTTGCAAAAGGTTTCATCATCTTTATTATATTATTGTGCACAAGTTTTCTTTGTTTAAAAGTTTATATAGCTTTTTTGAACAATGCTTTAATTTTTCCATTAATAGCTTCGGATTTTTTTTTTCATAATATGCTTTATATTATTGTTTTTTTTTTCATTAGTTTTTTTTTTTTTCATTAGCTTTATATTATTTTTTTCTCTATCAAATGGTGCATTAAATTTTTTTTTCAACATCTTTTCTTCTAACAAGGTCAGAAGTAAGAGTTAATCCTAGAAAATGAAGAGTAGATGACTCATCGAGTACATTACGATTTATAAATATAGGAAGATAAATTGCAATAACAATTAGCTGAAAAAAAATGAGCTTTATCTCAGCTAAAATATGAGTTCTCAGTAGCTGGTTAAAATTCACCAGCTACTGAGAACCCATATTTTAGCAGAAGTGAGATCTTTTTCAAGTTTAAATTCCCTATCCAAGCAATCAGTGAGTGTTGGCTTCATATCAAGACAAGTATAAATGGTAGTGTCATCAGCAAATGATTCCATTTTCCATGTGAAAACATCTGGAAGATTATTAATTAAAAAGAAATATCCAAGTATCCAAAGTAAATTTAAAAAGGTATTAGGCCAAAGATAGAATCTTGAGAAACCCCTGAAGTGACAGGATAAGAGGAAGAGTGCTGTCCATGGAGGACAACTTATATACTACAATTGGTAAGGAAGGATTCAATAATTTTAAAGATGTTACCTAATACACTGTAAGAATAAAGCTATTGGTTATTAATGTTAGCAAATCAGCTGTAGAATGAGAAGATCAAAATCCATATTGGACGATAGTTAGGCGAGTCATATCGTTCTCCAGAGTTTTTAAAAATAGGGATAACAGATGCTGCTTTCCATCAGGCTTGAAAACAAGACTCTAATAGGCACTTGTTAAATAGTTTTGAAAGTATAGACGACAGCTTAAAAGAACACTTCTGCAAGACTATAACAGGTATGTTTTAGTCTTGCAGAATGTTTATTGTCTTTAGGTGAGGTGACAAAATCTGAACCATACAAGCGTGGTAGAACAACAGATTTGCTCTTATTATAGATACTATTAAAGATTCTTCAGAAGTCATAAAAATCTAATTTTTGAGATAAAATACAAGATTTTGTGACCTGAGAATAGTGGGCTTTGGCTTTACACAAAAGTCAACTTTAAGGTAGTTGTAAGAGGAACAATGATAAAGGGATTCTGAAATTTTCCCACAAAATCTCTGACATAAGTTTACCTTTATAGTTTTTTTTATTACCAAAAAATAATTTCAACTTAAGATTGAGCAACAATGCTTTGAAACATCAACTTGTAACAAAACAGAATTTTGAAGAAAAATTATGAAAACTTTTTATTAGTTTAATATTTATTAAATCATTTTAATCTGATTAAAATGATTTAAACCAAGGTTAAACGCCAATGCAATCAATCAATAATATTTTACCTTAATTTTGCAAAAAAATGATTAACCAAGGTTAAACGCCAATGCAATCAATCAATAATATTTTACCTTAATTTTGCAAAAAAAATGATTAACCAAGGTTAATCATTTTTTTGGAACTTTTAAGGTTTTTACTAAGTATCCTTTTTTTTTAACCCTTGAATGCAACAGGGTGAAAGACCAATAGCAACATTAAAAGTTCTTCAAAAGTTATCTGGTATCAGCAGACCAATTCTGTTATCATAAAAAATTAATTAACAAACTGAGAGAGGAAATAGTCATGTCCAAGATATGATGTTTACTTTTTTGCACTGGCTTTCCAAATTTGATATTGATATGAATAAAATCATTCTCAACGTGAAATTGCTGTCATCAAGCATACACGTTTCAAATGTTTGACTTGTTCTGTTTGCAATTTTGGCTTGTGTTTTCCTTTTAATGTCAACTATCTTTACTTTACTAATTCAGCTTACACAAATGACTGTAATTGCTATGAAAATTTTGAACTTAAAAAAAGATTTAATGAATGATAAAGTTATTCCTAATATGTTTTAAACGTTTTACTATGAATTTAATGTTTTTAAATATATTTTGAAATTCTTATCATCTTTAGTAAACTTCCTTCTTGGATTCAATCTTATGTGCCAAAGATATTTTATGTTACAGAAAAAGCATGGAACTACTATCCTTATACAATTACTGAATATAATGTATGCAGATTTTTATTTCTAAATAAATTATTGTTGTTATTATTTTTATAGTTTTTATATTTAACTAGTATTAATTTTAATAATACACAGACTTATTTACAATTAAAGTAATTAAAGGGATTCCAAACCTTCGAGACATGTTGTGTTCATATTAAAGAAAATGATAAAAAGCAGCATAATATATGCTGCAATCTACAGGCTTGATCATTTATTCAAGCGCGTTTTATTCCTAAAAGAGTTAGTACATGATGTCATTGATTTTTTTTTTGTTACATTATCAATTTTTTACATAAAAAAAAATCAATGACATCCTGTACTGAAACTCCTAGAAATAAAACACGCTTGAATAAATTATCAAGTCTGTAGATTGCAGCATATATTATGCTGACTTTTTTGCCTAGAACAGAACAGAGAAGGTGAGCTTCAACTAAAATTAAAAAAATAATTTTTCTTGGTATGCATTCATTATTTTGTTTTAATCAAAAAAATTTAGTCCAAGCATTTAAATCCTCAATGTTCTATTATTTTTATTACTTTGTTTTTTCATAGTTTTTTTTTAATACACACATCAGCTGACCTGAATAGGTAGAACATGTGAGGAGTGTACTAACATTGACTGACTTAAATAGGTGATCATGTATTGAATTTACATATATTGACTGGGGGTTGTGGTTTAGGCAGGCAATCTTAATGCCAACCCAAAATAATAATTAAATGATGTTAATAATGTAAAATACTATTCAGAAGGTAAAATAAAAAATTCAAGTAACAAAATGTCTAATTCATAAAAATAAAGTTGTTCAGGATGTAAAATGACAAGATTTTACCATGGTAAAATCTAGTGAAAAATACCAATTATGAGGTAAAACAATAATATCACAAGGGAAAATTTTATTATTTTCATTATTAGCATTATTATTATTATTATTATTATTGCTATTATTATTATTGCTATTATTATTATTGCTATTATTATTATTATTATTATTATTATTATTATTATTATTAATATTATTATTATTATCATTATTGCTATTGTTATTATTATCTTATTATTATTTCTTTACAAATTCTAGTTATTGATTTAAAATTCGATTATTATTTTTTAGAAACTTTTAATTATGAAAAAGTTTTAAAAAATAAATACTTTTTTTTACTTTTTTAGTGCTCTTTTTTGCCAAGATTTTCGATTGTTGTCAAAACAGGATATAAAAATGACAATGGTTGTACAGAAAATGTAAGTGAATTTAATGTTTAATCTTTTGAGTGATAAAATTTATTTTTCTCAAATCAAGTTTCACTCATCATTTTTGGTGAGAAAATAATTTTAATTCAATTCAATGACAAAAGTGTTATTAATCCAAATATGTCTAAAACCACAATCTTGAGCTACTATATTTATTTCACATACACTATTAGTAAAAAGTGGTATTGTCCTACTTTTATGATTGATTGTATCAGTGTTTCAAGAGGTGATGGTCAACGTTCAACAGACTTCAAAACAGTTGACAATAAAGTTTTAACCTTCTGGCTCAAAATTGGCTTTCCAGTTTGCAGACCTTTTCTAGTGGTTAGGTTAAAGAGTATTCATCAGTTTTTTCATTTTTATTTTCAGTATTTATCATTTTCAACAGTTAAAGCACAAAAGTAGAAGATTTGTCTAAAAAAGAAAGGACATCATTAAAAAATCTAGCTCATATATGAAAACAATTTTCCATTCAAGGATAGTTAAAAGATTTTTAGATCTAGAATTCAAGGACAGGTAAGAAATATTAGATCTAGATTTTAAAATCTAGAATTGAATCAGGAGTAAGAAAATTACTTTCACAATAAAAGTGAGGCAACTTTAGCATCTGAACTTTGCAATTGATTGTTTATATGGTTTTCATAAGAGGTCATTGGAAGCATATAACTCAAAAAAACATAAAGTGGAGGACTCAGTAAGAGTGTTACCATTTATCAAGTTTATTAACAATATTAAAAAAAAATTGATATTGTAAATGATAAATGATAAATGTAATTCACAAGTCACTGTGAACTGTCACAAAACGCATTTGAGATCAACTGTCTTCTACATGCCTAGCACATGATTTTAGACTAATCATTTTAAGCATATAAAAAAAGTAGTTCTAAAAATGCTTACTACTTCTTATCATTAGGTTTCAAAAAAACATGACATCTTACTAAAATAACATACTACCGCGGCTTTATTTCATACATCAACTGACTAAATCTGTAGGACATGCAAAGACTGCTGCTAAATTGTCTACAAGTTTGGGTTATGGCACTAATTTTTTTTTATTATTCTTTATTTTTTTCTTCGTTTTATGAAAAAACTATTAAAACTGTATGTAACTAAAAAAAGTTGACAAATGTATATCTGTATACACTTTAGTAGATACAATTACTGTAAATAGATTAATATACAAACTAGCCTCTATTTAGTTTGTCACACAGACAATTTTTTTTAACTGAAACTCTAGCCAAGGCACTAAATTATTTTCCCAATTCAAAGAAAAAATGGCCATAAAATTTAGATCTTGTTTAGCACACTGTATAGTTACAAATGCATTTTATATTTGTATACATAAAAATATATAAGCACATACAAATATAAATGCTCAAATTAAAAACTTAAGTCTGTGCAATTCGCTGTAATTATGGCTGAATAAATTAGTGGATGTGTTTCACTCTGCTACAACTATGTATAAATCAGTTGATGTATGTATACTCTGCTGCACCTATGGGTAAATCAGTTGATATATATGCACTTTGTTTCACCTCTAGATAAATCAATTGATGTACCTACAATCTGCTTCACCAAAAGCTAAACCAATTGATGTATGTGCACTCTGCTTTACTTATGGCTAATTCGGTGGATTTATCAACTGATTTAGCCATAGGTTAAGCAGAGTGTACATACATCAAATGATTTAGCCATACAGCTATATCAGTTGATGTATGTACACTCTGCTTAACCTATGGCTAAATGAATTGATGTAGACTCACTGTGATTATCACTAAATAATTCAGTTAAAATAACAAAAATAAAAATGTAAAGGAAATAAGGAAAAATAAAAAAAAATAAAATAAAAGTTAAATGAAATTAAGGTTAAATGAAATAAAATTTAATTGAAATAAAATTGAAGCAAAAAAAAATTAAAAACAAATTTAAAAAACAAAAACTCTCTGGTAAATAAAGTTGCATTTTACGGGTTTTTGAAAAAGTGATTAAATTTAATTAGTTTCTTTAATTAAATTGATGTTTTTTTACTTATGGTTGTGAACTTAAGCATGCAGTATTCATACACATATATTATGTATATACATATAGATTGTATATATATTGTGTATATACAAAATATTATGTGTATATGCAGTATATATACATTAGGGTATGTCATCATTGCATTTTTTTTTCTAATTGTTTTGAATAGCAAAATAATATTTCTCTTACATCTTAACATCCTTAAAAAGAAAAACAAGTTAAAATTAATTTTTCCTTCCTTTGCTGCCTAAAAAATGATTTTTTTTTCGGTATTACAATTTATGTTATGTAAAAACTATGCAAAAAATATGCAAAATATATAAATAAAACAAATGCAAAAAATGTACATAGATAATTATACACAAAAATACAATAACATAGTTATTTTCTTGTCATATCTTCAACTTTTTTTAAAAGTAAAAACAAAAAAATACAATATAAAAGCATGAATTTTTATTTATTTATAGACTTTCACGAAAAACCTTCGTAACTAACGCTGGTAACAGAACCATTTTGTCCTATGTGTTTGAAAGTTCAATTTTTTTTTGTATTACATGTTGCATTTAAATGAAGATTACTTAAAAACACAAAATTGTATACAACAACACAATTATGTAATTATGTTATGCAATTTCACAATTATGTTAATTATAATAACATAATTATGCATAATAACATGGTTATGCATAATAACATAATTACATTAGGACTAGAATTAGCTCGATCATTTCTCATGACCAATGTGTTTATGTTTTATAAACTCCATTTATTTTTTGACGCAAAGTGTGGAATATACTTTCAAGATAAAAGATTTTGCTCTAATATATCTGTCTTTTCTCCAAATTTGTCTGCTGCTGCTTCTGTAACCAATTTAACATGCTTTATACACTTTGAAAATGGCATGAAAAAATCATCTAAAGATTACTTTTGTATATTTTGTGTTTTAATTTTTCAAATTAAATCTCTTAAAACTCTTTTAACATAGGTATAGGAGTGGTCTTTTAACATAGATTTAGGAGTGGTCTTTTAATATAAGTGTAACAGTGGTCTTTTAACATAAGTGTAGGAGTTCTCTAAAGTTACTTCCAAAATAATATGATAATAAACTGCATCAAAGTTTAGAAAAGAAAATTTTGAATTTTTTTACTTCTGTAGAATTTGCAACTGTGCATTGTCTTGCAAATTTCCAAACTAGAAAATAAAAAAATTTTTTAATAATGTTTTTGTTTTTGTTTATCTATTGATTTATTTTTTTATTGATCATTTGGGAAAAAACAATACGTACTTAAACGTACTTTTTTTAACGTATCGTTTTTTCCGAAATGAACATTATTTTTGAAATTTTTATATAATTTCGGTTCATTTGAGTACCAGGTTGACATAATTTTTAAAAACTTTTTTTTGAAAATATTAGGGACCCATTAAATATTCTAGGGTCTTGAGGGACCCTTTAAATTATTTTTTATTGAAAAAAAATTAAACTTAGTGTTTTTGTATTAGATAGAACACATTTAGGGGGTGATAGCAGATTATTTTGAAAAAAGTTGTTTTTTGGGACACCCTAATATATATATATATATATATATATATATATATATATATATATATATATATATATATATATATATATATATATATATATATATATATATATATATATATATATATATATATATATATATATGTATATACATATATATATATATATATATATATATTAGAGTGGATCAAAAAAAAAATTTTTCTTGTTACAGGCTCTAAACATTGCTAATAGTTATTAATATTGATACAATATAAATGAGAATGATTGTGATAGATATATAGGGTGCAATTTTATTGGGAAAATTACCGATACCTTAATATTTTGGAGAAAAAAAGTTTTTCAAAAGTAGGTCAACCTGTACTCAAAAGAAGCGAAATTTTATAAAAAATTCGAGAATAATAATCGTTTTATAAAAATTATATTGCGGAAAAAAATTGTTTTTAAAAAACATGTAAAAATGCACCTTTTTCACTTTAAGTTAAAAAACTATAGTTATTATGCAATAAAATCTAAAATAATAATTTTTATATGAAAAAATTATTATTTTTGAAATTTTTATAAAATTTCGCTTTATTTGAGTACCTACATCACATAATTTTGAAAAGCTTTTTTTTTTAATAATAATAGGGCCTGTTAATTTTTGTAATTATAGTTGCGGGTGGAAGACATTGTTCAATCCATAAAAGTAAATACTTTCCTTAATAAGTACATAAAAAAAAAACTTTCTAGCAATATTTAGAGCCTGTAACAAGAAAAAAAATTTTATGACCCACCCTAATATATATATATATATATATATATATATATATATATATATATATATATATATATATATATATATATATATATATATATATATATATATATATATATATATATATATGTCAATGTATGTACATTCCCTGCATGTTCTACCTATTTGAGTCAGTCGATTTATGTACACTCATGTCAATAAAATAAAAATAAAAATAAAATGATGATAAATCTTTTTTTTTTTATATTTCTTTTATTAAAAGAAAAAAAAACAGTATAAATCAATAAATAAACAAAAACAAAAACATTATTTAAAAAATTTTCTCTTTTCTAGTTTGCAAATTTGCACAGTTGCAAATTCTACAGAAGTAAAAAAATTCAAAATTTTCTTTTCTAAACTTTGATGCAGTTGATTATCATATTATTTTGGTTGATTATCATATTATTTTATATATATATATATATATATATATATATATATATATATATATATATATATATATATATATATATATATATATATATATATATATATATATATATATATATATATATATATATATATATATATATATATATATATATATATATATATATATATATATATATATATATATATATATATATATATATATATATATATATATATATATATATATATATATATATATATACACAGTGGTGTACACTGGATTTTAAGATGTTTGAGTTTTGACATTTACAGGCATTGTTCAAACTCCAAACTTTTGTATGTTCATGCTTATGTCAAGTGAGAATGCTTTGCAAAGAGTTGTGGTGATTAGAGCTTGGGGACAAGAAAACCCCAATTTTTGGGCCCACCCAGCCCTTAATGTGGGAGCAAAGAGTTTATAAAATAGTTTCTTTAGTATTTTTATCTAAGTTTATATTCATCAACAAATTTCAAATTTCATGCAATAATCTCTTATTTTTTGGAAATTATGACCATATAAAATTTTAACCCCCTCAATTTGAGAGGGCTGTAAACATTGTAGGGTCATAAAAGCTAAACACAAAGTGGTTATTGCATGAAATTTGAAATTTGTTGATGAATATAAACCCAGATAAAAATACTAAAGAAATTGTTTTATAAACTTGTTGCTCCCATTTTATAGGCTGGGTGGGCCCAAAAATTGGAGTTTTTTTTGTCCCTAAGCTCCAATCACCACAACTCTTTGCAAAACATTCTCATGTCAATGTATGTACATTACCTGCATGTTCATGCATATATATTTATTATATACATGTATAATATTTATTTTTAAATTATAAAACTATTACATTATACTTATTTTATATCAAAGATTACATTACAAATATTAATTTATTTGTAAAGTATTTTTGTTGTATGATATTCTTTTTATTTATTTATAGCTAAAAAAAAACGTAATTTATGTATATGCATAAATGTTTGAATATACTGTTCCTAAAATATATATAATTAGTGATGATTAAAGTAGTCTTGAAATGAAACTAAAAGTCCTTAAACTTTCCTCATCTTCAAAATCAAATCTTTTATTTTAAAATCTTTTTTTTTACAAAAATTCAAAATATTGAAAAAAGTTAAGGTTGTTTAAAAGTAAAGCATAGACACGATGGTAAAATAAATCTGTGTCGTTAGACACAGATTTATATGTCAAACATAAATCTTGACCAAACAGCAGTTAAATGTGAATCAATCTAAATTCACTCTTTGTTCTCAACCTTGTCTTTTTTGTTCAAAGCTTTTTTCTTTTAGTTCTTTAAAATCTTTATAGTTGTTCAAAATCGTTTTCTATTTTGTTTATAATTTTTCTCTCTAAGTATTGATATATTTTACTACAGAAGCTTGCCTCACTGAAGCCAAATGCTACTACAGCTGAGGAGGACTTCTATAGAAAAGATACTATTTTTTATTTTTTAACAGACACAGTAATGAGTTTGTTTTTCTCAATGAAGTTTGATATGAATGGGTGCTTTATGACAAAACACAAACCTGTTAAGAGAAATAGAGGGTGGGTGATAATGATAAAAATGATTTTAATAACAATAAAAGCGATAAAAAAACAAAAACAATTAAAATAATAGTAGAACTGACTAGATGTCAATAGTAGTGTATATTAGTTTAGTATTGTTTCTAATTATGTTAAATTATTAAGATTATGTTAAATTACTCTAACATACAAAATCTTTTATAATCATTTAACCAGTCTTTTTTTTCTCTTTCTGAAATAAACTGATTTTATAGTGATAATGATAAAAATGATTTTAATAACAATAAAAGCAATAAAAAAAAAGCAATTAAAATAATAGTAGAACTGTCAATAGTGTATATTAGTTTAGTATTGTTTCTAATTATGTTAAATTATTAAGATTATGTTAAATTACTCTATGATTATAATCATTTAACCATTTAAGTCTTTTTTTTCTTTTTCTGAAATAAAATGATTTTATAGTACTCAAATCCAATCATCTATGTTTTTTATACAAGCACAGATGCTTAAAGTCTATGAACTAAAACACAGATGCTTAAAGTCTATGAACTAAAACACAGATGCTTAAAGTCTATGAACTAAAACACAGATGCTTAAAGTCTATGAACTAAAAAACAGATGCTTAAAGTCTATGAACTAAAACTAAAGGAAAATGTTTAATATGTGTAAATGTAAAAGTATTGTTATCAATTTACAAACCAACACTTTATTTCATTTTATTTGTAGACATAAATTATGTAAATAAATATTATACATAAATTAAGTATGTATAAATTGTAAAACTTTAATTCTTGAATAATTACATCTTTAAAAAATTGGGTAGGCGAGGAGAGTTTACTTGAACCTAGTTATATTTCTAAGAATTTTACTTTTATTTAATAAAACACTCAATTTTTTTTTACATATATAGTTTTTAGAATTAGAAGGAAAAGAACTAGAATCTAGGGAGATTGTACACATGGATATTGCTTTTGATGAGTTACCTGAAAAACATTATAAAAAAGAAGAGGTATTTATTTAATTTTATGTATATTTTATTGGTTAGTTGATACGTTTTGTTTAAAGGTAAAAAAACAAAGTTGAGTTTTATCATATGCACCATGATGTTTATTGGTTGAAATTAAAGATGTGCTCTTGAGAACCTTAAGTAAACTATCTAACAACTATAAATGTTAGATTTTAACAGATTTTAAAGTTTATTTAAAAAATTTGATTATTGATGTGATTTTTATTTTTTACTTTCTTTTTTCAATTACAATCTTCAATTATATGGTTTGTAAAAAAAAGATGCTTGGTAAACAATTTTAAACTAATTGACTACTCAATTTTTAATAATGACTTATTTTTTATTGTGTTCTTACTTTTGTCATTGTATTAGTATATTTTTAAATAATCTTCTGTTAATTTTTGTCATGACAATTGTCAAAATATGCATGAGAATAGAGAAGAATTATTTTTCGACAATTTGTCAAAAAATAATTCTTCTCTATTCTAATGTACTTCATTTTTCTTTAAGGCATTCACTGCTTGTGTATGTGTGGTATCTTTAAAATATGCTGGTAATTGTTCAGCAATGGCTGAATAAACTCTGTGATAAAAAAAGATGGTGCCAGTTAATGCCTAATTTGTTCATGATTTGTTCATTTAAATTAGAATGCCTCTTTTCTTTCCCTTTTACAGATTTTATAAATCCATCCTCTAAAGTCTGCATCTAACTCATTTTAAGTCTGCTTTTAACTTGTTTCAAGTCTACTTCTAACTTGTTGATCAAGTCTGCTTCTAACTCATTTTAAGTTTGCTTCTAATTCATTTCAAGTCTGCTTCTAACTAGTTTCAAGTCTGCCTTTAACTCATTTTTTTTAGAAAACCTATTTTTATACTTTTTTTTTTTGAATTTTCTGAAAAGTTGAAAAAATCTTTTTGATTAAGTTAAAATCTTTAATATAAAATTTTTTAAATACATTTTTAAAATATGGATCCCATTTTTAAAAACCATATTCCCAGTGCAGCTAAAATTGGTAACATATATAATAATTTTTTTATATTTCATCAGGATAAACAATGGTTTGCTTTAACAGACTCAATTTTTAAAATGCTTTGTTAATGATTATTTCAATATAATTTTTCTATTTTAAATTGTTTGAAATATAAATACCAAAGTCTTTTTTAATGATGTTACTACTAGTTAATGTTTTTAGTCTTTGTTTTTGTAGCATTATACTTTAGGTTACAACTTTTAACTATTGTAAACTAACGTACAACCAATATGCATGGTTTTTCATTAGTTTGCAATACTTAAATCTGATAATCATTTTTCTTCCATAATATATACAGGTATATCAAATTTATTAAAAAATTCTTTTTGATGTTAATAAATTAATTTTGATCAAGAGTAGAGTTTTTCAGTAGAATTCAAAAAAAAAAAAAGATATTTTATCTGTGTCAGTAACTTATGTTTTGATTTAAATGTTGATAATAACCTGTAACCTGTACATGTTCCTGAATATTATTTTACTAAAAAAACTGGAGCACTTTATAAAGGCAGCAATGAAAGCAAGCGGAGTTATTGCTGTATTTATTTATTTTAAATTGAATTTTTAGAAACTTATAGATTTAAAAAAAAATAGATAGAAGTCTAAAAGAAAGTAAGAAAATAAAATTTAAATAAAATGTAGATAGAAGTTTTATTCATGTATTTAAAGAATTCAAGAAGTTTTCTTATTCTATTATTCATTTCAATTTTTAATTTGAATTGAAATATATAACTGCATTATACAGTTATATTTAGTTTATATATTATATTTATATAGTTATATTACATTTATATTATAATTATAGAGTATATAGTTATATTAATTATTATTAAACTTTATCTACAAAAAGCTTACCAGTTAGTAGAAGCCAGACTTTGCCATAGAACAGTTTTATCAATTCTCTTTTGTGCTTTGTTAATTCCATTTTATTTTACTCTTCATAATATGGCTCTCAAGCAATGATCTGGTTTTTCAACAAATCTATAACTTTTTTTTAAGTATTTTTTATTTTAAATTTGTGGATAAATAGTATAAATAGTATGACAAAAAAAAACAAAAACGTATTTTGTTAATAAAGTTTTTAATAATTTGGAATAATGAGGTAATGTATTTATATTTGTATGATGTTGGTAGCAGTAGGTTTTCAGATGAAGCAAACAAATAAATAAGTAGAATAGAATGAATGAGAAGATCAATGCACTTGATGACCATGATAAAATTATTGTACTTCAAGGCACAATTTTACTTTGTATAGATTGAGCAACTATGAAAAGTATAAATATAGCAAATGTGTTTATCAAGTTTAAATTGTTAAAATATAAATGTAAAAGTACAGCAGATATGAGGAGTTAGAACTACTGAAAGTTTTGTGTAAAAAGAAATATGCAAACATGTCATCACTTTAAAAAAGTGATGACATGTTTGTATATTTTTTTCAGACTTCTAGATGCATCACATAATTTTTTTACTGCATTGTGGCTCAATTAAAGTGTGTCAATGCTGGTTGTAGCTGGTTAGTTGAAGAATTAGGCAAAATCAAATGCAATTCAAAATATTAAGATCAAATCATAATATTTAAGATCAAATATCAAATCAAAATATCAAATCAAATATCAAATCAAATATCAAATCAAAATATTTTAGATCAAATATTTAAGATCAAATGCAATTCAAAAATTTTAAGACAGAAAGCTTTGAGTATGTCCTGGATACCTACTATTCTGTGTTTTCCACTTAAATTTATGTTTTCTATTCAGAGAGTATGCAAAGCCCTTGGAATTTGAATTACACTTAAAGTTTTAACTGTTCTTAATCACATATCTGAGTTAATACTTGAAAACACCATGTAAAAATTTCCTCAAACTCAAAAGAAATTTTTAGGTCTTAGGTTTTGGGGTTATTGCAGTCTTCAGAACGCCTTCATAAAAGTTTTAAGAACAAGAAAATGTTCTTCTGTTTATGAATATTTTATCAAGCTATGAAAATCAGGCACTTACAAATGAAATTTGTATTATTCAAAGTGCTGCAAAATACTAAAAGAATTGTACTGGTGTGTACTGCTTAAAAAACTTCAGATTGAATAACCAAGTCAATAATTCAGATTCAATAGTCAATTTCAATCTTCTTGTACTAAAAGATTCTTTGGTGCATTAAATGGAGGCAAAAACCCATTCAAAAACCCATTGTAAATGTAGTTGGACCTCTATCTTCTAAGCTTCATATTTTTGTAAAGTTGCATCTCTTTTTCTTTTCTACAAATATTATCATGATCCTGATGATATTTGTAGAAAATGAGCTCCATCAACCAAAACTTATTCTTGCTTGACTCACCATTCAGAATAGTTGCATCTTTTTACTGTATCTGTTCCTTCATGCTCTAAAAATATTTATTTATATAGTTTTTTTCCTGCGTTTCAATGCTTTGGAACTCCCTCCTATTTTCACTTACAACTTTTTAAATCTTCTGTCAACCATTTCTTTGCTCTTTGACACTATATCTAGACACTGTTTTCTAGTAGTACCCTCGTTAATAATGGTTACTTGCAGCCTTGCTGGTATTAAATTAAATTAAAAAAATAAAAATAATGAGTAATCAAAATCAAAAATTATTAATATTATATGTAACACAATCCTTAAAAAAGAACCCTGTTTTTGTAGCGTTAACTAAATATAGAAATGTATTTATTTTAAATTGAATAGGTTATTTTGCCATGTTTAAAGTCAACCTTTAGACATATTTAGCTTTGGCTTAGGGCTACGTTTGCAGTCAATTTTGTGTACATTTGCATTAAATTTTTAATACATTTTTATATACATGTTGTCCTTTGTGAAATATTTGTTTTATTAATGTCGTTTTAGTTAATATAATTCTTTTTTACCCTTTATTTTTTAATTTAATTTTGCTCTTAAACTTGATTCTTATGAGAATATTTTACGAGATTTTTTTGTTTATTATATATTTAATAGGATTGCAGATACTTCAAATCTAAGAAAACTGACAGAGGTCCACTAGAACAAGGATGGAGGGTTAGTTATTTATTATGCATTGATTGTTTTTATGTTTACATGGATATATACATTGATTATTCATTTTGTGCAACAATATTAAGGGAAGGATTTTTTAAAATTTTTTAACTTTTGTTCATTTAATTAAAATACTATTATAACTATTCTATACTGTTTTGTGTTTTTTCTCTTTAAGTTTTATAAAATTCATAGCATGTTAGTAATATTTATACCTAATTAAACGTTCTGTTATGTATTTTATTAATTTTTTTTTGTTTGTTTGTGCTATGCTTGTAATTTTCATAAATACTTTCATACAAGGGTGTTCCAAGCTAGCTTGGGGCCCTGGGGGAAGTTGGCTCAAACCAATATATATGTATATATATATATATATATATATATATATATATATATATATATATATATATATATATATATATATATATATATATATATATATATATATATATATATATATATATATATATATATATATATACATATATATATATATATATATATATATATATATATATATATATATATATATATATATATATGTATATATATATATGTATATATATATATATATATATATAAATATCCTTAAAACAGCACCTGCATATAATATTTTCAAAAAATCCATACTATGCCTACAAGAAAAGTTTGAAATAATTACACATGGAAACGGAAAATGTATATTTAATAAAAAATCAGAATTGATTTCTAAAATAAATTTCTTCTTATTAATTATAAAAATGAGTGAGCTCAAAAAATAGTTATATTAAATCTCCTTTAAAAATATATTAAAAAAAAACAAAGCAAAAAAACAAACGCTTCTAAGGAATTCTTTTTTCAGTTGTGTTTATGGTTCCCTGTAATTTAATTTTTGTTATAAGTTGAAGTTTTATTAATTTGAACATTCATTTCTGATGAGTCTTAATTGATAAAACACAATATAAAATCAAAAAGGTTTGACGAGTGATTTTCTACTGATTTTTGAAAAAATCAAATATTAGTAAGTAAAATTCTGAAAAAATCAAATATCAGTAAGTGATGTTAGAAAGATGTGTGCAAAATATGAAACAACTGGTTCTGTTGAAAATCAGAAAAAACTTGGTTGCCCCTCCAAGACTTCAACAAGAACTGATATGCTAATTGCACGTATAGTAAAAAAAAAGTTAACAATGCCCTTAAGACATATTGTTGAAAATCTTAAATTAGTGTTATACACACAAAAAAACGTTTAGCATTTGCAAAACAGCACATTAACACGAGGCATTTTGAAACTCAGTGTTTTTTATTTTGAAACTCAGTGTTTTTCATTTTGAAACTCAGTCTGATTAAAGTAAATTTCAAATATTTGGCTTTAAAAAATGACTAAGATTTTGATGCAGACCTTGTAATGCACTCTTAGATAATCTTGCAAACACTGTCAGGCATGGAGGTGGCTCACTTATGGTTTGAGGATGCTTTGCTTCAAATGGTGTGTGAAAGCTGGTGAATGTTGAAGGTATAATGACAGGACAATTTTTTGTTGATTTGCTTTCAAAAAATTGATGTTGATTGGCTAAAGAATTAAATTTAGATTGCTAATTCTCTTTTTCAACAAGACAATGACCCCAAACGTCCAAAGTGGTAAAACAGTTTCTCAAAAAAGTAAAGTTAACATTCATTTAGATTTTAAAAATTGCCCAAAATTTTTTAAAGGGGTTAAGGTGCGGGCTCTGTGGCAGCCATTTAATGGCTGCCACAGAGCCCGGACCTTAACCCCTTTAAAAAGTTTTGGGCAATTTTTAAAATCTAAAATATCTCCTTTAAATAGAACAAATAGAAACTTATGAGGTTCTTAGTGAAACATGAAATTCAATTGATGCTGATGTCACATCAAAGCTTTTAAAAAGCATGCCAAGATGTTTAGAACCAGTCGTAAAAGCTAAAGGTGGTGTACCAATACTAATGAAGATCAGACATGGTATTCTTGAATTTGTAATTAAAGTTATTGCAAAACATTATGCTTCATAATAAAAACTTTGATGTTTCTTACTTTTGTCACATTTTGTACAGAAAAATTGTAAGATTTAATTACATTTTGTCACATTTTGGACAGAAAAATTGTAAGACTAATTTCATTAAATAGAATTACTTTTGCTTATAAATATTCTTTTTTTCTTTGGAATCAAATTTAAAAAAGAAAATGTTGCAATTATGTATATCCTGATGTAAATAATTTTATTTTTATTTTTTGAGTTTTGATTTTATTAACAATGTTACTTAATTTTGTCTGTGACTGTATATATATATATATATATATATATATATATATATATATATATATATATATATATATATATATATATATATATATATATATCTTTGAAAATAGGTTGAACAGAATGTTTTGGAATATTTTTTATAGGTTAATCTGAATTTACAAGGATCAAGTACAAAATAAATTGAGATCTAAAGATGAAAATTTAGTTTTAAGTATTTATAAGCAAATGGAAGCTTTTGAGAAAACTTTGAAAAATACAATAAAATGTTGGAACGCAAGTAAGAATAAAGCTTTCAAATGAACTCAAATAAAATGTGAAAGATTACTAAAACTAACTTTTTTTACATTAAAATATAAGTTTTTTTTTTTACATTTATATACGAAAGTAATATTACTATGGGTTTATAAGTATAAGAATATACATATGTATATTCTTATACTTATATATATATATATATATATATATATATATATATATATATATATATATATATATATATATATATATATATATATATATATATATATATAATTGTACACTTTCTGATTTGTCTGCTGAAAGTATGTAGTATATTGTTATATTTAATAAAAATTAACTTAAAAGCTAATGAGTAAAAACAAAAGGTCAATGTATATACTGTAGCTATTGTATTTATTACTTACATATTGTATTATTACTATTTAAGTTCTCTAAGAAAATCATAGAGCATGTTAATGATTAAAAGTAACTTGTGCCTAACATAATTACTGAATACTCAGTATTATAAAAAATTTTAAAATGTTAAGTATTAATATAATTTTAAAGATTATTTAAAGTTTCATTTATATTTTATATTTTTTATTAAAGTTTATACTTTTTGCTATTAGAATTAAAACAAATTTGAATTTGAAAATAAGTTAAAAAAAAAAGAAGCTATAAATCATCTTTCCAACACCCCACCCCCTCATCCTTCTTTACTGCATCTGTTATTAACCTTCAGATCTTAATTTCTTTATTAAATTTGCAATTTTATATACAAACTGTAGGAAAGGCTGTACTATACTATAGAATGGCTATAAGTAAATGTTAATTCACTTGTAGATGAATACTGTTCCGATAATGTGTTCTTATAAGCTTGTTACTGTTGAATTTAATGTTTGGGGGTTAGCTTGGCGTGTGGAGAACTTTGTTCATAATGTAAGTTTTTATAAAGTTTTATTTTTATTTTTTTAATTTATTTTTTTAGGATGATACTTATGCATGGTATTTTTTTTACATAAAAAGTTTTTTGAAAGTTATTAAAAAAAGAAATTGCACATGATAGAGTTTTTTACTGTAATATTTTACGCTTTATTAAAATCTTTTTGTAACAGTGATTTTTTTTTTCATCTTGCAGGCAATTAAAGATATATTACTTCTTGGCCACAGACAAGCTTTTGCTTGGATAGATGATTGGTTTGGTGAGAAATTGCTCTTTTAAATAAGTGCTTTTGTCTACTTTTGTTTTGTTGTGTAACTCTAATATAATTAGTTTAAGTATGTTTTAAATATTAAATTAGTTTAAATATGACACTTGACAATATATGTCAAGTGTCATATCTAATCTATATCTATACTCACTTTTAGATATGACACTTGACGATGTACGTCAATATGAAAAGCACATGCAAGAAGAAACTAACAAAAAAGTAGTTGGTGAGAAAACAAGTCATTAGAATGTCAATTACTTTAGAAATGATCTAGCTCCGAAAAACAGTAATATAAGATTTGAGGCTTGGAAACTAGTTTATCTAGAACATACTATTTCAAAATTCAGTTCATTAACTTTGTGTATTGATGTTTTTTTAAACCATTAAAACATGACATCATTAATTTATGGTGGCCTAATTGTATATACCATAAAACATTGTATTTAAGTATAGCATTTATTTGGCGTTTCAAAATTCCACTTAAACAGTTGTTTTTATTTCTTGTATAACATTTTATTTGTTTTTATTTTATTATATACCATAATGGCATAATGGTATATATACCATAATGGCCGGGTATCATAATGGCAGATGGTAATTTAATACTGGAGTAACAAAAATTGAACTAATCTTTTTTTAATGAAATTGATAACAATTATTTAAAATAAATTTTTTATAATAAATTTTTTATAACTACAAGTTTACATTATGTATTTATGTTTTCTGTTAAAATGAATGAGGTTGTTTTATTGTGTTGGCGCGCATACATTTTTGTATTTTCTCAATGTATATACCTAGTTTGTATTATGTATCAATTGTATTTATCCTATAAATAGTTTCACATCATTTTAAAAAGATTATTTGCTTTGTTTTTTGTTTTACACATTAGAAGTTTACTTACATGATTGTGGTGTTTACATCGATGGAAACAAAGATGGAAAATAGAATTTTTTTAAATATACTTTGTTTATACCACTATCAACTGTTGCTGTTAAAACTAAAAAACTAAGTTAGACTTTTCCTTACAGAAAAAGTTAAGAATGGTACTACTAAGAGTGCAACTTTCTGAAAACCTTTTTCAGAAAATTACACTCTTAGTAGTACAAATTGAACTTTTTAAAGCCATAGAGCTTACAAAAAGCAACGACTATATTTTTTCAATGCTGTTTATCAGATTACATATATTTTGTTTTACATATATATAGTATATATTTTGTTTTACATATATGTATATATAACAAATATTTACTTATTCTTTATAGCTATGAAATGCTCAAGAAAAGTTTTCTGCCATTTTCTAAGTAGTTTTAACTAAATGATAGTATTTCTTTTTCATATGATGAAATTTATTTTCAAAATAAAATTAATTTTATAAAAGTTATACTAACTCCTCATTAAACTTTAAAATTGTTTTAAAATTTTAAAACTTATAAAAATGAAAAAGCCAAAATGAAATTATCAAGAGCTGTTTTGCAGCAATGTGTATCAGCTCGTTTGTTAGTCAAACCTGCTACTGATGAACAGCCTGCCGATTATGTGAAGGTGAGATTTTGTATTGAGCTAATGTTAAATGGTTTATTTTTAAATTTATTGTAGATGTTTAGAATAGAGTTGTCTAAGTTGAAGTTAATTTGATCTTTTGTTGTCATTTATACTCATATATGGCCATACATGAGTATTGATGAGTACATGAGTACTATCAGAAATGTATTTATACATGTATAGCCATTTGTGGCAATGTTTAACTTCTTAATAATATTTTAAGTTTTAAAACTTTCTGTTTGTTTAGATATCAAATGGTGTTGTGATATTTATATGTTTTATGAAAGGTGCTAATTCCATTTTAATTCCTAAGTTAGGTGAGATTTTGGCATATTTTGTTTAAAATTGTTTAATTATTCTAATAATTTTATTAATCCTTAATAACAATTTATAATTTAAGTAAACAATCCTTTTTTTAAAACACGGTTGTTTAGTATTTTGGCAACAACAGCAACAAAAAAAAAAAAAAAAAACTTTTGTTCTTTTTATTATTTATTGTTTTATGTATAATGTTGTGATATATTTTTTTGTTTATTATTTTATGGATTAATAATTATAATAGTAATAAAATAAATGTAATAAATAATAAACTGTTAAATTTTGTTTTTAATTGTAACTAAGGTTAGAATGTTGAATTTTTTAAATTTCCGGGTCTTTTCATAAATATTTAATAAAAGTAAATTGTTATAGTTTAATAAGCTTCAGATTTACATTGTAAGAAATATTTAAATCTCTGACTTAAAAAAAATTCTAAAGAACTTAATATCTATGAGTTATTTTCATTTAATGATAATCAGATTTTATTTAAAATTCAGAAAAAATGTCTGATTTTACTTGTATATTAAATTGTGCTTACATTGCTGTAACATTTTTTGAGGTTTTATCCTTGCTTTCCGTTAATTGGAATAAAGTTTATCATCTCCTTGATAAATTTTATTCCATGTGTGTTGAAATTAGGTTTGCTACAGTCTTGGTTCTTGTTGCTTGTTTATGTGGCAAGAAGGAGTTTCTTTTATTTGCTTAACTAAGTCTCTTCTCTCTAAGTTTTTTACTTCTTTATCTCTTTAAGTTTTTTATTTCTTTATCTCTCTAAGTTTTTTATTATAAAAAAAATCAGAAGCAAGAAAAAAACAAAAAACAAGACATGGTACTTTTACAGGTTTAAGTGTCAAAATCAATCTCGTCCAGCTAATTTTATTCAAATGATATAGATGAGTTTAAAATGATGAAAGACTTTGATTGAAGTCCATTTGTTAAGTAAGAGGAGACTGCCTTCACTCAAAATTTATTGTCTCAAAATTTATTGAATACTGTGAGCAATGTTAAAATGTTACTTTGTTATAATCAACATTTTTCATGTTTTTTATTAAAAACCTACTTGCTCAAATAGCAAAAAAAAATTGATAGAATACAATAAATATACTTTTTTTGCTGTAATTTCAGTTAAGACCTTGTTTAATTTTTTTGTTATTCAAAAATTTAAAGAAATTAAAATATTGCTCATAATCATTTTTATATTTACTTATTTAGAATGTTATTTTTAAATTACTCATAGTCATTTTAAAATTTTTGTTTCAGTTAAATGTCTTTTGGAAATCAAATTGAGTTATTGTGCAAAGCAAAATAAGCGTGTTTCAATATTAGAACTACCTGGAGACATTCTAATAGTACCGCAAGTATGTTTTTTTTATTTTATTTTGTTGTTGTCTTGTTTTATACTAATTTATTTTTAATTTTCAGAAATATGTCTCAAAGAGCAAAATATTGGTAAATTTGTAGCATAAGTCTGATATTTAGTTAATCTAATTGTGAGCTTAGGTAGAAGTTGGGAATAATCAGTGTATTTGATGGGATTCATCAGAGAAGGTCAAGGCGGTTTCATCAGAGAAGTTGGTTTGTACATTTAGAACATAAAGATACAGAAGATTAGATTAGTATTTTTTAGAAAAAAATATAAATCCAGATATATGAAAGCTTAGAAAGAGTGTGTAACAGGGTAAATATATGACCTTCGACTCATTACGAGGTGCAAGTTGTAAAAACCATAGAGTTGGGTTTAATGAAATTTGCAAGAGTGTTAAATAAGTGTCTTAAAAAAATAATTTTTTTATTATTATCACATTAATTTCATCAAACTTATTGTGAGATTAATTTAAATTCATTTTTGCATCTCAGTATTGATTGTTGTTATTCTTCTGCTCATTTGACTCTAATATTTACATGTTCTCATTTATGTTCAAAATGACACATGAAATGTTTAGCCTGGACACATAAATTCTTATTAATCATACTATATGACAGTATTGCTGTTTTTATGACATGCGTTATAAAAACAGCAATACTGTCATAAAGTTTTTACTCAAAAGTTTTATTTCACAAAAACATTCAGTATGACATGCATCGTACTGAATAACCATTCAGTACGATGCATGTCGTACTTGTTTTTGTTCATGTTTTTGTTCATGTTCATTTATCGTACTTGGTTTTGTTCACAAGTCGTTTTGGTAAAGCATAAAATTTTTATCTTTTGCTAATCTTACCTATATAGAGACCCCAGCTTGTGATCAGCATTTTGTCATTCTCCTTTAGATGGTTTGCTTTGATCACTTTCTCGATAAGGAGGTGAAAATATTGGAGTTAATAATTTTGATCTCAAAACAATTATCTCATTCTTTACATCAGACTCTCTTGACTGGTCATGTTATACTTTTTTTTTTTGCGTCTCCTTTTGATTGTGTTTTTGTTTCCCACCAACTGGAAATTGGCATCTATGGTTCCAATTTTCAAAAGCTTTGGAGATCATACTGACCCATTTAACTGTCACCCAATTATTCTTTTTGCTATTATTCACGAAGGTTTTTGAGTCATCAACAAACTTCTAATATCTCATCTTGAGTTTTGCTTATATTGATGAATTGCAATGTTTCTGGATTATATATTTTACTTTGTCAATTGGTTGATAATTTTAATCAATAATTATTATAATCTATAATAATTAGCAAGATTATATTTATTAGATATAGTTATTAACTATAATTATGTTTAATAATAAACAAAAAGAATAATTTTTTTTTCAAATTTTTTTCATGATTTGAATATAAAAGCATGTCTAAATTATGTTTACAATTTGTTTTTTTAATGTCTACAAGTAAAAGAACATTATAAGAACACCTAGCCCAAGATCTGATAAAATGTTTATTAATGTTGAGAATGGTAACAAGTAGAAAGAATGCCAAGCACATTAAAGAAAGACAACTTTACAAAATTAGAAATCCATTTAAAATGTTAGCAGATTGAATATATATTTCCTCACAAGGTCCGTAGTGAGTATTGAAGTAAATGAAAGTTATAAAACGTTTGCAGGATTTTGACAAAAATTTATCCTGACTACAAGCTGTAGAAGGGTTTTAAAAATAACTTCACAAACAGATGAAGACAAGACCCATATATGAGAAATGAAATATTAGACTTGCCTTTGTTAATAAGACTGTAACTAATTTTTTTAAAGTTTATAGTCTGACTTTTGCAAGAATTAACTGTTTGAGAATAATGGGCTTCAGCATTAAAAAATATCTTTTGCATCAGTTATTTCCTGCATCATTTTATCATTATAATAATAAAGACAAATGTTCTCAGGAGAAAAACCCTCTTGAAATAAATAAAAGAAGTCATTGCAATGAAAAATATGGGTTTTAATAAATTTTAACTAGAAATTGATGGGAAGGAATAAAAGATTTCATGCCTACCTGAATCAAAATCCTGAATCTTTCGAATTTATTACTAAAATATTTTTTTAATTTGTTTTATGTATTCATATAGTTATGTCGCCAGTTTTTGATTGTGTCTTAGAATTTATATCTTATTTATTTCAAGCAATAAATATAATTATTTAGACCAAATTATAATTATTTAGGCCACATTAGGTGGGAAAGTTAAAGGAAAGGTTGTTCAGTAAGTACTGTTATTATTATTAAAATATAAATTTTGCGTAATCAGTTTTTAAAAAATAAAAAACAAGTTTTGAAGATTGTTTAAGTTACTTTAATTGGTTGATAATTTTAATTGGTTGATAATTTTAATTGGTTGATAATTTTAATTGGTTGATAATTTTAATTGCTTGATAATTTTAATACACCGATTGAGCGAATTTAAAATACGTCATTTTTAAGAGGTCTGAACTCCAATAGGAGGGGTAAAAAAATACTTCCGCTACAATATTTACTTGAGAAAACGAAGTATAAACATCAAACTAAAACTGCTAAAACAAATATTTACTATAAAATTAATCATGGAGTACAATATGATTTCAAAGATGAAAGTTGAAGAGTTAAAAAACTATTTGAAATTAAGAGGATTAAAATTAAATGGTAAAAAAGAAGAGCTAGTTGCTCGTGTATTTGCTGCAATAGAAAACAATGTTCTACCAATAAAAACAGCAGTAGAAGTTGAGGCAGATTTAAAAAAAGAATATAATTTGAAACTGGAATTAGAAGATATGCAGATACCTGATCCATTCAAAATTCTTGATGGCTGGATGGACGAACAGGAGGGTATGCCATTCTGGCCAATGTTATTATATCCAGATATATTTAACTATTTAATGTTTAATCCCTCAGAACTCGGAAGTAATGACTTAAGTGACTATAAAGACTCAAAAGCATACAGCTACTATAAATCTTCCTGGCTTCAGCCTCTTATGTATCATAATTTAACAGGTAGTAATTACTGTATATTTAAATCAGAATGTCGGAGATCACAGTCTTAGACTTTGTTGGTGGAATTCCTTCAACTGCAAACCCTACACCTACATTATGTCTTGGATATGAAATACAAGCTAATAAATCTAGAAGAAAATTATTAAAACACCATATACCATTAAAAAAGCAAAAACTTGACTGCACTGCAACTACAAGTTGTTCGACTTTTATGATAAAAGTCGAACAACTTGTAGTTGCAGTGCAGTCAAGTTTTTGCTTTTTTAATGGTATATGGTGTTTTAATAATTTTCTTCTAGATTTATTAGCTTGTATTTCATATCCAAGACATAATGTAGGTGTAGGGTTTGCAGTTGAAGGAATTCCATCAACAAAGTGCATAGAGCATACCCTATCACTACCTGTTCGCTGCCATAATGTTTTATTTATAAATTCTCTTCTTAACGCTTTCACCCATAATTGTCTTTCTTTATTTTTCTGATTTACTGATGGAAATTTGTATAATTAAAATGGCTTTTCACATAATGAGCATTCCTCTCTGCTTATATTTTGATGGTGTTCATTGCATATTTCTTTTTTCCATTTTTTCAACCTATATGTACTATTTGCACAACCAATTACGGCACAATTAACTTTCGGCATCTTTAAATAAAAAGTTTGTTTTCTGATTATACTTAATAATTAAATAAATTTTAATTGAATGCTTTTGATAGATGTTTATACTTCGTTTTCTCAAGTTTTAATGGGAGATTTATAAGGTTGTCTCTACTTTTACCCCTCCAACGGGGTCTCGAACTCCCAAATTATAATGGCGCGTTACAAAGCTCAATCGGTGTATTGCTTGATAATTTTAATTGCTTGATAATTTAATCAAAATTATTATAAATAATATTACTGTAATACCAATGAATGTTACTTAATGAATTATAAAAGTTTTTGCTGTAGTGGTTAAGCACTTTCTTTGTAAGAAGTTTCACGTTTGATTTTCACCGTATCCCAGTTAGTACCGCACCCAACTTGTTTCTTCGCGCAGCGGCTTTTTGAAGGTGTTTCAAAGCTAAGTAGTTGAGAAAAGATTGTAACAACAAACAAATTAAAAAAAGATGAGTAGTCTTTTCGACTATAGTGACCGAAATGACATCAGGATGGCAAGTACCAAAAAATAAATAATAGAAATATATATTTTAGCCCGAGATTTGATAAGTTTTGCTCAATAATTCTGTAAAGCCTTAGAGTTGTTAGGTTATATACATAATGATAGTATCATTGTGAAAAAGTCATATACACAATGATAGTATCATTGTGAAAAGGTGGAAACTATTATCATTGTGAAAAGATAGAAGCTATTATTATTATGGTGAAAAAATGGAAGCTAACATAAACAAATTTTATTAGTTTTTTTTTTCTCCACGGAGCATTTAACCACAAGTTCATGCTTCCTTTGCCAACGTCACTTATTGGACTAGAGCAGGTATTGAAGCTCATGGTTCTGAGCCAAAACTCTAAACACTGTTCCACGGCTGCTTAAGTTATTATATTTTACCCAGTTATTTTAGAAATTAATTAAATATTTTAAATTAATAAGATATGTATATTAAATTATAATAAAAATCCAGTGCAAAGAATTCAGAATTGTTTTTAAAAGTTGCGATTCTCCTGAACACTTTAATATCCTAAGCTTTTCTGTTTAAAAATCTGTTTTTATTTTTCTTTGTATTTAGGCATTACACTGAAAAATATAGTTAGAGTGAACCAAGGGAAAAGTTTTTATTTGAAAAAGTTTAATATTCAAGACCATCAATATGGCGCAGTTTGGTTGTCATAATTTATGTTGTGGAAAATCGGTATTGCCAAATGTTTTTCTTGTGGAGGAATAATAAAAATCAGAAAAAAAAGACAATTTTTCTCCCTGTTGTTTAAGAAATGCATATTAAAATATATCTTGCATTTAATGTATATTTCTAAAATGTACAATCCTATAAGTGTTCAATATGATTTAACTTTTTATCATGGCGTAAATAGAGCAGTTATGAGATTTTTTGTAAAGATTAGCGATATTAAAAACTTGATCATCAAGCCAGGTCATCATAGCTAAAACATTGGTTGTTTGCACAATATTAACTGGGATCTTTGCATGCCTTCTACTTAATAATTCAAGCGCAAGATGAAAATTGTGGATATTTTAGTACAAAGCTTATGAATAATAATTATGCAAACATAAAATTAAAATTGAGCGAACCTCGTAATTGTTATATCGTTAAAAAAAAATAATTTATTTTACTATTGTTTTATAAATATATAATAGTTTTTTGTTTTTTATCTGTTTTTTCTGTCTAATATATATGTTTTATTTTGCTAGTATATATATATATATATATATATATATATATATATATATATATATATATATATATATATATATATATATATGCCTTTGTATATAATCATTGCCCATGGTGACGTTATTTTTTGAAATACATAATAGCAATCAACAAGTTGAAAGAATAGTTATATATGATTACTACCTTTAACAGTAGTTATGATAAATGAATTTCATTGGTTTAGTTAATTTAAAGCATTTTTAGATATCATAATAACATTGATAAAGAAGCTGGCGAAGTTCTCTATCAAAGATTTGTTGATCACGTTAAAGTAAGAAATATGAATTTTATATTTAAATACATTTTTTAACGTAATTTTTATTTGTTTATCTTATTAATCTTAAATTTTGATATGTTATTACTTTTCCCCAAAAATATCTTATTACTATTCCCCAAAATTTTGGTGTTATCTTCTGGTTCCTCTAGTTTCTTGTTTTATGACTATCTTTTAATTATCATAGGAGGTTTTTGAAGAAAACAGAATACACCTACCAAATGAATGCTCCGTGAAAAATGGTGTGTTATCTAATTGTTGTTGTTATTATTAATGTTATTGATGTTATTTTTGTTGTTAACAATAAAACATATATATAATAAATTTTTTTATTTAATTACACTGTTTTATTCTTCATTGATTAAATTTCAGAAATTTCACATTTAGGAACTTATGGAAACCTACAAGTGTTAAGTATGGAAACGAATGGCCCTTACACTCACGTTATCGACATGTAGTTTTTTTGATAATATTGTGTAAATAGGAAATATTTATATAAAAGTCTTAGTTTAAAAAACACATGATCAAAATAAATAATCAAAAAGATACGAAGCGTTTACAAAACATGTTAAAAAAAATAGTACCGAAAAAGAGAAAAGTTAAAAGCTTTTAAGTGGGGCTTAGCAATCTAAAATCAATGTTGTTTCAGTAATAAACGTTTAAAAATACGATTTAGTATCGCTAGATTTTATAATATCATTGCAGTCGATTTTTGATAAGCCAGATTTAAAGCTTATTGATGTTTATCAAGTTCTTACTACATAAATTGTGTCTGTATGGTATAAATAATTGGGACAAATACAAAATTGATGTAAATGATCAGAAATTTAAGTTGTCAAGTTTCCAGAAATAATTTTATTAGTTATCAAATTAGAGAAAATTTTGTCAATAATCAGTAATTCTTGTCGGCAATGCGATAAAAGGCGAATAAAAAAAAAAAAAGTTTAAAAATCGGATGCCACAACGTTATTACGTTATTATTTGATTGTTTCTGGTCAATATTTAAATCATCATTAATAAAGACATTTATTTTTTTTGCAGATATTTTTAAAACAGGACGAATATTATATTAGTGAAAAAATTTATATCTATGCAAGGGTGTCTATAAATGCAATTGTTTTTCCTTTCATTGTTTTTTGTTTTATTATTTAGTCTTAGTCACGCTAATTTATATATATATATATATATATATATATATATATATATATATATATATATATATATATATATATATATATATATATATATATACATACATACATACATACATACATATATATATATATATACATATATATATATATATATATATATATATATATATATATATATATATATATATGTATATATATATATATATATATATATATATATATATATATACATATATATCTTATACTGCTGAGTTAGGTGAGCATGATGATGTCATACTCACCTAATGTCAAATAGCCTGCTGCCGGGGGCTTCAGTACATACATCGACTGACAAATAGCCTGACTCGCCGTGGAGTGCTGCTACATCGACTGAGGGTTTGGTATGGGTCAGCAACATTTTCATTCATTATTCTTCGTTTTCCCTCATCGTTTTCTAAAAATGCTCACTTAATTTAGGCTAGCAAAAAAAGTGAGCAATTGCGCATATAAATATGCTATAGTAGATATATATATATATATATATATATATATATATATATATATATATATATATATATATATATATATATATATATATATATATATATATATATATACATAATTAAGTACTTATTATTACTTATTATTATTGTTATTATTATTATTGTAAATATATATATATATATTTTATATACTTTTTTATTATCATTACTAATTTTAAATTTAATTTATTTTACTTTTACAATATTTAATCAACATACTTCTGGTAAATCTTTATATCAATTATATCAATATCATTTATAGCAATAACTTAATATTTGATGAAAATAAAATTAAATAATACACTTATTGAAGTTGCATTACAATAAGGAGTCTTCCTTAAAGTACCTACGCAGGTATAGGAAGAGTGGGATTACTCACAAACGTAAGAATGCGTACAAGGGAGAGGGTTGTTAAAGACTGAGTACCTACGCGCAAAGTATTATAATATAGCTGGAGTGAAATGTAAGTAAAAATACATCATTTTTCAAGGATCAGTCTATGTAGTAACATAGTTAGTCAATTAAATAACGCGTAATTATTATAATTTAAAGGTAGCTAATCACATTCCACTTTTTAAACATATTCTCTAATAACATTGTTTCAAGTTGTCATAACCAATCAAAGCATTGCATATAAAAGGTGCAAGTTAAGAAGAATGCGAAAAACAATATTTAGACTCTAAAATACTGACAAAAACGCTACCGAATCTTATCAAGATATTATAAATAACACAACATAAAAAAATAACAATAAGCTAACTCTAAATTAGAGTCAGTTTATCCTTATTTTTTTATGTTACGTTTTTTTAAACGAATAATAATAAATTTATAGATTAGAATTGAAATAATAAATATCTTGGTAAGAATTAGTAGTATTTTTGCCGGATTACCAAAAAAATAATTGATATCCCTATATTTAAAATATAGCATAATATATTTGTTTTTAAATCTAGCAAAAATACTACAACAAAAAATAAAATCAATGAGAGATAATAAGTTCCTTGCCGAAAAAAAAGCTTTTCGAGAACTAAAAAACCTATAGCTAAAAGGAAAGCAAAAAATAAGGTTCAATCAAGTAAGAGAGATTGTCTAAAACTTTGACCTTTACACCTACTATCGAGGTATTCAAAAACAATAGCTTTACGTAGATTGTGATACGTAGGTTGTCATTTCTGTTGCGATTACTTCTTAATAGTTCAAGCAATTGTTAAAAACATATCCAGTCAATTTCTAAGAGATTAACCCACTTTGACTTTCAAAGGTTACAAACCTCATTTTCAAAGGCGCCATTTTGACTTGCCGCAGGAATAATCATATTAGTAAGACTGTACCACATTTTTAAACAATTTTCGAATTGTTTATTTTTGGTATAACAGCTATTTGCTCTGGTATAACAGCTAGACTGTTACTAGACCTCCTTGGTACGCGGTTTCTCTAAAACATAGTTAAACTTTTCTACTAAATAATTCTTATTTTTTAAGAAAAGTATCGAGTTTCACGAGTTTTTAAAAAATCAATAATTTGTTAAGTAACGTGGATGTGTCAAATTAACTGAAAGTTTTTTGTTTTAAATGTTATAAAAATTTATGCGTTAGGAAAAGGGGGATTGATTTTGTAATGAGCGATGCGTACGTTCACAGTAGGAGGGGGGATGGGTTGATAAAAGCATAAAGGTGCGTAAAAGGGGGAGGGAAATCCTAAGTTAATGGTTCTGCCAACGTACTTTATGGATGTCTCTAACTTATACTTTGAACTCACTTTACTAAATATTTTATTCGTGAAAAATTTATTTAATAAATTTAATAAATTTAAAATACTTTATTTGTGAAAAATTAAACAAAAATATTATAGAATTATTAAATGGCAGACCATTAACAAACTCTATTATATTTTTGTTTAATTTTCAAAACCATATTGCCTGCATTTATGAAAAATAAATATAAGAAATATTTTTCTCCATATGTTTGCCTATATAACTGCAATATGATCTCAATGGTGTATACTTTTTGAATTCTGTAATCAAGTATCGCAGTACGATTTTTTTTTCTCGGGAATAGAGTCTAACAAAAATTTATTTTATACTAAAAACAACAAAAAAAATTTTTTCTCACAATAAGAACAGTTTCTAGCATGTTTCTTTGATGTCTGTGTAGTATTTAGAATTTCCAAGCAAGTTATCACAAAACAAAAGAATTTCTCATCGTCGATGGCCAAAAGTAAGTTTTGAGAAGAATAAAAATCAATAAGCGGATTAACATCTTTTCAGTTGTTTTTTTTTGCTTTTGCTTGTTGTTCAAAGGTGTATGTAACGAGCATATGTCGATTGATTCACATCAAATTTAAAATAAGCTTCCTCTTACCGACCTTTTTTCGATTGTTGACTTTGATTGTTTTCAAAAGTCTCTTTAGCTTGGCTTTTCTTTCCAGGATGTTGGGTGACCATAATATTTTGATGATAAAGTCCTTAAGAATATTTACTTTGGATTATTTTTATCCAATATTATTTACTATTAATTTCACCAAGTCGCTATAGTTTCAGCAACAATTCATTCGAATAATAAATTTAAAACCTTTCAAATCGTATACATCGGAGTCCTATAAAAAACCTTATATTTTAACCTTTACGGTTTAAGTAAAGTTTGATAATCTTTTTTTTTTTTTTTTTTGACTCTTTAAAGAAAAATTTACCCTTTTCCATAACAAACCTTTTAACAGAAAATAGACCGGTCTTGTATACGTTGTAAATGAGTTTTAAAAATTACAATTTTATAAGCTTTATCATCTTTATCTATTTCTTTATCTTAAACAAAACAAGTTTAAAAAATTATTGTATTGTACTACAATTATTATAGGCACTTTTTTTGTTTTGCTTATTGTTTTCCTTTATCTATTTATATTTCTCGCTAATTATGATTTCTACATTATTGTTTTAATAATAATAAAATATAAATATGTTTTATTTTGTGATTAGTCATACAGTCAACTCTCGATATCTCGAATACTTGACATCTCGAACTTTTGAGTAACTCGAACTTTTTTAGCGGTCCCATGGACAAACGTACTAGTTTAGGATAAAATTTTCTCGATATCTTAAACCAAAAGCAAAAAGAAGTCAACAAGTACCAATTGATGGTACCATACTGAAAGAAAAGGCACTAAAATTCGCAGAAGCATTAGGAGAGTTGGATTTTAAAGCATCTTATTGTTGATTTCATAATTAAAAAGAAAGGTCAGTTAAACTTTGTCAAATCTTGTTCAATTTAAATACAAACAGATATACATGTATTTTTTTATATTTAGTTTATTTAATTTTTCAAACGTTTTTAGGAACGGCTTCAGCTTTAAAATAATCTCAAGCGAAATTGCCGCTGGGACAAATAATATGACTGCTTCATGGAATGAAACTACACTTCCAACATTGCTTTCGAATTATAAACTTGAAGACATTATTAATGCCGATGAGTTTGGACTTTTTTACCAGCGTCTACCAAACAAAACATACCATTTATCACAAAAAAAATATTTCGAGGGAAAAAATAGTAGACTAACTGACTAACTGGCATGTCAACAGGAAGTGCAACGGGAGAAAAATTTCATACGTTTGTTATTGGAAAATCTAAAAACCCACGATGTTTTACGCACATTAAAAAACTTCCTTGCACGTATAAAAATCAGCTAAAAAGTGAGATGACCGGAGACTTTTTTACAGAATGGGTAAAGAAACTTGACTCATTTTTTTTGGTGGATAACTGTTCTTCCCACCCACACATTGAAGGGCTAAGCAACATTAACCTAATATTCTCCCCTCCCCCTAATACCACATCTGTCCTTCATTCCATTGATCAAGGCGTAATACGAAGTCTAAAAGCTCATAATTGTCACAAAATTGTGCGTTTGTGTATCAAGGCTGTCGATAATAACGCATTCCTGCCAAAAATTTCTATACTTCAAGCATAGAAAAATCTTGTTTCTTCCTAAAGCGCTGTATTGAGGGAGACTGTCATCAACTGCTTTAAAAAAGCTGGTATCAGCAAAACAAACAAGAGTATTGAAGAAGCTGATGATGATCATCCTTTTAAATTTTTGACAGAAGAACTTAAACGTTTGTGAGAGTTTGATCCTAGTGCCGTCCAAGAAATCTCTCAGCAGAATCTTACATTGGTTTAGGTTGCAATGCAGTAACCACCGGTCCACTTGCTACTGATGCTGAAATAATTGCTCAGATTTTAGACCCTAATTTTTAAAACAACGATAATGAAGTTGAAGATAGCGTTGACGAAGGTATTGACGTCGAAGCCGCCCATCTGATATTCAATTAGAAAATGCTTTTGAAACAATTTAAAATGCTGGGCTATACAGGTCAAAATTTGGAAATGAAATACAATCCCTAGCACTAAAACTTGAGAATTTAATGAAATTGGATAATTTGAAGCAATATCAGATAACAGATTTTTTCCAAAAGTTGAAGTTTTAATGATTTTTTTCAGAAAAAAAAAATTTCTTTAAATGAAAGTCGGGCGATTTTATTTATTTTCAATCATTTTCTTGATATCTTGAACTCCTTGGTGTTTAAGATATCGAGAGTCCCCTTTGTATTTAAGATATCGAGAGTTGACTGTATCACATTTAAAAATTGGTATTCTTTGATCTGACTTCTGTATGAGTGGCACCTTATAATTATTAACTTGTTATTATAAAAAAATATTATACTTATATCTGTTATTATATTATTTATTATTATTATTATTTTGTTTTTTTATTTATTATTTTTATTATAGTTATTATTATTGTAATTTTCATTACTACTAATTTTATTTCTACACTAAAAAAAGATTAAAAATGGAAAATAAATAGCTTATTATTGTATTTGTTGTTGTTATTTACAGGTGGAACAGCATTTATTTATTTTTTTAATTTTCTTTTTTTTTTCTTTTTCAGGATAAAGATTAATTAACGTGAAAAAAAAAAATTACATACAAAATTGTTACATATCAGATTGATAAAAATACATTAATAAAGTACTGATACCTTTAATTTAAATTTTGGTAAAATAACTGTTATGTACATTTATTTTTCCAAATAATAATACCTAAAAAAAGAAATCTAGCGTTTTTGGGTATAAAACTCCAAAAAAAAAATCTTTTCGCAGATTCCCTAAACAGGCCCTTTGGTATCTATCTATCTATCTATCTATCTATCTATCTATCTATCTATCTATCTATCTATCTATCTATCTATCTATCTATCTATATATATATATATATATATATATATATATATATATATATATATATATATATATATATATATATATATATATATATATATATATATATATATATATATATATATATATATATATATATATTATATATATATATATATATATATATATATATATGATTTCACCATCATAAATGTTCGTCTATTTGAATACCAAGAAACTTTGCATATTTTTCCCGTTTTATCATGTAAAACGTTTTATTATATAACAGATTCTATAATGTAATAAATGGTGGCGCCAAAGGGGCTAAACAAAGATTCAGTTCAGTTGTATCCATTCAGTTAAGTTGCATCCATTCAGTTAAGTTACATTCATTCAACAGAGTTACTTTTTCTCAATATTTTTTCCCGTTTTATTGTTATGTTATTAATGAGCTCTGGAATTTTTAACGGTAGAGACATAGACTAACCTTTTTTATGAAATAAAATGGAGTTAGTTTTTTCACTGTTTAAGGATTTAAAGTTAGTTTTTTCACTGTAAAGTTTTCTTGTTCAGTATTGATTGTTCCGAACATCAATTTTCAATTACTATGACTTTAAAACAAAGTTGTGTCAGTATACATTATTGATACTATAGGTGATGCATTTCATTAATGTAAATCAAAGATAATAACGGTCTTAAGATTGAGTTTTGAGGGACCCCCCGCACTCAGTATCAAGAACACTTGACTCCTTGATTATTACAAACTGCTTTCTGTTACTCACTTTTTATCCGTTTATACATTAGTCCTTTGATCTATAAACACTCCCAGTATCATTACATGCTGGAAGAATATTTTAAATAAAAATATTTGCTTTGCTTATAGCCTTATAAACGCAATACCTCATATACGTTTTCCAAAGAGTAACTCATCTCAATAAACTAGTGTCTATTTTTAATTTTTGAAAAGATAAATAGAAATAGGAATGACATTACTGCCAGCGTTTCATCGGTAATTCCATATTTTAAAACATTCGCTTCAAGAAAGTTACTGAAAAATTACTTGGAAATAGTCTCAGTGGGGGAAAAGTTACTAAATTTTTGTTTATTAAGTACAATTTTTTACTTTCAAAGTCTCTCAAATTGATTTAAATAAAAATGTCATTCACCAATCATTTACGTAGAAGAGCGCTTTAAAAATTTTTATTTTAATTAGCTTAGGGCCGCGCTCTGCGCTGGTAATAAATTAAAATAAGATAAATTGATAATTAATATTTTTATCTTAATAGTTAAAGATAAGATAAAACCACCACATGACATATTTTCTATATAAATAATATATTATATCCTTGTTATATATATAGCATATATGTAAATTTATAGGAGGGATGTATGTATTATTTACAAAATATTTGTTTCGCTTAAGTATTCGGACCTGGCCGGAGCCTTGCATTATGTTTATATTCCTGTATTTGTAGCACGTGAAATGGCTGCTGGATTTCATACATTAAAGGTATCTTTTGACGAAAGTTCAACAAATGGTCATACATTGTTTATAAAGCGTCAAAACGTTAAAAATGATCCTAAAAACGATTATACTTTATTCGTTGTAAATCTACCACCTTACTGCGGGAAAGTACGTTCTTAAACATTATGTAAAAGCAATTTATTATTAGAATTTTTAATTCTTATTTTAATATTTTTTAAAAGTAATATATATATATATATATATATATATATATATATATATATATATATATATATATATATATATATATATATATATATATATATATATATATATATATATATATATATAATATATATATATATATATATATATATATATATATATATATATATATATATATATATATATATATATATATATATATATATATATATATTACTTTTCAAAATAAAATAAATTTTTTAATTTTATTTAAAATCATTTTATTTATCAAGACATGTTTCGACTATATATAGTCATCATCAGTTAAATATATTTGTTAAAAACAGTATAAAATATAGTATATAATTGTAAAAATAAACATACTAAAAGCCATAAAATTGTAAACAAGTTTCCTACATATACAAAAAGAATTATTAAAAATTATTTAAAAAAATGTCATATAGCAAAAGTAGTATATCATATTAAATTTAACAATTTACTGCTTATATATATATATATATATATATATATATATATATATATATATATATATATATATATATATATATATATATATATATATATATATATATATATATATATATATATATATATATTACTTATGGATTTATTGCATATAATTACTATACATATTACTTATACATTTATTGGGTCTAAATTTAATTTTTTGTATCAACTAATCCTGCAGTTAAGTTGCTTAAATTAAATTTATTTTCTCATTTGTAAAAAACTTGAAAGCATTTTAAAGTATTTTTTACAAATATTATTATTACTGTAAATATTTTTTTTTATTAATAACATTAATTTTGATAATAATAAATGTATAAATTATCATTAACAGTAATTGATATTATTATTTATAATAATTTTTTTATTAAAATGCTTTTTTCACTTTCCACAATTTTATCAGAAAAAAATTTAATTTAGGCCGCTTTACTGCAGGATTACTCTTTTCCAATTCTTATCTAAATGCACATATAAAGATAAATGTAATAGTGGCCTACAACTATTGGCCTTTATATGCCACATGACACATTAAAAGCAAGAAGAACAGCAAATAACAATCTTTACCTATAAATGCATTTTTTTATAAAGCTGTTACTTTTATAAAAAAAAGTTGTTATAATTTTATTTTAGACTTCCAACTTTGTAATTTTCAAAATCATAAAATGTAGCAGCTGATCTATTCTAATTTTTAAAAACATCTATAGTTATATATTTTTGTTCAAAAAATGCAACAAAAGTATGTTTCTACATCAATACTGACATTTGTAAAGTTGGCACAGAATTTTGGTTAAAAAAAAAATGCTTTTGGAAAATTTGCTTCAGTTAAAGCAGGTTTTATAGATTAAATAGAAGGACAAATAAAGCTGTTACAAAGTAGAATCTGTTATTACTAGAGTTCTTTAAGGCAAAAAAATAATTTTTCTCTTTGCACTAAATAGAAAGAAAAAAACAAACATTTACATAAGTTTAATTTATTTCAGTTTAGTTTCTTTATTACTTTTGTAAGTGTGAAGTATTTCAAAGTTCTTTAAAAAAATGTTTGCAAGTGTTTGACAGATACCATCTGCCTTAGACCTCCTAGCCACAGAATTTTACTTTCATGGCTGGCTAAAAAAATTTCCTGATGGCATGAGCAGCTAGCCTACATTTTTGTGGCTGGCTTACCGACTTATTTCTTTGGCTGCTTAGCTGGTTTATATATATATATATATATATATATATATATATATATATATATATATATATATATATATATATATATATATATATATATATATATATATAGTATGATAATGACATTTATACAAGTATAATACTGAAACACTATTCAAACCAAACCATTGCATGTAAATATTCATATATGAAATACAAAGGTAATCAAAATGAAATAAAAACATAAATATTGTCCTTATCCAAAAAATGCAAGTCTTAGCTCATAGACCAGCATTTGGATAGTTATCATATATAAAACAAACCGCATTCATTCTATATGGTGCCAAGGAGTATCTCTTTCCATTCAAAATTAAACCAGTCGTGCTAAAAAGGCATTCAACAGGTTCCTTGCCAATGCTCGATGCAAGATAAACCTGCAACAATAGAAACTATGTAAAATAAGCAACATTAAACTACTCAGAAAAAAAAATTAATGTTTATAATGCTGAACAACTTTTTTTATTTATTAAAAAAAAATTAGATTTGACTATATTTTTATCTTAACCGTATATTTTAGTTGTTTTTTTGTCACTAGTGTTAGTTTAATGTCAAAAATAAAAATATTTTCTACCTTAGTTATGAATGCTAGAGTAGGGAATTTTTCTGAATTTTTTTTCCAAAACTGGTTGGTGATTGATTGTCACAAATGGTAAGATTAAGATTTATTTCAGCTTGCAACCAATTGCTATTTTCTAATTCGCTCCAGAATTTAGTGAAGATTCCTGTAATAAGTTTCCTTCTGCAGTTTCTTTCTGCAGTTTCCTGTTATAAAGTTTTTTAAAATCTTGAGCTGCTTTGAAGCTTTTACTATTTTGATTCTTCTCTATGTGTGATGCAGGGAAATCAATCTTTTTATCTATGGTTCCTGTTTGTGGTAAAATGTTTGAACCAAATAAAGAAGTTTTTATTTTTTCATAGCTGTTTTTTAACAAAATTTCACATTTTTCCTTTGTCAAAACAACGTCACGAATTGCTAGATCAAAACAAGACGCTAATTCTACTAAATTAGTAACAACTAACCGTTTCTCAATGCATTTTCCAACTAACTTTTTATATTGTTTTATAGCAGAAGAATCTGTGACTTGAACAATGCAACAATTTTTAATTTTGGTAACCATAAGTGGAAGGCAAGACAAATTTGGTGTTCCCTCGCTAACAAGTAGAGTCAGCTCTCCAAATGGAAATAAAAAATTGCGCAGTTTCTGCAGAAGTTTTAAATCTTCAGTAAGAAAACATAAATCATACTTCCCAATTTTTTTAATACTGTATCAACATGAGTGTTTAGATATAAGATAGATTCACTCATTTCAAGAGTACTATTCCATCTTGTTGGGACACTATTTTTAAAAGAACTGTGCTCATGATATTTACGTAACTTTGTTTTTGGATAAATTTTTTAGTTTGTATGTCAAAATCAAAAAATGAATACTCTTCATCAGCCTGACTAACAGGTTTAGTTAGCTGTGTTTGTGGAAGAATGCTTATATTTTCAGTTTCAATTTCAAAATACAGAATTGGATTCTTTTTATCAGCTATTAGCTGGTCAACATGAGTTGTAATTCTTTTGAACAACTCCTCATCTTTCACATTTTCAATTTCATTTGATAGCATATATCCCTTAAAATGTAAAGCTTTTATTAATTCTTTGCATTTGCTTACCAATAAAGTTAAATCTGGAACATTTTTTAAGCTATCTGAAGTTAAAAACAGATGAATTCCATGTGCGGTGCATGTTACTCGGTTATGGCCTAATAGCTTTGATAATTTTTTCATATTAGCTGCACCATCAGTTGTGTTAAATAATAAAAAAATGCTTAATTTTTTAGGTAAAAATTATTTTAATACAGTTTTAACAAATCAATAACATTGCTCAGAAGTGTGCAACTCCACTGGCTGAACAGCCAATGTAAAAATTTTAAATCTCCAATCATGCACAACACTTTAACCAATTCCAAAATAAGGTAAACGATTATGCTTGTCAGCCCAATCATCCATCATCAAAGTTCCACTTATACATGATTGTAGAACTTCTAAAACTTTTTGTTTAACAGAAGAATAAATATTTTGTAGGGCAGAGCCAGATATACAGTCAGATGATAGAGGCTGAAACGCTGTATTTTTCAAACAAAAGTTTTTAAACCCAGATCTTTTAAGGTAAATGGCTCATGATCTGAACATATTAACAGACAAAGATCTCTATTGAATTCAAATTGACTTTGCTGGTTTATTATGTTGTACAGTATGGATCCAATTAGTAGTTTTATAATTAACTGGTTGCTCAAAAGTTTTTCCATGTTTGAAAACAGCATGGTTTAGATGATTACCAGAGGATATCGTAGTTGAAGTAGCATAAACCTTTTATAAACGACCTTTATCGACATGTTATTTTTCTTCGAAACAGAATCTACAGTACAACTGATTACTTAATAAAAAATTTTGATTAATTTGGTTTTTTGAATCTTTCAACATAATTTGTCCCATGAAGTCCCACGCTTTGGATGTAGTAGCCCTAGATTTGTGGTTAGACACAGGAATCCTACTCAGATCCTTGAGCAAGCAAGTTGTACGAGTTTTTCTCTCAATGGAAACAAATTTCTTTACTCGTTCAAGACCTAGTATATAAATAGATAAATACTTTATTACAAAACAATGGGTAGACTAAATCAAATACTTTATTACGAAACAATTGGTAAGCGATATGATAAAATTATATGCCTAAAATTGGACATAAACTAGTTTAAAGATTAAAATTAATTAACTATGACTGTAACGGCTGGCTATGACTACTTAATTTCATGGCTGGTGAAGGCATTTTTCACAGCTGGCTAAAAATAAAGCAGTGCTTGGCGACGGCTAGTGGCTAACCGCGTCGGCTTGCGGGTCTAATCTGGCTCCTCTTCTCCCTCTCCTCAGGCTAATAATAAAATAGTGTCTCTATATTAAACTTTTTTTTTTAAGTTTCAACAGTTCCAATCTTTTAATGTAAATATGATTTAGTTATTTAGTGAATTAGAATTGTATATTTCTTTGAAATTTTTGCTTAATTGCTTTAAATAAATGCATCATTTTGATTGCAATTTTTTTGAAACTATAGATTGGTTTGGAAAATATATTTTCAGAGTGTGGCGAAATAAAATCAATTTTAATTAAAGATCAACCAGGACCAGATGAAGCTGAAAAGACAGATATTATAAAATGGCTCAACAAAGAGAAATATGTATGTGTTGATAATTATTTATGTTAAGTTTTATAATACTTATTATGATATTTTATTTACTTATGCTGTTATGTAAAGTATTAATGTTATTATTGTTGTTTTTATACTTATGTTGTTGTTTTTGGGGAGTTAAAATATCAAAAAAAGAACATTCTCATGAATTTGATTTTTTTTTAATATTCTAATACTTATTATTTACACACATTTTCAAACAACATACAACCTCATATAAACCTTTAAATAAATTTTGCATGTTGCACTGAATCAGGAAAGTTTGTAATTTTTCTTTAGTGATTCTCTGAAAAAAGTATAATACATGTTTTTTGTTTTTTTTTCATATATAAATAATTTATATATGAATTCTAATAACATAATTATATATATAAAATATGTTTATGAAAAAGTAATATATTATAATATTACTGATAGAATAATTATAACTAGGGAATATCATGTTAATCACTATTATTTGTTTAATGTGACCAGCACTGCATTTGTAACATGCAGTATGTACATTGTATTGTAACATGCAGTATGTATATTGACAAGCATTGTAACATGCAGTATGTACATTGACAAGCATTTGTAACATGCAGTATGTACATGTATTGTAACATGCAGTATGTACATTGTATTGTAACATGCAGTATGTACATTGACTGAAACTTTCAAATAAAATTAAATCATTTCAAAGAAATCAATAGTTACAGTTTTTTAAAATTCTTTTTTTTTTTATAAAAATCATAAAAAGCATACATTCTATAAAGTACTAGCTAATGTATTTTACTAACTAGGTCTCTACAAAAATAACAGAGTGTTGGTCAGATCAGGGAAATTGGGGAAAAGGTCAGGGGACTCTGATATCTGCAAAAAATCAGGGAACAATTGAATTTTGTAAAAATCCTGAAGTTATCAATGGCTCATCATCAAATTTATGTAACTTTTTTAAGTCGTATATTGTACAGGTAATATAAAATGTTCTTAGCCAGATAGTTTTATGAATTTCTCTTGATACTTTGTATGTCTATTGTATCATTGTGTATACAATTTTTCAATCAAAAATTCTAAAAAGATTTAATTTTTGTTTTCTAGTATTAAGTTTCAGTAACTTAAAATTAAATCAGGTTGTAGATAAGGGGAAAATCAAGGAATTTCATAATAAAATATTGGTAGAGAGTTTAAAGGAGTTTTAAGTAAGTGATTAATCCCTATTTAAGTTTTATCAAAGCTTTGGTTGTTAAATCGAAAGTGCATAGTACAAATGGTTCATAAATAACAAAGTTTTTTTTTTTGAATTATACTTTTTGTAGATTTTAAAGTTCAATAGTTATATAGCTGCTCTGAATTGTAAGCATACTACTGAGTTGAGACTGTTCAACAATTGCAACACATTGCAGGTATTATACTGCTCTTGATAAGATATTAAAAAAAAACTAAAACTTTTACCTGTATTATAACTTCCTGATTATTTATAAAGTTTCCTATATTTTTTCTAGTTCATTGTATTTTATATAATTCCTGATTTTATATAATGTAGTTTTAAATATTTTGTCTGGTTCTTAATATTTTATATAGTTATTTTGTACTGGTTTCTGGTATTATAAAGTTCCTGATATTTTAGATCAGGTCAGAATCAAGATCATGTAAATATTTTATGTTAATCTGAAAACATATTAAAATTTAACTGTGCACTTATAGAACAGAGTGTATTGCCCTAGCTAAAAGAAGTCAAAAAGTATGAACAAATGTGTTTGAAAAGAGTTATATTACCCATTTTGGCATAATTGCATAAATTTCATAGTTGCATTTTGGCATAATTGCATAAATTTCATAGTTGCATTTTGGTATAATTGCATAAATTTCATAGTTGCATTTTGCCATAATTGCATAAATGTCATAGTTGCATTTTGGCATAATTGCATAAATTTCATAGTTACATAGTCAGTTCAAAGTTTCATAATTTTAGTTATGGAAATGTTTTTCATGAGACAAACTTTTTCATTTTTGACTTCAAGAAACTAGAAAAGCTAGAAAAAAAGTTTTTATAATGCTGTTATGTGCATGTTGCTGATTGTATACATAGTTATCAAATTTGTTAACTGTTTAGTTTTATAGCTATAAATAAGTCCGTTTGTACAAAATCTTAAATTATTTGTTTCTCCAGAACATTTAAATACAAATAAAATGATTTTGATATTCTACATAGTATCATTTGATGTTGTAAATGTTTTTACTTCTTGTTTCACTAGTAGCTACTTTTATTTTGTTAGAACCCTTTCTCAACCTTTTAACTTTAAAACATATGCCTTGAAAAACAAAGCAACTGCAGGGAGAAACACTTCAGTGTAGAACTACCACATTCGAATTGATGGGATGTAGTGGGGATTGAACTTAAAACTTCTCACTTAAAAACTACACTGCTACTATGCATATATATATATATATATATATATATATATATATATATATATATATATATATATATATATATATATATATATATATATATATATATATATCAGTGGCGTATCCATGCCGATTTTGATACCGGTATGGCCCCCAAATTTCTGCCCAACTCAATTTGAAACAATTTAATATTAGCACCAAGTTTGTCATAAAAAAATTAAAATTAATTAATTTTTTATTACTTATTGTCTTTTTGCTGTTTTGTGATTAAATTTGTTATGAAAACTATGATGATAAAATTTTTTATTATAATTACAAAATTGTTATTGATGCTGTTTAGAAAATGCAAAATTTGAAAAATGATTTTTGAAACAGATTATAAATGTATTTAAAGTCAATCAGAATGCTTACTTCGAATTCACATGGATGGAATATGTTACAATTGAATTAAAATGTAAAATGCATGCTTTGATTGGATTAAAATATGAAACATTTAACATTTTATATTTTAAAATAAAAACATTAACTTTTTTTAAATCCTCTTAATATGAGTTTTTCCTCTGCCTACTTTTTTATATAATTAAACTATAATTTACAATGCAATTAAACTCTATAAGCTGTAAACTTTTTTATTTTCAAAATTGCATTAAAAATATTTAAATAATATATTAATAAAAGTTTTTTAAAACATAATAATTTTTTAATAATCATGCCAAAAAACTGGATTTGAAAAGTAAAAAAATAACAGCAACAAAAAACTATTAACTTATGAATTAATTAAAATTTTGAATGAATTGACCTTGTTACACAATAAACACACTATGTAATCAATCTTTTTAATCTATTTAAAAGAAACATGCAAATATTGTTTATTAAATGTTGTAGTTATTACTTGCTTATTAAATGTTATAGTTAAAGCTTCTCATGCGAATAAAGCATATAAATGAAAAGCTGACATGTTGTAATAAATGTTAAATTATTTTAATTAATTATTTTTATTTTTATTTGGAAAAATGTAAAATACGTAAATTTGTGTTCTAAAAAAAAAAAAAGAACCCTCTAAACATAGACAAGATTTCTAGACTGGTATGTCCAAAAAATTTCTGGATACGTCACTATATATATATATATATATATATATATATATATATATATATATATATATATATATATATATATATATATATATATATATATATATATATATATATATATATATATATATATATATATATATATATATATATATATATATATATATATATATATATATATATATATATATATATATATATATATATATATATATATATATATGTATATATATATATATATATATATATATATATTTATCAAATTTAATCAAAAAAGGATTTAGCTAACTTGAACTGCTACTGTCAGTTTCTCCTTCAATGGGATCATCAGGAGGCTTTCTGATGATCCTATAGAAGGTGAACATTAAAGCCATTATCAAATTAAATTATTCTTTAAAAAAAAACAGTCAAAACAACAAAATACAACTATTAAAAAAATTGTACTTGTATATAAAACCCTGAGAATTAAGAAAAATGAGGTTGGCAATAAATTGCTGCTCTCAAACTCTTAGAGGTCGGCAAAAAAATTTTGACACAAAAGGGTTACCATAAAGCATAGAATCGTGGATAGTAATTTTTTGCCAACCTCAAACATTTTTAGGTTGTCAGTCAGGTTGGCGTATATATATATATATATATATATATATATATATATATATATAATATATATATATATATATATATATATATATATATATATATATATATATATATATATATATATATATATATATGTATATATATACACTTACTAAAGCGTATTTTTATAATCATTTGCTCACTTTTTTTGCTTACCTTAACCCATATGGCTTTTTTAGAAAAAGAAGAAAAAAAACGAAGAATGGTGAATGAAATAATTGCTGCCCTATTCCAAACCCTCAGTCGATGTAGCAGAACTCCACTGCGAGTCAGGCTATTTGTCAGTTGATGTATGTACTGAAGCCCCCAGCAGCAGGCTATTTCAGTATGATGTCAGATTGCTTACCTTAGTACGCAATACTATTTGTATACATATATATATATATATATATATATATATATATATATATATATATATATATATATATATATATATATATATATATATATATATATATATATATATATATTCTGTATGCTCAAATCTGACTTGAACGTGGTTTTTAAAAAGCTGAAAATTTTTAAATTTTTTAGTTTTTTATATTTTTAGTTTTTGATAAGATATTTTTATGTGAATGACTTAATAATGAACAATGTTGAAAGTCAATTTTATAATTCATTATAGTTTTAAATGTTTGTTGTACATTTACAAGTTTACAATTTAACACTTAAAGTGTAACATTGCATTTTAAAATGAGGTTTATATTTTTAGGTCTTTAAAATGAAGCATATATTTTTATGTCTTTAAATTAATAATCTTCATATCTTTATAGCATGTACTTTTAGATCTTTAAAATAGTATGTATATTTAGATCTTCAAAGTTGCATATATTTTGTTTAAAGAAACTGAGTCTGTGGAAACTGCACTGGAAATGAGTAGTGCTGTTGTTAGATATATGTCTACTGAATCAAGACCTATTTTATCAGGAATTAAAAGTAAGTTTATCATAAAAAAATTTTTAAATTAGTTTTGTTATATAGTATAGCTATATTTTATATGAGTTGTTGTAACATCTTAAAAGTTGTTGTAATGTTTTATAAGTTGTTGTAACATGTTACAAGTTGTTGTAACATGTTGTAAGTTATTGTAACATGTTGTAAGTTGTTGTAATATGTTATAAGTTGTTGTAACATGTTGTAAGTTGTTGTTACATGTTATAGGTTGTTGTAACATGTTATAAGTTGTTGTAACCTGTTATAAGTTATTGTTATATGTTATAGGCAGGGGTGTGGATTTGTAAAAAAAAAGTATTGACTACGACTCCAGTTGTTGAAATTTTTTGAGCACAACTCGAATTCCAACTCCAACTCCAAAGCAAAATTTTTTTTAACATGTTATAAGTTGTTGTAACCTGTTAAAAGTTGTTGTAACATGTTATAGGTTGTTGTAACATGTAATAAGTTGTTGTAACATGTTAAAAAAATCTATAACGTGTATAACATGTTATAGATTTTGTAACATGTTATAAGTTGTTGTAACACTTGTTGTAACATAAGAGTTATTAACTAGGTGAATAAAAGCTTTAAAAGTATTAAAGGACAGATACAGTAAAAGGATGTGACTTTGCTGAATAAAAAGTCAAGCGAGAATGAGTTTTGGGTAATGGAACTAGTGATGATAGTTTGTTTGAGCAGTGACTATGGTAATATTTGTAGAAAAGAGAAAGAGATGCAACCTTACAGTGATGGCAGAGTGGCTCACAGATAAACTTGACAAATAAAGTTGATCCAACTACGTTTACAATGTGTTTTTGTACCTTATCTGATAGAAAAAGAAAGCATTATTAAAACAATTATCTTAAATATGAAAACAGTTTTACGTACAGGGACAAAATAAGAGGTTTGTAGAGTTAGAGAATGAAATCAGGAGTAAGAAAATGACAAGCACAATAAAGAGAAGCAACTTTAGCAGATGCTAACTTTATAATGGATTGTATATATAGTTTCCATCAGAAGTCAGTAGTGAATATTTCAAGACAACGTAAAGTAGAGGACTCAGTGAAACCATTCATCAATATGGTTAGATCAACAATATTGCAATAGTTGTTTGTAGTAAAAACCTGTATTGTTGTTTATTATAACTGTGTTTTGTTGTTTTTAACTATGTTTTGTTGTTAAAATTCACAAGCTAATGCAAGCCCTTAGCTGTTACTGAAAAAAAGATCAGATTGAAACCTGATTTAATGGCAAGTTGGTAAACTGATGCGCAAATGTAATAGTGGTGTATTGGTAGAATGCTTGCTTCATAAGCTCATGAAACATGGTTCTGAATTCAATCCTCACTACGTCCCTGGTAGTACCGCCCTTAACTTGTTTCTCCGTGCAGCGGCCTTGTTCCTCAAGGTTTCCTTTTTACTGCCCACTTAAAACAACTTGGCTATATATATATATATATATATATATATATATAAAAATATATATATATATATATATATATATATATATATATATATATATATATATATATATATATATATATATATATATATATATATATTTGTTTATCTTTAACAGTAGTAAACTGAATAAAAGAACAAAAAGGCTTTCGTGGAAATTTTCAAAGAATTTTCATTTTATTTACAAATATGAGAAAATTTAATTATGTTTTATATATTAATGATTGTCTGGATTAATGCAATCTGAAAACTTAAAAATCTCTTCATTTTAGAAATATTGAAATTTTTTAGAAACCTTGTAATGAAAAAAAAATTAGTTAATCTAGTAATTAAAAACTTAGTTACTACAATATTTTAAAATTATTTTAATACCTTTTTTCTTGATTTTCAAAAATCAAAATTTCAGTGATTTTTCAGTGACCTTTTTTGAGTTGAAAAATAATTGAAAGAAGTTTTTTTATTATTTTTTTCCTCTTCTGTAAAAATCATCTAAACAAAGCTTATTCTCCTTAACCTTAAAAATCATCTAAACAAAGTTTACTTTTCTTAACATTAAAACTTATTTAAACAAAGTTTACTCTTCTTAACTTTAAAAATCATCTAAACAAAGTTTACTCTTCTTAACCTTAAAAATTATTTAAACAAAGTTTACTCTTCTTAACCTTAAAAATCATCAAAACAAAGTTTACTCTTCTTAACCTTAAAAATTATTTAAACAAAGTTTACTCTTCTTAACCTTAAAAAATATTTAAACAAAGTTTACTCTTCTTAACCTTAAAAATCATCAAAACAAAGTTTACTCTTCTTAACCTTAAAAATTATTTAAACAAAGTTTACTCTTCTTAACCTTAAAAATTATCAAAACAAAGTTTACTTTTCTTAACCTTAAAAATCATCAAAACAAAGTTTACTCTTCTTAACCTTAAAAATTATTTAAACAAAGTTTACTCTTCTTAACCTTAAAAATCATCAAAACAAAGTTTACTTTTCTTAACCTTAAAAATCATCAAAACAAAGTTTACTCTTCTTAACCTTAAAAATCATCAAAACAAAGTTTACTCTTCTTAACCTTAAAAATCATCAAAACAAAGTTTACTCTTCTTAACCTTAAAAATCATCAAAACAAAGTTTACTCTTCTTAACCTTAAAAATCATCAAAACAAAGTTTACTCTTCTTAACCTTAAAAATCATCAAAACAAAGTTTACTCTTCTTAACCTTAAAAATCATCAAAACAAAGTTTACTCTTCTTAACCTTAAAAATCATCAAAACAAAGTTTACTCTTCTTAACCTTAAAAATCATCAAAACAAAGTTTACTCTTCTTAACCTTAAAAATCATCAAAACAAAGTTTACTCTTCTTAACCTTAAAAATCATCAAAACAAAGTTTACTTTTCTTAACCTTAAAAATCATCAAAACAAAGTTTACTCTTCTTAACCTTAAAAATCATCAAAACAAAGTTTACTCTTCTTAACCTTAAAAATTATTTAAACAAAGTTTACTCTTCTTAACCTTAAAAATCATCAAAACAAAGTTTACTCTTCTTAACCTTAAAAATCATCAAAACAAAGTTTACTCTTCTTAACCTTAAAAATCATCAAAACAAAGTTTACTCTTCTTAACCTTAAAAATCATCAAAACAAAGTTTACTCTTCTTAACCTTAAAAATTATTTAAACAAAGTTTACTCTTCTTAACCTTAAAAATCATCAAAACAAAGTTTACTCTTCTTAACCTTAAAAATCATCAAAACAAAGTTTACTCTTCTTAACCTTAAAAATCATCAAAACAAAGTTTACTCTTCTTAACCTTAAAAATCATCAAAACAAAGTTTACTCTTCTTAACCTTAAAAATTATTTAAACAAAGTTTACTCTTCTTAACCTTAAAAATTATTTAAACAAAGTTTACTCTTCTTAACCTTAAAAATCATCAAAACAAAGTTTACTCTTCTTAACCTTAAAAATCATCAAAACAAAGTTTACTCTTCTTAACCTTAAAAATTATTTAAACAAAGTTTACTCTTCTTAACCTTAAAAATCATCAAAACAAAGTTTACTCTTCTTAACCTTAAAAATTATTTAAACAAAGTTTACTCTTCTTAACCTTAAAAATCATCAAAACAAAGTTTACTCTTCTTAACCTTAAAAATCATCAAAACAAAGTTTACTCTTCTTAACCTTAAAAATTATTTAAACAAAGTTTACTCTTCTTAACCTTAAAAATCATCAAAACAAAGTTTACTCTTCTTAACCTTAAAAATTATTTAAACAAAGTTTACTCTTCTTAACCTTAAAAATCATCAAAACAAAGTTTACTCTTCTTACCCTTAAAAATCATCAAAACAAAGTTTACTCTTCTTAACCTTAAAAATCGTCAAAACAAAGTTTACTCTTCTTAACCTTAAAAATTATTTAAACAAAGTTTACTCTTCTTAACCTTAAAAATCATCAAAACAAAGTTTACTCTTCTTAACCTTAAAAATCATCAAAACAAAGTTTACTCTTCTTAACCTTAAAAATCATCAAAACAAAGTTTACTCTTTTTAACCTTAAAAATCATCAAAACAAAGTTTACTCTTCTTAACCTTAAAAATTATTTAAACAAAGTTTACTCTTCTTAACCTTAAAAATCATCAAAACAAAGTTTACTCTTCTTAACCTTAAAAATCATCAAAACAAAGTTTACTCTTCTTAACCTTAAAAATCATCAAAACAAAGTTTACTCTTCTTAACCTTAAAAATCATCAAAACAAAGTTTACTCTTCTTAACCTTAAAAATTATTTAAACAAAGTTTACTCTTCTTAACCTTAAAAATCATCAAAACAAAGTTTACTCTTCTTAACCTTAAAAATCATCAAAACAAAGTTTACTCTTCTTAACCTTAAAAATCATCAAAACAAAGTTTACTCTTCTTAACCTTAAAAATCATCAAAACAAAGTTTACTTTTCTTAACCTTAAAAATTATTTAAACAAAGTTTACTCTTCTTAACCTTAAAAATCATCAAAACAAAGTTTACTCTTCTTAACCTTAAAAATCATCAAAACAAAGTTTACTCTTCTTAACCTTAAAAATCATCAAAACAAAGTTTACTCTTCTTAACCTTAAAAATCATCAAAACAAAGTTTACTCTTCTTAACCTTAAAAATTATTTAAACAAAGTTTACTCTTCTTAACCTTAAAAATCATCAAAACAAAGTTTACTCTTCTTAACCTTAAAAATCATCAAAACAAAGTTTACTCTTCTTAACCTTAAAAATCATCAAAACAAAGTTTACTCTTCTTAACCTTAAAAATCATCAAAACAAAGTTTACTTTTCTTAACCTTAATAATCATCAAAACAAAGTTTACTCTTCTTAACCTTAAAAATCATCAAAACAAAGTTTACTTTTCTTAACCTTAAAAATCATCAAAACAAAGTTTACTCTTCTTAACCTTAAAAATCATCAAAACAAAGTTTACTCTTCTTAACCTTAAAAATTATCAAAACAAAGTTTACTCTTCTTAACCTTAAAAATCATCAAAACAAAGTTTACTCTTCTTAACCTTAAAAATCATCAAAACAAAGTTTACTCTTCTTAACCTTAAAAATCATCAAAACAAAGTTTACTCTTCTTAACCTTAAAAATTATCAAAACAAAGTTTACTCTTCTTAACCTTAAAAATCATCAAAACAAAGTTTACTCTTCTTAACCTTAAAAATCATCAAAACAAAGTTTACTTTTCTTAACCTTAAAATTCATCAAAACAAAGTTTACTCTTCTTAACCTTAAAAATTATTTAAACAAAGTTTACTCTTCTTAACCTTAAAAATCATCAAAACAAAGTTTACTCTTCTTAACCTTAAAAATCATCAAAACAAAGTTTACTTTTCTTAACCTTAATAATCATCAAAACAAAGTTTACTCTTCTTAACCTTAAAAATCATCAAAACAAAGTTTACTTTTCTTAACCTTAAAAATCATCAAAACAAAGTTTACTCTTCTTAACCTTAAAAATCATCAAAACAAAGTTTACTCTTCTTAACCTTAAAAATTATCAAAACAAAGTTTACTCTTCTTAACCTTAAAAATCATTAAAACAAAGTTTACTCTTCTTAACCTTAAAAATTATTTAAACAAAGTTTACTCTTCTTAACCTTAAAAATCATCAAAACAAAGTTTACTCTTCTTAACCTTAAAAATCATCAAAACAAAGTTTACTCTTCTTAACCTTAAAAATCATCAAAACAAAGTTTACTCTTCTTAACCTTAAAAATCATCAAAACAAAGTTTACTCTTCTTAACCTTAAAAATTATTTAAACAAAGTTTACTCTTCTTAACCTTAAAAATTATTTAAACAAAGTTTACTCTTCTTAACCTTAAAAATCATCAAAACAAAGTTTACTCTTCTTAACCTTAAAAATCATCAAAACAAAGTTTACTCTTCTTAACCTTAAAAATTATTTAAACAAAGTTTACTCTTCTTAACCTTAAAAATCATCAAAACAAAGTTTACTCTTCTTAACCTTAAAAATCATCAAAACAAAGTTTACTCTTCTTAACCTTAAAAATCATCAAAACAAAGTTTACTCTTCTTAACCTTAAAAATTATTTAAACAAAGTTTACTCTTCTTAACCTTAAAAATCATCAAAACAAAGTTTACTCTTCTCAACCTTAAAAATCATCAAAACAAAGTTTACTCTTCTTAACCTTAAAAATTATTTAAACAAAGTTTACTCTTCTTAACCTTAAAAATCATCAAAACAAAGTTTACTCTTCTTAACCTTAAAAATTATTTAAACAAAATTTACTCTTCTTAACCTTAAAAATCATCAAAACAAAGTTTACTCTTCTTAACCTTAAAAATCATCAAAACAAAGTTTACTTTTCTTAACCTTAATAATCATCAAAACAAAGTTTACTCTTCTTAACCTTAAAAATCATCAAAACAAAGTTTACTCTTCTTAACCTTAAAAATCATCAAAACAAAGTTTACTCTTCTTAACCTTAAAAATTATCAAAACAAAGTTTACTCTTCTTAACCTTAAAAATTATCAAAACAAAGTTTACTCTTCTTAACCTTAAAAATTATCAAAACAAAGTTTACTCTTCTTAACCTTAAAAATCATCAAAACAAAGTTTACTCTTCTTAACCTTAAAAATCATTAAAACAAAGTTTACTCTTCTTAACCTTAAAAATCATCAAAACAAAGTTTACTCTTCTTAACCTTAAAAATTATTTAAACAAAATTTACTCTTCTTAACCTTAAAAATCATCAAAACAAAGTTTACTCTTCTTAACCTTAAAAATCATCAAAACAAAGTTTACTTTTTTAACCTTAATAATCATCAAAACAAAGTTTACTCTTCTTAACCTTAAAAATTATCAAAACAAAGTTTACTCTTCTTAACCTTAAAAATCATCAAAACAAAGTTTACTTTTCTTAACCTTAATAATCATCAAAACAAAGTTTACTCTTCTTAACCTTAAAAATCATCAAAACAAAGTTTACCTTTCTTAACCTTAAAAATCATCAAAACAAAGTTTACTCTTCTTAACCTTAAAAATTATTTAAACAAAGTTTACTCTTCTTAACCTTAAAAATCATCAAAACAAAGTTTATTCTTCTTAACCTTAAAAATTATTTAAACAAAGTTTACTCTTCTTAACCTTAAAAATCATCAAAACAAAGTTTACTCTTCTTAACCTTAAAAATCATCAAAACAAAGTTTACTTTTCTTAATCTTAAAAATCATCAAAACAAAGTTTACTCTTCTTAACCTTAAAAATCATCAAAACAAAGTTTACTCTTCTTAACCTTAAAAATCATCAAAACAAAGTTTACTCTTCTTAACCTTAAAAATCATCAAAACAAAGTTTACTTTTCTTAACCTTAATAATCATCAAAACAAAGTTTACTCTTCTTAACCTTAAAAATCATCAAAACAAAGTTTACTTTTCTTAACCTTAAAAATCATCAAAACAAAGTTTACTCTTCTTAACCTTAAAAATCATCAAAACAAAGTTTACTCTTCTTAACCTTAAAAATTATCAAAACAAAGTTTACTCTTCTTAACCTTTAAAATTATCAAAACAAAGTTTACTCTTCTTAACCTTAAAAATCATCAAAACAAAGTTTACTCTTCTTAACCTTAAAAATCATCAAAACAAAGTTTACTCTTCTTAACCTTAAAAATCATCAAAACAAAGTTTACTCTTCTTAACCTTAAAAATCATCAAAACAAAGTTTACTCTTCTTAACCTTAAAAATTATTTAAACAAAGTTTACTCTTCTTAACCTTAAAAATCATCAAAACAAAGTTTACTCTTCTTAACCTTAAAAATCATCAAAACAAAGTTTACTTTTCTTAACCTTAAAAATCATCAAAACAAAGTTTACTCTTCTTAACCTTAAAAATCATCAAAACAAAGTTTACTCTTCTTAACCTTAAAAATCATCAAAACAAAGTTTACTCTTCTTAACCTTAAAAATCATCAAAACAAAGTTTACTCTTCTTAACCTTAAAAATCATCAAAACAAAGTTTACTCTTCTTAACCTTAAAAATCATTAAAACAAAGTTTACTCTTCTTAACCTTAAAAATTATTTAAACAAAGTTTACTCTTCTTAACCTTAAAAATCATCAAAACAAAGTTTACTCTTCTCAACCTTAAAAATCATCAAAACAAAGTTTACTCTTCTTAACCTTAAAAATTATTTAAACAAAGTTTACTCTTCTTAACCTTAAAAATCATCAAAACAAAGTTTACTCTTCTTAACCTTAAAAATTATTTAAACAAAATTTACTCTTCTTAACCTTAAAAATCATCAAAACAAAGTTTACTCTTCTTAACCTTAAAAATCATCAAAACAAAGTTTACTTTTTTAACCTTAATAATCATCAAAACAAAGTTTACTCTTCTTAACCTTAAAAATTATCAAAACAAAGTTTACTCTTCTTAACCTTAAAAATCATCAAAACAAAGTTTACTTTTCTTAACCTTAATAATCATCAAAACAAAGTTTACTCTTCTTAACCTTAAAAATCATCAAAACAAAGTTTACCTTTCTTAACCTTAAAAATCATCAAAACAAAGTTTACTCTTCTTAACCTTAAAAATTATTTAAACAAAGTTTACTCTTCTTAACCTTAAAAATCATCAAAACAAAGTTTACTCTTCTTAACCTTAAAAATCATCAAAACAAAGTTTACTCTTCTTAACCTTAAAAATCATCAAAACAAAGTTTACTCTTCTTAACCTTAAAAATCATCAAAACAAAGTTTACTCTTCTTAACCTTAAAAATTATTTAAACAAAGTTTACTCTTCTTAACCTTAAAAATCATCAAAACAAAGTTTACTCTTCTTAACCTTAAAACTCATCAAAACAAAGTTTACTCTTCTTAACCTTAAAAATCATCAAAACAAAGTTTACTCTTCTTAACCTTAAAAATCATCAAAACAAAGTTTACTCTTCTTAACCTTAAAAATCATCAAAACAAAGTTTACTCTTTTTAACCTTAAAAATCATCAAAACAAAGTTTACTCTTCTTAACCTTAAAAATCATCAAAACAAAATAAACAAAGTTTACTTTTCTTAATCATCTAATCTTAATCTTACTAATCTTAAATGAGTGATGAAAAAATCAGTTATATGTCAAAATTTTAAAAAAATCTTAATAAGTACTCTTAATAATGGCAACAATATCCAACTCAATAAGTACTAATAAATGATCGGCACCATGCTTCAGATGTTGAAATTTAGTTTGTTTTCTGGTTGCAATTATGCGCTTAACAACCATCCACAAATTTTTTAATAAGACTCATGTCAAGTGACGAAGCCAGCCAATCTAACACTGTGACATTATTATGCTGCAGATGCTGCTTCATAGAACAGGCTGTGGTGACAAGGTGCATTGCCTTGTTGCAATATTGCTTTACCTGTCGGAAAGCAAAGAAATAGCTCTGGTAACACTTTGATAATTTGTTATCTCATTGTGCTCTCCACTATGTATCCATTACCCAAAACTCATTGTGCTCTCCACTATGTACAGCCTTCTAACACCATGGATTGAAGTCATAAACCACACCATCACTGATGTTGGGTGCTTTACAGTTTTTACCAAGCAGTCAAGAAAGTATACATCACTAGAACGTCGTCAAATGTTCTAGAACTTGTTATCAAGGACTTAAAATGTGGACTCATTACTGAAGACAACCTAAAACACAAACCTAAATAAAAAAAATAAGAATACTCAAGTGGCCAATCTCACCATAATCTATTGCACCATAATCTATTGCACCATAATCATTTCCACCATATTCAATTTAAACTTTAGAAGCAATTATATCTAGAAGAGTTCAACTTCATTAAAAATTAGTTATCTTTTTCCTTTTTACTGCCCACTTAAACGACAAGCCTTCTGCTTCTCATTAATTAATGGTTTCTTGTGCAGTAAGCAGGCATTAAAGTCAGTCTGGATAAAGTAGTGATAAATGCAGCTTGTAGAAACTTTCTTGACATGTTGTTTTATCATGTCTTGCAGCTATTTGCTGGTCATTTTCCGATTCTTCTGGAATTGGGGCACAAGAAATCCTTTGACATGTGGAGTGATGATTTTCTTTCTCCCTGATGTGGAACATTGTGAGAATGAGATTTGACCAAAATTTAGCCTCTATTTTTATTATTTATGTTATTTTATGTTTTATTGTGTAGATAGTATAGTTATGATCTTAAATTCTGTATATTTATCTCAATAGTAATATAGTATGTATAATCTCAATAATTGAAATCTGTATATTTATCTCAATAATAATAATATAATATTTATAATCTCAATAATTGAAATCTGTATATTTATCTCAATAATAATATAATATTTATAATCTCAATAATTGAAATCTGTATATTTATCTCAAAAATAATATATTATTTATAATCTCAATAAAGAGTGAAATAGTTAAATGTTGCAGTGCTTCCATTAGTTTAGTAGAATTGAGTTGCTTATTTAATGTAAAATACAATTTTTTTTATTTTTGTTTTTAAAGTTTATTTTAAAGTTTATTTTAAATTTGTTTTTAAAGTTTGTCTTTGTTTTAGAGTGGATTCACGAATATAAAAATCGTTATCCAAATGAAAGCACTATGCAGTTAATCATTGATACATATATGAAAGACTTTGATCAAAATAATATCAAAGTAAGTCTAATAATAAAATAAATTATCAAAAAATTAGAAAACCTAATATTTGTACTAAATTAAATAAACTCTTCTCTTTAGATTATTCAAATCAACTTTTTTATTTTAAAATATTGTAAAAACTGTTTTACCAAACAGTTTACTTGATGGCTTTATTAAAGCATTTCTTTTTTAAATGAAAAATTTAATTGGTTTTATTTAACATTATATTTAACAAAAAACTTGAAAATTTATTTAACATTCATATTAATATTTTATTATTATTATTAATATTTAAACTAGCAGTAACTAAGCGACCCATAATACAACCCATAATATAGTTTATTAGTAAATAATTCATTAATAACAATTTAACTTGATACATTGTCTGAAAAATTTAATAAAATACAAATTTATTTATAATTTTTCTACTTTAGCTCGATTTTAGTTATGTCTTGGATTTTAGATAAAAAAAAGATAACCTAATAACTTAAGTTCTTAGGTTCTTAGTAGTCAGTTATAACAGCAGGCACCAGAGAAGGGAAGCCAAATGCAACCTGTCAGTATCTGGAGAAAAAAATGATGAAAAAATAATCATCTTGAACTACAAAAGCATTAGTTTATATATTTTTAATTGACTTTTAGAAAGTAATTAATTAAAAAAAAAAGAAAATTGTGCTACACTACTGCAAGTCATATTTAGTTAGTTTAACACCCTAGCTCTACACAGTGTAATCATATTATTTACCGGATTAAATTTTGATCATTATAATCAAAAAATGTGATTTGTCTTTTGCCAATTATTAATTATTTTTTTCAAAAAAACTATTTTAAAAACTGTACAAAAATTGGGATTCATAAATCATGGATTAGTGAGCAACTCGTAATACATTTCTTATACAATGTCATAATTAATAATGGTATCAAAAATACATGAGAGTTTAGAATTAACAGAGCAATCCAACAATGCTTTCCTTTATTAGTAAACCTTTATTTAAGAGAGAAACAGACAGATATACATACAAAAGCACTGTGTTGAAAAAAGACATACAACAATTTACTATGAGCATAACTAATTTTATTATTGTCATTGACAATGAAAAAGACAATATAGTACAGTTGATTTTTGATATCTTGATCTCTCAGGGGACCGGTAAAAGAGTTTGAGATATTGAGAGGATTTTAGGCTCAAACGAGTGCGCAAAGGACTGGAAATAAAGTTTGAGATATCGAGTAGTCGAGATATCAAGAGTCAACTGTAGCACAAAGTAGCTATAGCACAATTAACCATTAAATTTGGTTACAAGAAATAAAATTATTTTTACCTCAATTATTTCGAGTTTCAGTTTCTTCATTAATTAAGATTTTAGAATGTTAAATGATTTTATATGGTTGGCATATCTAATTTTGAATGGTGTTTCACTTATACCGATGTAGGATTTGTTGACAGGAGTGTTAGTAGGATTATTGGAACTTATATTGGCTTGGTATACAATGTTTTTTGTTAAGCATTGGTTTGATAAAGGGCAGGTATTTTTATTAATGCAATTGCAGTTGTTTTTAGGTGAAATTTTATGAACAACAACAAAATTCCACATTAAAACAACTGCAATTGACAGCTGGTAAATGAATTTCTATTTTCTAAAAAAAAAATGAAATTCTATTTTCCAAAAATAATAATCTACTAAACAAAAAAAGTGAAATAATATCCAAGTACAGGCATCGAAACAAGTTCCTTCTCGCCCTATTCGACACGGGTGATTGAGCAATTTTCTAATTAATTAAAAAATTGTTTGTTTTGACGTCAGAACTCATTTCATTGCTTTGGTTTTTTTCTGGTAATTTCTGTATTTTGTATTTTTTAACGGTTTTTTCTTAATTTAAAGAATAAAATATGGCTGATGATTGCCGAAGGGCATGAAACTTTAAGTTCCATCACAAAGTTGTATTTTTTCAAATAATCAAAACTATATATATATATATATATATATATATATATATATATATATATATATATATATATATATATATATATATATATATATATATATATATATATATATGTATATATATATATATATATATATATATATATATATATATATATATATATATATATATATATATATATATATGTATATATATATATATATATATATATATATATATATATATATATATATATATATATATATATATATATATATGTATATATAACTGTTTATGTTAGTTACAAATAGTTACAAATTAGTATGAAGAAAAAAAATACAAATTGATTATGAAAAGAACTAAGATGTTTATCAAAAATATAAAACAATATTTAATAATGTTATTCAGGGCCGCCAAGAGGGAGGGGCAATTGAATTAGTTTGCCCCGGGCGTCACAGTCTATGGGGCATCACATTTGCCTTGAAAAAAATTATTGTAATGGTAAAAAATTTAGCTGATAACATAAATAATCATCAAGCAATTTTCATTTCAAAGCTCTGCTCGCAGTTTGAACTTATGTGCAGTACATTGAATCATCGACTTCTGCAAAATTCTATTTAGGAAATATTCAAAAGCTATACAATTTGTTCAGTTGCAGCCCAGTTTTTGCAGTCCAATTTATTTTATTTTTACTATTTTTATTAAAAACTAGAGGTATTACTAAAATTATAGGGGATTATAAGAAAAAAAAAGGCAAACCTAAACACTTATTATTGGATTCTAAACTGGTTGTTCATTACCTTTCATAGAAACCAAGTTTATCATAGCTCTATATAATTATTTTTTTTGTTTGTTTTTTGAAAATACAGAGATACAGAGTAATATAAAGTATACTGAAATGTATGCACATTTATGTATGTCAACAATTTATGTATGTCAACAAATAACAGTCTTTACTTAGTTTTTCATGTTAAACACTTAAATAAAATTCAAACTTCAAACAAAAAAATTACTCAACATTTGACCATCTAAATAATTTTATTCTTATCAACTCTCCTAATAGCAAAAAATAACAATAAAGTGAATAAAAGTAATTTAAAAGTACTTCTTTCCCATGATTATAAAAAATAAAACTTGCTTAGCTAGTTGCTTAGTTCTTAAGAATCTAAACAGATCAAGTTAACAACCAAAAAAAAATGTTTATTTATAAAAAGTATTAATTAAACAAATTAAATTAAACAAAGAGCACCATAATAAATGATAAAACTTATTCAAATGTTTGTTTGTCTTAAAAAAAAAATTATTCTTAATAATCCTTCTAATTTTAAGCAAAACAAAAAAAAAAAAGTTAATAATTATTAAATGAGTTGGACTCATTTAAAAGGGTTTCAACTCATTCTGATTGTTCTAAAAAATAAAATAAAACCTGCTTAAGACTCAAAAAGAAATATTGCACTAAAAAAAGCAACTTTCCCAGTCATTTTAGTACAAACTTCTTCTAAAAAAAGAATGTAAACAGTCTAAAGAATTAAAAAAGCAAAACAACTAACAACAAACAAACATTTATTTACTAAAATTGCTAATTAAACAAATTAAATTAAACACAGAACAACATCAATTTTCCTTAAAAGCTATGAATTATCCGGATGATTTGCTTGCAGACCTTGCTTAAAAGACCATGTGAATTTCAAAAAATGCATGTAGAAAAGCCTAGAAACTACAAAAAAATGCCAACAGTAAACTCTGAGTTAATGAGATTTAGTCTTAAAGATTATGAAAAAAGCAAAGTTTTTTTTTGTTGACTGAAGTGTAGGAAATAGTTTTTTTAGAATATATTAAGAATAAATTAAATTTTGAGTAAATATTAAAAAGGTTAAATTCCATAACTAATCTTTAACAATATATGTTTCGGCAAGAGGTCAAAGACAACCTTCATTGTCTTTGACCTCTTGCCAATCCTTAAGCAAAGAATGAATGCTGTTGGCGTAGAGTTCTTTAGGTTTGAATTAAAGAAGTGATTGAAGTGCTTTTGGAGTGTTGTCAAATTATTTATTGCACAAGCTGTTCTTATATTTTTTGTCATATGAATTTTGCAACCTAAATACAAGCATTGCCAAATATTTTAACAATTTTTATTTAAATAAAAATTGTTAAAATGTTTGATTGCCTAAAAATGAATCAGAAATTTAGCTAATAATTTCCATGATTACAAGTTTTCATGATTTGAGAATATATAGGGCCTCAAATAACATATCATACTAAAAAAATATTCTGCATTGTAACTTTTTTAAGTTTCAAAAAAGTTAAACGTTCAATATTTTATCAAAATGATTCATTACTTTTCATTTGTTTAAATAAAATGTGTTTAAATAAAATTTAGTTTATTAGAAATAATAATATTATATTATTTATTATTTCTAATAAACTAAATTATGTGCCGGGTGCAAATATTCCATCACTAAAGTACATAATCAAGTAGAATTTAATAAAAATAAAAAGACAGTGTATCACAAAAAGATAGAGTAAGAATTTTTTTAAAGTCTTGCGTATAAGTTAAATATAGTTTTTATAAGCTCACCATTCATTACTGTATTTTTATACATAAATTTTTATAAGCTCACCATTCATTACTGTGCTTTATAACTAATATATGAAATTCTAATATAAATTAAGTTTATTTACAAAGTTATGATATCATTATTTGATATTATAGCTTGAGAAGGTTTTGATATCATTCTGATATCACATTGATATCGGGTCTTGATTGAGCAACCATTGACTGAAAAACTGGCAAAAAATCATTTCTTTCATTTGCAATGTCTTTTAAATTCAAATCATAAAATTTACAAATGTTTTATATTTGAGAATAATTATTTAAAATGATAACAAACTTTTAGTTGTGAAGTAAATTATTATTTTAGGTTTTATTTTTCAAATAAAGTTTAAAATAAATTTTCAAATAAAATTTGTAATTTACATTGATTCCAAGATACTTCTGTTGAAATTCACTTTATAAACTGAAAGTTTTTCATTAAAAATATGTCAATTATTTGCCTAATGTCTAACCCACAAGCCTAATTAAATACACATGTGTATTTTAATTAGTTTTGACATTCACAATATAATTAGTTTTGACATTCGCAATATAGTTAGTTTTGACATTAAATACTGGCAATATATACATAATCATTTATGATTATGTATATATTGCCAGTATTTTTATTATTTCAACTTTAATACTTTACCATAAAGCATTTACAAACGATTTGTTTTACGATAAGATCCTATGGTTAAGAACTTGTGGATTTTTTGGCAACAGATTTGACAGTTACACCCACTCCAGGTGAAAAGCAAAGGTTTATAAACTTATAAATTAAATTTAACACTGTGTGTGGTGGCACATAAATGTTAACATGTTTTTACATATAAATTAGATGTTTTACAGTAAATTAAAACACAGGTTACATAGACTGCTTCATTAACTCTATATCTTATTTATGAAAAGTTTTGCAAAGATATTTTGTTATCTTGCAATTTTTAACCCCTTTCCTCCTGTCACAAATGATCACATATACCTGAACCGCTCTCCCTCCTAAGCTGTCATCTAATTTCATCTTTAAATAAGATTGTTAAAAACGGTTTTCTACTCAATTATGAATCGTTTCTTCATCATTATTTTTAAAATCTTTCTTTTTTCAATCTGCTACTTTTTTGTTGATCATTTTGAATGCTTTAAATTTTATCATTGAAAAATTATTTTCAATTTATTATAACCAATTTATTGTCAATTTTTGAACATTCTGCACTGCATTCTGCATTAATCAGTAATAGAAAAAAATAAAGAAAAAAATAATCAAAATCTTGCTGTTGTTGTAAATTTTTATTTTTATAAATTTTTTATATAAACTTTGAGAGAAACATTTCCTTGTAAGGACTATCGAGAACTGGTGGAGCTTATATATATATATTTTGTGGACATTTCAAAAAAGATCTCCGTATTTGGTATGCCAACTCTTACCATTATGCAAGATTGATGTTGAAAACCATTTATCGTCCAAAAATATTCCTCCTCTCCCATACTTTTAAGCTTTACAAGGAAGAAGAAGAAAAGGCTGAGAGAATGTATATTAATTGGCTTTGAAGATTGGTTGAAGGTGGAGTTAAATGTTAATAATTTTACTATAAAATTATTAACATTTAACTCCACTTGGAGTTAAATGTTAATAAAATTTTCATCAGTAATTGAATTTTAGCATATATTTTATTCAAAAATAGAAAAGTTAACAATCTAGAATTTTATGTAAAGTGATTATGTAATCATAAAATTTAGGGTTGAAAATTTCAATCTCAAAATCATTAGTTCTTTATTTTTATTGCTAACCCTATTTTTAAATAGTTTGAATTTAAAAAAAAAATTTATTACTTTCTGCCTTTCATTAATTAATAACATCTTTAAATCAAGAAAAAATTGGAAAATACTGCAAATATTTATATAAAATCTTTTTATATATAATTTTACAGTTTTCAGTAATTTGTCGGTCAATTTAATAGATATTGACAAATACGGCAATCAACATCAATATGCATAGCAAATAACAGGATAAAACTGTTTTAGAAAATTTGAAAACAAAAGATCATAGTTGCTACTTATAGTTATAATAAAAAAACTCAAAAAAAAAACCAAAAAAAGTGTTTTTTTAAAGGGGGCTACTTCACAATATTTTACCATAAAATTGTCCATAACAACTGCCTAACTAATACATAAAATTTTACCCATTAATTATAAATTAACTTATCTTTTTTTGAAAATTTGCAAAACTTCCAGAAAATTTCTGGAAATTTTCCTAAAAATTTCCGGAAATTTTATGATTACATAACCACTTTACATAAAATTCTAGATTGTTAACTTTTCTATTTTTGAATAAAATATATGCTAAAACCCTAATAAAATTACATGTTTAAATAGCAAAGAAAAATATATATATTTGTGGCTATTGGTCAATTGTGCAAATTTTGTTATTTTAAGAAAAGTATGCAGTTTTGTTATATTTTGTTAGATCTTTCATTTGGTCAAACTATGATTGCTGTAGTTTTTAAAAATAATAATTTTTTTTTATAAAAAGTTATTTATTTTTCATACCCGATGGCGACAAATCAAATTTTCAAACTCTTCTCCTGCAAAATGTCATATTTGCCAATATATCTATTTAATATAATTGTGACCTAGGGTGTCCAAAAAAAAACTTTTTTTTCAGGCGGTTTATATGTGTCATTTTGTCCATTAAATGCAAAAATAAGGTTTTTGAAATATTTTAAAGTTTAAAAGAGTTATATTATGAAAGTAAAAAGAAAGCAGCAAAAAGAATCACAGAAAATAAAAGCTATTGAAAAAGAGAAAAGAAGTAAAGAAAATATAAAAAAAGATAGATGTACCGTACTGCCAGAATAAATTAATAAAAAAAAAGTTCCAATAAGACGGAAGAAATTGCTATTAGTAGTCAAAAAAAATTAGGATATTGGAAGACCCTAAAGTTTCTTTAATGGCTGATAGGTTGAATCTATCCAACAGAGAAAGATCTGGGATCATTTTAGCTGTAGTTGAAGCATTAGGTCACAATTTGGATGAAATATCTCAAAAATCATTGCAAGCAGATCAGGTAATAAAATTGGACAGTAAGTTTCCGATGACATTCAGAATGGATAAATGGTTCTACAAAGTTAATCAAGGAACACTTTAATAAAAAGTTACTTTGGTGTGGCTGCAGACACCATATCTTAGAAAGAGTTTTGTCATCTGTTTATTTAACGATTTTTGAAGAATGTTGATCTCCAAATTATGAGTTATTTAGACACTTTAAAAACATGTATGGCCTAAACTTTCATTAAGTTTAGATACCACTTTTAGAAAAATCAAAATTGAGGAACCAGTATTAAAGATCAAACAAGCGTAAGTGAAAATTTTTTTATTTACTGGTTTACTTAACTGTAAGTCTCGAAAAATTTTAGGAGATGATTATCAAGAATGTTGCCAACTTGCTTTGCAATTACTGAATGCAAAACAAATAAATGTACAGTGGTGCAAACCTGGGGCTTTCCACCATGCTAGATGGATGTGTACAATTTTGTATACATCAAAAATGTTTGCATTTACTGAATTGGCAGAGTATGAAGAAAGTTATATAAAGAGATTATCACGGTTTTGTTAATATACAATGCTATTTTATGTAAAAATGTTGCTTACATGTACAAACACAATTGTTGCATCATTTGACTTAAAATTCTACAAAGAAATGTGACTTAATAAAAAAAATTGACAATGGTGTTGCTGTTGCTGCCCTTAAAATATTTAATCGGCATCTTAATCATCGTGATAAAGCTAAAATTGCTAAAATAATTCTATATATATATATATATATATATATATATATATATATATATATATATATATATATATATATATATATATATATATATATATATATATATATATATACATATATATATACATATATATATCTACATATATATATATACATATATATATATATATATATATATATATATATATATATATATATATATATATATATATATATATATATATATATATATATATATATATATATATATATATATATAATTGATTACATAAATAGAATTAAAAAAGTTTACTTAAATAATATAGATTACATAGATTAATTGTACTGATTCATCATTTTTTTTTTACAGAAAAAAGATAATAATGAACCTAATGATGAAGGTTGGACGACTATACCTGTGAAAAAATCTGCCTCCACTGAAAAGCCAAAAATAACTAGAAAAATGAAAAAGAAAGAGAAAAAGGAAAGAATAGAAAAGGTGAAATGAAAAAGAATTATAGAGAAATAAAGCTTCCTAGGTTTGTTTCAATTTAATTTTTTTTGTAGTTTTAATTGTTTATTTTAATCTTTTAGGAGCTCATGAACTTTTATGTGTTTCAACAAAGAGAAATCAAGCGTGACCGTAAGTGAATTTTCAACTTTACTTGTTATTTAATGTTTGGAAAGATTGATGTACTGGGGAGGGAAAGTACTGACTAATAAAAATATAAATAAAATATTAAATTTAAAATTTTTTTAATATCTTGATATGCATTAAATATAAAAATAGTTTTCAGTGTTTAATAGTGAATGTTTCTACAGTGCTCTACAATTTTTATAGAAGTTAAAATTTTACTAAAAAACAGTGGTTTATCAACAATAATCTCCTATCTAGTTTACATTCTTCTTTTATCATCCAGTTTACTTTGTTCAGAAATCTTTGTGATGATGCCTTTGTTCAATAATTTGTAGTATTAATAGGTTTTAATGTTGAGGAATTAAAATATTTGTATAATACCAGGCCTGAAAATTTGGCATAGTGTGCATGAGCGCCTGCAAAGAGGGTAAGAGAGGTACTTGCTCCCCTCCCCTCCCCTCATCCCCTGCATTTTCTAAATATAGAAAGACATTTCTTGTTTGTTACCGATCTCCATAAAATTTGTTACTAAATTTATTGATACTGTGGCAGTATGGTTTTGGTAAAAAATATCTTTTAGTAATGTTTCGTTACGATTTCAAAAAAAATTAAGTGAAGTTTTTTTCGGAAATAATTAATAAAAGTAATTGATTACTTATTTGTATGGTTTCGGTAAAATATATATAATAAGAGAAGAACAATTATGCTCAAGACGTCAAAACTGTTTCAATACAGTTAAAGTACAAATAATTTGAAGATTTTTGATATAGAAATTTCAAATTTTCAAATTTTTATTTTTCTAGCGGTTTATTTTGGTAGGTAATAACTTAACATTTACCATTATATGAGTAATAATTTTTTGAAAACCAAATTTGTGTTATAAAAAACCTTAAAAAAAAATTTATTTAAAAAAAAACTTTGATGGTACTCAGTGCGCGAGGGTTTTTTTAAACTATTAACAACATACTAGAAATAGTTGCATAAATTTTGTATTCTGAAAATCAATTTTTTCAGTAGCAAAAGGCATTGTGGAACTGATATCTTACGGACATTGCACAGAAGATTTTTTTTTTTATGCAGGTGATTATGAGATTGATATTTGAACAATTTTACAATTTGACTTCACTAAAACGGTATGTTGATCGTGTAATTAGTTGTTTACTTTAATTGTGTGTTTTTTTCTAAAATGGAAAAGAATTCTTAAAAAATTATTATAATAAAAATATATTTTTATTTCACTTTTAATTTTCAGAATTTAGCGTTTTTCTAAAAGGAGCTAAATCTAATTTTTTTTGTTTTGTAAAAGATAAAAATAAAAGTTATTTTTATAGGCGAAGTTTTTTGTAATCATAAATAAAAATGAAGTACAATTTTTTTATTCTTACTAACATAGTTAGATTTTTACCAAAGAATCCAAATGTTAAAAAACTCAATTTTAGAAAAAATGGAATTTTTTAGAAATGCGCTCCTCAATTTTTTGACTTTTTTCAAAGTTTTTTATCTTCACATTAAAAAAAATGAAAATATGTAAATAATTCTTTTTTAATTTTAGGTGTCATGGGTATTCGGAAATTTTTAAAACAGATGATGTTGCTTGTTTATCATTATTGCCAATACTTGAACCAGAATCTGAAAAACTTGAAAGTGGAGATTCTAGATTAGAATATGACATTAGATTCTATGAAAAAATGTACTACAAAAATACCTAATAACGCTTAAGTAATGCTTGCTAACTGATCCATACCAGCCTCATTCGTCCTACGATTTTAAAGGCGTCATGTCTAGAATTGGAAAATATTATTTCACGAGTTCTCGGCTATTTCAGTATACTTAATGGTCATATTCACCTAAATTAAAAGGCGCTTTTTGCATATTTTGTGTTTTATTTCCACAACCAGTTCAACCAGGAATTCAAGGTGTCTTCATTACTAATCCTTTCACAAAGTATAAGCTTTTCAATGAATGTGCCAAAAACTATATCAGCTCAGCATAACATTGTAGAGCTCAACAAGATGAACACTTTGCATCAACAATACAAGATCTAAATAAAAATATTTTATGTCAAGAAGATAATTCATTAAAACTAGTTGTTGAATGATTTGGCATTGCATGGGAAAAATAGTAATAAAGGAAATCAATCCTATACTCATAAAGTTGTCCAACAACAGTTATGAGTATAGGATTGAGGAAGGAGACAGTATTTTGATAAACTATTTTGATATACAGCTGCTTAAAATGCATGTTACACATCATACCAAACACAGAATGATTTAATCAACTTGTCTAAACAAGCTCTACGAGAAGACATTGTAAAACCTGCTAACGATGCTGTTGGATTTCTGATCATAGTTGATCAAGCAGCAGATATTTCTGGAACTGAACAGTTATCATTGAAAATGTGGTTTGTTGATTTTTTTTTTTTTTTTTCCTTCAACATCCTTGCTTTCAACAAGGCTACAAGCAACCACTACTAGAGTTGGAAGGTACTGGAAGAGAAAAGATGAAGTTTATAGATCAAAATAATATTGACAGATGACTTAAAACATTGCAAATTGTATGAATCAGGAAAATAAGATGAAGGGAGTGAAATGCAAAGAATGATGTTCAAGGAATAAAACTGGAAGAATAAGAATTTTTAGAGCACTTAGAAACAGTCACAGTAAAAGGATGAGACTTAATTTAGTAACACGAGAATGAATTTTAGTAGATAGCACAAGAGATGCTAGCTTTTTAGAGCAGTGCCCATTATAGTATTAGCAGAAAAAAGAAAGAGAAGCAACATTACAACGATGTGATAATGGTTGGAGATTGCTGCAAGAGCAGGTCCAACTATGTTTACAATGAGTTTTTACACAATGTCTAAAAGAGAAAGGACATCATTGGAAGATCCACCCTAAAAATGGCAACAATATTCCATACAAGGATGAATTTGAGATTTATAAAGAAAAAGAATAGAATCTAAAGGAAAAAAATATTGAGCACGATAAAGAGATGCAACCTTAGCAGATGTTAATTTTGCAATCGATTTGATATATGATTTCTAAGAAAGATCGTAAGTAAGAGTTAATCCTAGAAGATAAAGGGTAGATAATTCATCAAGTACATTACCGTTCATAAATATAGGAAGATCTAGATTATTGCAATACAATTAGCTGAAAAAAATTGAGTTTTATCTGAGTTAAAGTTCACTATCCACTGAGAGCCTGTGATGTAGCAGAAGTGAGATCCTTTTCAAGCTCAAATGCTCCCTCCAAGCAATCAGAGAGGACAACCTTTACACTACGATTGGAAAGGAAGGATTCAATAATCATAAAGATGTTACCTGATACACCGTAAAAAGAAAGCTTATGGAGTAGATCAGCATGCCAAACTTTATCAAAAATTTTAGAAATGTCAAGAGCAATAGCCTTAACCTCTCCACATCTATCTAATGCATGATAAAACCTATTGGTTTTTACTGTCAGCAAATCAGCTGTAGAATGAAAAAATCAAAATCCATATTGATGATCAGAAAGTAAGTTATCAGATTTAAGATGAGAGCTTAAGTGTTTGTTAATTAAAGACTCAAAAACCCTGCTCATGATAGGAAAAAGACTAATGGGACAGTAGTTAAGTGAGTCAGATCAAATCTCTCCAGAATTTTTGAAATTAGGGATAACAGATGCCGCTTTCCAGGAGGCTGGAAAATAAGACTCTGATAGCTCCAAAGAACTATAACAGGTATGTTGTCTGATTCACAAGCTATAGAAGAGTCTAAGCAGGAAATCACTTTAGATACAGGAGCTAGAGTAAAACGAATGTCAAGCAGTTAATCAACCTGTTTGTGGAATCAAGTGATAATATTGATGAAAAGTTCTTAGCAATTAAGCTTAATCTTTAGGTGAGGTGACAAAATCTGAACCATACAAGAGTGGTGGAACAACAAATTTGCCTTTATTATAGATACTTTTAAATATTATCCAGAAGTCACAAGAGCCTAATTTTTGAGATAAAATATGAGGTTTACTGACCTGGGAATAGTGGACTTTGATGTTCGACAAAACGTTTTTACAATGGTTTCTACCAAAAGTACATCTGTTTTCTTGTATATTTAAAGTTATGAAGAAGCTATGGAGAAGAGTGAGGTTTGACCTGGAATTGTCGAGAGGGAATAAAAGATTCCATGCCAGTCTAAATCGAAGAAGTTATGTAAGAAGCATTTGTCAGCAGGAAGACAAAAGATTTCTACCCAAAGACCATCACGAAGAAAATCACGGAAAGAGTCCCACTCAGCTTTAAGGTAGTTGTAAAATGCAGGATGATAAAGGGATTCTGATGATGAAAGAGAATGAGATAATAGTTTTTGAGAGATCAAACTGTAATCAGAAGCACCTAAGGGTAACTATATGGAGAAACTGAGCACTGACTAGGATCAAAAACAAGTCTTAAGTCAAGTAGAGAAGGTAAATGATTTCAATTGTCCGGAAAAATAAGTTGGAAAGTTAACAATTTAATTAAAGATTGAGAAAGGCAAACATTGTGGGAAATTAACGCTTACAGAGTCACTGACGCTAGAGCCATTCTTTTCATTGTGATGAGCATAAAAGTCACCAACAACAATGATATTGGCTGAAGAATAAAGAGAAAGGGCTCTGTCAATTTCATCAAAAATAACAACGAAAAGAATCCAGTTTTGAGATTAAGGAGAGCGATATAGAACATAGAGAAGCATGATAGAGTGAAGTGGCACTAAACAAAAGCACATAAAAGAATAGTCTGTGGACTCAAACCTAGTTTCCTGACAAATGGGTGTGTTCTTAGGAATGTAACTGCCCCAGCCGGGATGGTTATCTTACTTTAAGAATTAAAGGAAGATAACCATTAACACTAACTTCACAAGAGACAGCTGAAATTAAATTAGTCTCACAAAGAGCAAGTAGGTCTAGTGAACTTTGCAAGAGATAAGACTCAACAGAAGAAAAGTTACTTCGAAGACCACAAATATTAGTGAATGATAGGTTTAGAGAACTTGGTGATTACAATGGTTTTTTGTATTTTATTGTTTTTGATACTTTAGTCATTTTTAAACTTGTTAACGAACTTGACTTGAAGCACAGGTAATACTCAGTACACTAGTTAATAGTCCGAGCAATTGCCTTATTACTATTAATAAACATTAAGTCGTAACAAAGGGCTCCAAGTGTGGCCGCGACCATGCATACCAAAAGTGCGAACAGGGACATCATCCATGTGCAACATGGCGCTGTTATTGCTCTGATATTTTACAGCTGTTGATGGAATCAGCCTCTCTGAGAACTACCACAGAGTTCGGGAAACTTGACTACCAGCCGGCCTCAGAACCATAAAACTGAGTTTTAGAGCTGTACCCTCATTAGGAGATAATAGAATGAGTTGCCTAGTCATAAAAACAGAGACGCAAGCAAAACCCATGCATTGAATCAAGAAGATCCAGCATTCGACATCCTAAACTGGAAACAATGTATTAAAAATACATCTGCGCCAGCCTATAGATAATAGCCTAATAGATGAAGAAGGATTGCGAGGCTGGTCAACAGATACAATATTTTTACCCCTTACAATCTATGAGAAGGCTGTGTTTCGTGAGAAATTTTTTTTTGATTTTCATCGCTAAACGACATGGACGCTGTCACGATATCTAATTGTATTATTCAAAATTGCAAAACATTTGTCCTTATCCTTAATAATCTGCTATGTCAAGGTTATGATAGTTGCTTCACAATCGTTGGAAAAGAAAACAGTGTTTAGGAAAAAATTCAAAAGATATTCCCTAAAAACGTTTTTGTTCACTGTGCCTCACATAGACTCAATCTTGTAGTTTATAATCTAAATGATGTTGTAGTGATACAGAATACTTTTGGAACTATTTAAAGCAATTATTTAATTTTTTTCATGCAAGCCCAAAACGGAGATCTTCTGTTCCAAATATTCCTCTTCTATGCGAGACAAGATGGAAAAGCAAGTATAAAAGTATTCGAATTTTTTGTAGTAAATTTGAAAATATTTTTTTTAACTGGCAAAGGGAAGTACACGACAAGTTGCACATCAATCAAATGGGAGTACACGACAAGTTGCACATCAGCTTTATTGTTCATCAAAGTCCAGTACATTCGTATTTTGTCTCCATATTATTCCCCAGTACTTAGCCATACTAAGTTTTAACTGCAAGTTCAAAAAAATTACTCAGAGTTGTAAAACTTCCAATATTTATTTCAGGGATATTTTTGAGAAAATAGTACAACTGGCACAGAAGATGAATATTGAATTGATATTTCCAAGAAAGTGCTGAAGACAAAAGCATCGAAGTAATCTGGGAACCATAAGTGTTAAAGAGTTCTTTAGACAAACAGTTTACATTCCATACTTAGATTCTATAATTAAAGTAAAATTCTACAATCATTTTATTTCAATAACACAGGTCAACAAAAAAAAATATTTTTTTCTGGTTCCGAACAATGTTTTTTCTATAGCATTTCTCAATTTTGATTTCAAATATGCAACTCATTTTTACTACGTCAAGTTTTACAAATATTTGGGTTCAAATCTTTAGTATTTGGGGTAAAACCCCTAATATTGTCAAAAAAAAAAAATTATTCAAAAGTATATCAACCTAGGTTTCAAAAGGAGCGTATTTTCATAGAGACTTTAGAAAACAAATATTTTTCCTTAAAATTTATTGACAAAAAAATTATGTGAAAAATGCTAAAGACTCTTTAAAAAAATGTTATTACAAATTATTATTATTATTAAAATGTTTCTCAGCAATAATATAAAAAGTACTTATTTTTATTTCAAACGAATATTATTTTTAAAATATTTATGAAAATAAGCTTTTTTTGAGACTCAAGTTGACATACTTTTGAATAATTTTTTTTTTGTGACAAAATTGGGGATTTTGCAAATCTTTTAACCCAAATGCTTAAAAATGATCTTTAAAATCTTTGTTTTGAGTTACGATGAATGTTCGATATTTTATAACTTATTGTAAAATTGTTAACTTCTATAGAAAAAAGCGGGGGAGGGCTTATTCATTTTTTTCTTTATTAAGTTTATATATATATATATATGTATATATATATATATATATATATATATATATATATATATATATATATATATATATATATATATATACACACACGTTATATCTTATTTCAGAGATAGCTGAGTTGCGTAGAAAATTTGAAGAAGATAAAAAGCGGATAGCAATGTTGAGACAACAGAGAAAGTTCAAGCCGTTTTAAATATTCAATCCAAGACTAGTCTTAAATTAACATAACCTTGTGTTTCGGGTTTTATTCGTTTAACGTTGTCATAATTAGTAAGTGACCGTGGTCCCGCCCCGATTTAATATGTAGCTTTATACCAATCTGGCACCGGCAATATTTTAAGATTTGGCAGGGGTTGATAGCCGGGATAGAAAAAAATTTATAATAGATTATATATTATAAATTTATGCGTATATTTAATTTTTTTTTAAATACTAGCATTTAACTTCGATATATATGAATATTTGCGGTTTTTTACCATTCAATGCAACTGGTTTTTTAAATTGGAATACTTTGATTCTTTAATTGGAACAGCTTTTTTTTTTTTTAAAAAAAAACAAATAAAATTAAGAAATCAGTTAAAAGTTGTTTTCATTTTTACAGTGATAATTTAAACAATTTATTTAAAAAACTTATAATAGGAATAAAGTTGCCCGGCAAAATAAAGTTCTACTCTCGAGTATAAAGGCGGGGAAGGGGGTGGGGAGGGGGAGGTATAATTATTTTTTGGAAAATTTTCCCATCCACCCTAAGCTTGTTAAGTCACAGATAAAAACAAAAACTTTCAGTGTAAACAGGCTCGAAAATGAGCTTTTGATTTATTTCTCACCAAATTGTAAAACTTACACCAGCATTTTAAACCTCATTTAAATCATGATAAAACAGCTGCTAGAAAATTCACATTTGACCGCAACTCATACTAGAGTTAAATAGTTTTATGCGTGTTTTGTAAAAAATATTAGTTAAATCTTAAAAACTGAAATTTTTTATTAAAAATACTTATAATGTGACACGAAAAACCTACTGTGTTCGTTAATTCCATTTCAATAGACATATGCTAGTGAAACTATGAATGAAGCTGTACAAGAACTCAGAGAAGGCAAATCTCCTAATGAGATCTTAGATATTAGAGTTTCTGTTGATGAAACATGGCAAAAAAGAGGATTTAATTCACACGATGGGGTGACGGCAGCATTATCGATTAAAAATGGGAAGGTTTTAGATGTTGAAGCATTATCTAGAAAGTGTAAAATATGTGACAAAAATCAAGATGTTGGTAATTCAAAGCAGCAGCTAACAGCAAAAAAAAACATATTTGCAATAAAAACTATGAAGGATCAGCCGGTGAAATGGAAACAGTTGGGGCAATAAAGATATTTAATCGCTCTTTGCAAAAATTTAATTTACGATACACAGAATACTTGGGTGATGGTGAGCAAAAGCTACATTTCTGTCAAAAACACATACAAGGGTATTGAAGTAATTAAACTAGATTGTATTGGACATTTTCAAAAGCGCATTGGATCTCGTTGTAGACAATTAAAAAAGCAAGTCAAGGGTTTAAATGGTAAAGGCAGTTTAACAAACGCTACAATTGATCGGTTGCAAAATTATTTTGGTATTTGCATTAGGCAAAATTGTGGCAACCTTGAAGGTATGAGATCTTCAGCTTTGACTAGCTTGTTTCACGTAGCATCTTCAAGCAAAAATAATTGGCATTGTCCCACAGGAAAAGATAGTTGGTGTAAATACAATCGAGATAAAGCTAATGGAACCAAAGAGTATAAACCCGGACCAGGTCTTCCTATTGAAATAGTACACAAGTTAAAGCCCATTTATGTAGAACTAACATCAGATGCTTGTTTAAATCGTTTGCTTCATGGGAGAACACAGAATCAAAATGAAAGTTTTAATGCAATGATACAATTGAAATTTGGACTCTATGATGCTATTGGTGCCTTTAATATAGGATTAAAGTCTAGTATACTTATATTTGAAAGACTTAATATGATACCAGGGCAACATACCATTTCTGGATGTAATTACCTGAACCAGAAAAGAGTTATGATGTCAGAGTATAAAAATCAAGACACCATCAAAAAAAAAAGGAAGATTTTAAGAAGCCGCAAGCTTAAAAAATTTGACAAAGTTGAACAGAAAAAAGGGAAATTGTATGGGGCTAGTGTTCATGATTAAAAAATACAATCAGTATGCTCTTTTTATATTATATTTTTTGTATCTTTGTTATTATATAATATTTTTCATCACAATTTCAACTTATTTGGCATTTTTCTCAGAACGCGTGTTCTCAGAACTCAGTTTCTCAGTTCTCAGGTCTCAGAACCCGGCAGAAGTATCTTGAGAACCGCTTGACCGATTTTAATGAAATTTTCAGGGAGTATTCCTCTTATAAAGATGTATGCAATGAGCAGACAACTTTTTAAAAATGTTTTTTAAACTAAAGAAATTAAAAAAAACATCTATCATTTTTGTGCTTAAAATTTTTGCCAAAATTAAACAGGCCTACTACCTGACAGAAAAGTTATTTTCAAAAACTGTCTGCTTATTGCATAGATCTATCTTTTAACTATAAGTTAGAAAAAAATCAGCTCAAAGTATCATTCTAATTGACTGCAATCTTTGCCAGGGTGAAGAGATTAATTTAACATTTTCCCTTAGTAACCGCGTTGCCATAGCAACAGAGTGCCATTTTTTATGATAGATCTTCTTAACATTTAGTATACTTTTATTTGGAACATGTAATAACTTTATTAATGCTTTACTTTAGAAAATAATTTTTTAAGGGGTTTATTCAAAATTACTTTTCATTGTAAGTTTCACGAGTAAGTAAAATCGAAATTACTTTTCAAAGTAAATTACTTTTTAACTAAGGTGTATTTCTTAGGGCGTACTATGGTAAGGTTTTAACTGCATTTTGGGGGTATTTATTTTTCAATGAATATTGAAACACTTTTTAGTGACAAATAGTGATACTAAAGGCAGATATTAATTAACATTTATTTAACATTTAATCATCTTATTTAAACATGGATGAAAAATATTATCCGTCCTTAAAAGTTTTTCGTGAAGAATATGCCCAAAATTGATCTTCGGTAAAGTAGAGTTCGCAAATACATAGGTTGAAAGAATTAATTCGTGTCTTCTAGAAGTTGAACAACCAAATATTGCACATATATTAACAAATAAAAACAACTTGATAGAGTAACAGCAACAATCTTTCTGTGCATGTTCGGAAGTCCGGAAACGAGAAAAAACAGTATGAAAGAGTTAAAACAATGCGCTATTGTTCGCTTCCAAACTATATCTTTCTTATAGCTATGATGAAATATGCCATCTGGAATTGTCAAATATTTTAGGAGAATGGGAACTATAAGAATCATACCAAACAGAAAAAACATTAAGATTGTTTCTTAGATTACAAATAAATGTAGCTACAGGTGAAAGAAGTTTTAGCAATTATTGAAATTATTTCAAAACTATTTACGATTGACATCTGGCCTAGAAGGCGTCCTATGATTCAACCGAATCCCTAATTTCAATTTAGAACCGAATATGAGAAATTTATTACACAACCGAAAATATTTACGAAAAAAATTAGAACCGAAAAAATTTCAATCCAAAGTCATTAATGATTTTAGAACTAAAAAAATTTCGATCGAATTTTCGATCGAAAGTCATTAATGATTTTAAAACCGAATTTCATTAAAATGGTTTACAACCGAAAGTTACAGTTATCAAACATTGTGTGTGTGTATATATATATATATATATATATATATATATATATATATATATATATATATATATATATATATATATATATATATATATATATATATATATATATATATATATATATATATATATATATATATATATATATATGTATTTTAAAGAAATTTTAACTGTTTATTTTATTGTAAAACGACTAACTAAAAAAAAAAAAAAAATAGATTAAAAAAAGAAAGGATTTTGTAATTCGATCCTGCAATGAAAGTATACTTTTCGGTTCTAAAATTTTCGGTTGTGAAATATTTCGGTGATATTTTCGAGGATAAACATTTTCGTCTCTATCATGTGAAACGGAAAATCACAACTTGTGACTTTTGTCAATAATTAGCTCGCTAATTATTAATGACACACAACAACCCCCTTAGCTCAACAAGAGCTCATACGTAATCATTGTACTTCCGATTAGGAAGTACTCTCCTTCCATAGCGAGTGAATTGAACAGGCTGTGACTCTGTCTCACCATCATTTTTACCATTATCCGGAGGAATTATTTGAAGATTTGGATCATCATTGACAATATTGGGTTGAATTATTGAATTATTTGAAGATTTGGATCAACATTGACAAATATGTTTAGAGCTCGTTTCGGGAAGTTTAAATAGTGTTGAATCATAATCATCTGTTGTATCTTCTTCTTTTATGTCTACACGACGATGTTGCAGATGAGAAAAATGTCGTGGTAACGTATGTCCGTTGACATCAACTTCAGCTGTTGAACCATTATGCAATGCCACTATACTTCCTTTCAGCCATCGTTGCGTACACGGCGTTATGTGCTTGGGTTTCACCCACACTTTGTCGCCAACTTTCCATTCACGACACTCTGCTATCGACTTTTGTGTTGATTCGATTTTATCGATTCCAGGAATTCGAACTCCTTTGTGATGTTGGCAAAATATTTTAAAAGGTGTGCCGTGTTTTGATGGAACGTTATTGATTAAAAATACAGACATGGGAATACCACATTTTACTCTTGCATTTTTCCTTTTTACCATCCGATGATACATTAGGGTCGATCGAGTTACATTCATCGCATTCAGCGACAACCTGTTTCACTGTGTCTCTGGTAACGTGGATATCAGCGCGCATACATAACTCCATACTCTTGGAAAACTCCCATGTGTGCTAGTGAATGAATTTTTCGAATCTGCTGTTTATCGTACTTATAAATGGTATTACATTCTTGTGTTGCAACTTTGTTTTTTATCCATTTTGTTGGCACTCTTGTGAGTTCATCTGCAATTTTTTTAGTTGTTGGTACCCATGTAACAGTTACATTTATGACATAATCCTCGACCAATTTTTCAAATATTTGAAGTCTTCGTCGAATTAACATTTCGCATTGCCCAGCACATTTCACAGGTTTGTCACGAGTCAATTCAGAACTTAACCAACTAAATACACTATGAGAATCAGTTTTAATGGAGACATCACTTGGATTCCATTTCAATGCCATTTTTAGACCTTCAATACATGCATCTAATTCAGCCACATTGATATGCATTGCATCAGACTTTGGTCGGAGCCATGTCGCATCTTCTATCTTTTTGTCACCTTGCGTTATCACAACTCCTTTTGCCAGCAAACTTGTATCGCACCATACAGTCAGAGATGCATTTGGTTTAACATTCCATACACCTTTTGCCGGATCGCACTTTACGACTTTATTTACAACTTCCTGCATCATTTCGATAACATACTTATTCGTAATAGGTTCATCCCAACCTGCTTCGTTTGTACATCTTTTTATATAGCTGCATGCCGGTCTCAACCATCCAGCAACTAGTAGATTAGCAATCAGATTACCACATAATGAGAATATATCTCTCTTTGTGAGCACAGATTTAATAATAGGAAGCTCGCGTCCTCTCTTCCAAAACATCTCCTTTGTTAATGGATTTACTGTGACTTCTAATCCTAGTGCACGAACTGGGTTTTCGCCAAAATATTCAGGTGCTTTTGCATGATTTCTTCATATGTATTACCAGCTTTCTTCCATTTATTACCAAGTCAATAGTAGGTAGTCTTGATTCGGGACGAGTTCTTGTAAAGATACCTAATGCGAACTCGTCCCATTTAAGTTTTCCTGGTTTCTTTGACGTTTGTAGCAGTCTTTTGCAGCATGTTTATGCAAGCATTTTTTGCATAAAGAGGTACGTACAAAGTGATTTAAGGATTCACAGTTGTAACATCGAATTTCTTTCTTTCTTTGTGTATAACTTGTCGTTCCAATCGTCCGGTGAATCGCATTTACTTCTTCATTTACAGCTAAACATGCCGCATCTAATCTTGTTTGTGCAACCACGGATGCAGTCTTGATACAATCGTCAAAGCTCAATGCATTGTCTCCCCGAAGAATGGCACGCAGAATGGCAGCATCATTAATGCCAATTATGAATTGGTCACGAAGTCGGCCGTCTCTCTCTGAGGGCAAGAACTTGCAGTCTTGAGCTGCTCGAATCACTCGATTCGCGAACGTCTGTATAGATTCTTCAGTACCTCGGTAAATTTTTCCAAACTCATACCGTGAGATTAACGATGATTTTCTTATTTCCAACGTTTCCAATTTCGTTACCAATTCTTCGTACGAAACATCCTCTGAAACTCGGTGCTGTTAATTCTTCCATGGTCTTGTAAGTCTTTAACGGCAGAGCGGCAAGCAAAAACGCTAAGTATTGATCTGAAGTTATATTGTTTATTGCAAAGAAGGAAGTCATCTGTCGAATAAATCGATTTGGCTGTCCATCTTCATATTGCGGAGATAATAGACATGCCCAATTAGCTTGTTGTTCAACACATTTAAAAGCCATTTTTTGTTGTTAACGTTATCTTTTACTTATATACAAAGTTCACGTTTACAAAAAAATTGTTCGCTTTATACAGCATATAATACAACTTGTGACTCTTGTCGACAATTAATAAAAAAACGTTATAATAATAGAAAATCACAACTTGTGACTTTTGTCAATAATTAGCTCGCTAATTATTAATGACACAAAACATATACTTTTATCGTATTTGAATTTTATTTAAAACACAACTCATAAGTATTTATAACAAACTTGAAAAGGTTTGTTGCTTGTAATGTTTCAGTATTATTAGATTAAAGTTCATTTTTGAAATTCAGGCAGTTAAGTGAAATTCAACTAAACTTCCCACAGATCAAATTTGAGTAATAAAGCCTTTGGTTTGGAAATAGTAAATAAACCTAATAAAGCCTTTGGTTAAACAATTCACTAAGAAGTATGATTTGGTCTTCACAACTAGTATAAAAAAACATTGAATTTCTGCAATTGTTTTTAGAAGAAACTGAATATTAGAAAGAAGAAATTAAAACACAAGTGCTTTATAACACTTCAAAATTGTATTAATCAACCATTGTGTTAAACTCAGTAATCTAGATAAAACTCAGATAGTCTAGCAAAGAAACAGCAATAACCAAGTTAAAATAATTTGAAATACAACTTTTAGGCTTGTTTAAAGCATATTTGGAGGTGTTGATTAATAATATTTCTAACTATAGAGACAAAATCTTTTAATGCTTGAATAAGATTTAAACTATAAAAATTATCATTATTACTTGCTTGCAAAATTGTGTAATTAAGAAAGTTATATTAAAAACATGTCTTGTTATACACAGTGCAACAATAAAATCAAAATTTGTTATTAACTTCTTCAGAAGAAGAAGCAGTAGCAGAGGCTGCACCATTAAAGACATTCTTTGAGACAGAAAATAAAAAGCTTTCGTAAAGTATCCATGCCACATTTCACATTTCATAACACCCAAATAAAAACCAGTAATAGATTTTATGAAAATACTAAGTAAACAAGTTTTTTCTTTAATGTAATTCATCATATTTCCTATAACGATTATCATGATTCTCATAAAGGATAAACAATATGGCTAATTAAAATTATACTTAATAAGTCTAAAATCTTCTTCTTGATTATCAAAGAAAACCAAGGAACAGATACTAGTTTTTATCAATGCAACTATAAACAGCTTCTACTTGTAATAACTCTCTGTCTTCCTTTCTTGTATCCAAAGGATAACGTGATATCAAAAGTTCTACACAATTAAAGTAATATTCGGTCCCCTAACTTTAAAGGAAATGATGCTTTTCTTTAACATACTAACTTTTTCTTTAAAATGCTATATAAATTTGTGAATTAAGCGACGTTTTGAACTAATTATCGACCATATTATATGTTTAATAAAATTTATTAATTTAATAAAACACAAATTTAGCAGGGTGTAAGGCAAAGGGGAAGTTCGAAATTCATTTTCCAGATTTGAAACCTTTTCTCTCCTTATTTATTAATTAAAATGCAAGTTGTTAAAATGATACACAGTCTAGTGTAATAAAACTGGGGATGTCCATTGATATATTTTGATATATACTAGTTGTTAGTAACTAATTTTACCTCCTGGTAATAGTTAAACAATAAAACTTAATAATTATGTCATAATTATGTCAAAAGGGAAGTTCAAAGTTTGTTCTAACTGAAATAATCATTTTGATTTTTTTTAAACCAATGAAAGAAAAAATTTAAAAAATAGAGTTCTATATGACAAAATAAAATGAGGTATGTCAATTCAAGTTTTTAATTAAATTATTTAACTCAAAAATTAGTTTAACCTCCATCAAAATATTGTAACTCACAATCGCAAAATTTTGAAACCGATATACTATTTTCTGGTTTTTAATATTTTGGAATTTGAATTGATTTCCGGTTTTTAATTTTTTTCTAACCGTTTAAGATAATTAACCGTGCATAATTTGTTTTAGTTTGGTTTTAATATTTAAATATATTAAGATTTTTTTCAACAATATAATCAAGTTGAAAAACTTTTATTTAATTTTTTTGGGTACTTCCATCGACGTAGCGGACATCCCTTAGACACGCCTTTAAATTAAGTAACAAATTACTACTAACAATTGGTATATTATATATATATATATATATATATATATATATATATATATATATATATATATATATATATATATATATATATATATATATATATATTATTATATTATATATATATATATATTGGTAATTATATATATATATATATATATATATATATATATATATATATATATATATATATATATATATATATATATATATATATATATATATATATTGTTATCTTTTGAATTTATAAGTCTCCAGATTTTACATGTTGTAAAGGATTTTATTATGTAATACGAACACAAAAGAAAAAGAAAAAAAAAAGTAAAATAGTTTTTTTTTCTTCACTATGACAAGGTTCTTTTTTTTTTTTTTTTTAAGTTGATTAAGGTACTCCAAGAAGTCCTTACGGTCTTATCACAGAGCACCCCGGAAAAGCATTTAATAGGAAGTTTACGCCTCTTTCCTAACCGATGTCGCAAAACTTTCCCAGAGGTGGGGTTTGAACCACGGATCTTACGTTACTGAGGCAAGTGCGCTACCACTGCGCCACGGCTGCTTATCTAGGTTCTGACTGCGATTAAAACGGTACTTAAAAACATTTTAGCTACTTTAAAATTTTGTGATTGAAGTAGTTAACTACTTTTAAGTTTTGTAACTAAAACAATAGTATAATAACGTTAATTACCATATTATTTAACAAGATTCGACCGCTATATTATACTTAATAATCATTACATTATAGCTTAAAAACTTTTCATCGCATCCTGTCATTTTATAGGTGAAGGACCGCTGGTTAGTAATTTTGGTCCTGAAGAGATACTAAAGAAAATACATCCTTAAAATGTGCAAGTTCAAATCTTTGGTTTAACATTCAAAACTCTAGAAGTTGATGGGCTAGTGTCGCCATTTTTTCTGTTAGGTTTTTTCATTAAATTTGACATGAGCACAAGTCAAAGGTTCATTTAAATCATGGATAGATAATTTTAGCACAATAATGTTAGGAAAAGTAACAACATGCAGTTAAATAGTTCTGCTGTTAAACAGTAGTCTTATGAAACCTTATGGATTTATTTAGATAACATATTAATAATGATAAGGATTTTTTTCGTTAACTTGTTTGAGGGTTCTTATCAATCTAAACGGACTATAAAAACCAGCTATCCTTGTGAGTTTTTCAATTTAATTTGTGTATAATCCACTTTCTGGTCACACAAATGACGTAATCTATAGTGTTTAAGTTAATGCTAGGAATCTTCCTTAAAAAATCTAACACTATGAATCTTCCTTAAAAAATCTAACACTATTTGATATTATACTGTTATGATTTTGAGAGATGAAGCAGTCAGACGAAGTAACTAAGTTGCTCATGTCGTTTTTCCTCTGCCACAACATCCAATATCTTGCAAAAGGCACTAGAAAAATGCTTGCAGGTATTTTCCACAATCGATTCAGCCCTTAATGGTCAGTATTTTCCACAATCGATTCAGCCCTTAATGGTCAGTATTTTCCACAATCGATTCAGCCCTTAATGGTCAGTATTTTCCACAATCGATTCAGCCCTTAATGGTCAGTATTTTCCACAATCGATTCAGCCCTTAATGGTCAGTTTTTTCCACAATCGATTCAGCCATGGTCAGTATTGTTGATTAGTTGTTGTATAATATGCTGCTAGGAAATTTAGTTTAATTTAGTTTAAAAATCTTTTTTATTTATAATACAGCCTGCTTTTTAATATTGCTAATAAACATTTCATTACAAAATATTCAATTTTTTAGTATTACTAATGTATATGATGTATTAAATTAAAATTATGTAATTTTGTTTATCAGCTATATTCAAAATTATACATTCATTAACTGACCGTTAGAGATGGGTAATAAACATGCATTGTAATAAGTAGTTAAATATTTTTCCAGTCTTAGCAAAATCCTCTAGTAGTCGCTTTAGATAACTGATAATTTTAATTGTTTATAAATCTTTTTTATTTTTAGAATAATCTTCAAAGTATATATATAAATCAGTATATTTTAATTTTTTTTTAGTTATATCATTAAATATGACGTAAGTTTTCAGCTTATAAAAACAGTTATTAAGTTTTTCTAACTAGGATTTTTTTTTTTACACTTTTTGTATATTGTAAATCCATTAAGGTAAATACAAACATGATCAATGACGTCAAGAGGTTAGGGTAAATGGTTTTAATCAATAATTATTGGCAATATATTTATACGGCAGTTGATAATAATTTTAGAGGATTTTAATTTAATATAAACTATCAATAGATAACGAGATAGGCTCTCATAAAATACTTAAACATGAACAAGAAAGTTAATAAACCTTGAAGTTGTTCTTACCTAAATAAGATGCTGCTTTGGACTTTCTTCTTTTGTTTGCATCAACAATTCGGGCTTGCATTCACCATTGCATTGACTGGGTTTTTGACTTCTTTGCAATCTTAGTTGCCAACATTTGTTCATTTTCTTAACTTTTGCTCACTTTTGCTAATTCTTTTTCTTTTTAACTTCCACCCAGGGTATCTAGCCCCCTTACGAATTTTATTAGTCGGCAAATCGGATACTGAAGTCAGCAAAAATGGGATTTATAGTTGGCAGTCGGCAAATCTTGGAAAACGTGGACCTTTTTTTTTTTTTAGATTAGTTAGTGGGCAAAAAATTTTCTTTTCAACCCTGACAAGAGAAAAAATCTAGCGAACATTTCTTTTGTAACATAGGAGTTGCATTTTATTTTATAACTCTCTACCATCTTTACTATGCTGCCTTCATAGGTCCAAATAACCCTACGTCAAGAGACTGCATGACATAGGTGCAGTTAAGGAGGATTAACATGGTATTGAGATCAGCTTGCTTCTTGACGAAATGAAATTGAATGCGAGATTTATGTTTATCTGACAACACAATTACTGACTTTTTAATATTTTTAGATGTCAACCATTAACCAAAAACGTTGCAAAAAAAATGTTCATTGGAATATGCACATTAGAATATATTATAAGCGGAGGTGGCAATGATCCATCGGAAGTGGCAATAATCTGCAATTACATTAGCAGTAAAGAAAAGTGAAAAAAAAAAGCAAAGAAATGTTATCATGCTAAGCTAGGTATTCTAATGAACCAAAAACAAATGATGGACAAGCATTTCGCAAGTAATAAAAGAGTTACAGAATTAGCAATGGTTCATTAGATTGTAAAATTATATACATTTTGCTTACCTAAAACAGTTATTCTTTCCTTATATTTTGAAATGGTGAAGTAAAGGACGTTTTTGAGCCTTTTTCAGTCAAGTTTTTATAGCTTTATTGGAGAAAACACGAAGCCTGACATATAGAAACTCCAGGTAATCATTTTCCGACAGATAGCTGCAAATATCAGAAAACAACTGTTTGATATACTTTTGTGAAATGTTTCGTCGATTTGCACCTAAAGACTCCGTTATCCAGGTGACTATGCTGGGATGTCTTTCCATGAAAAGCTTGTACCTTAAATTCTAGCCTACTTTTAAAACTAGGTAATAAAATATACATTTTAGACATTTATAACTATCAATATTTATTTGCTTACTTTTCAAGGTATTAACTTATTTCGTTATTGTATCAATTAAGGTACTATACTACTAAACCTGTCACTATAGGCTAAACTTAAAATGCCATTTGGCTCTTTATTTATAAATATGGTCGCCATTTGGCTCTATATTTCTGTATATGAAAATTGGCTCTATATTTCTGTATATGAAAAATTTATAAAACAGCAGCTGGACCATAGAGTAGTGAAATTAATCAACAGTTATACAATAAATATATTATAATAAAAATAAAAAAAAGTTAATAAACCTTCTTGAATGGCAACTCGTAGATCATATAAGGATAAAGACATAAAAACAGTACTCAATAATGTTTAGAGGTAACTAATAACCCTTGGGTAAATATCTTTCATCTTCCTGCTGAAAAATGTGCTTCTTACATAACTTCGTAGATTCAGGCTGGCATGGAATCTTTTATTCCCTCTCGACAATTCCAGGTCAAGCCTCACTCTTCTACATGGTTTTTCTCATTTTGTGCTGCTACAATTTCCAATCGAAACCGTTAATTCCATATCTATCAGCAAAATCATTTTCCAGAAAACAGACGTCTGTTTATTACTGCTAGAAACCATTGTAAAAAGGTTTTGTCAAACGCCAAAGCCCGTTATTCTCAGGTCATAAAACCTCGTATTTTTTGCTAAGAACTTTTAATCAATATCATCTCTTGACTCTACTAGTTATCTTCTACCTGATTTAGCCGTCAAACAGGTTGATTCATTGCTTGACATTCGTATCACTCGAGCTTCTGTATCTAAAATGATTTCCTGCTTAGATTCTTCCACAGCTTGTGGTCCGGACGACATACCTGTTATAGTTTTGCAGAACTGTTATCCGGAACTGTCGTCTTACTTTTCAAAACTATTTAACAAATGCTTATTTTATCTCGTATTCCAGCCTGCTGGAAAACAAAACTCCCTATTTTATTTTATCTCTATTTTCAAAAACTCTAGAGAGCAATCTGACTCGTCTAACTACCGTCTTATACCGTCCAATTATTCTATTATAAGCAAAGTTTTTGAATGTTTAATTAACAAACACTTATTCTCTCATCTTAAATTTAATAACTTACTTTCTAATCATCAATATAGATTTGAATCTTCTCGTTCTACAGCTGATTTGCTAACAGTAATACCCGATAGGTTTTATTGTGCATTAGATAAATGTAGAGAGATTAAAGTCATTACTCTTGACATTTTTAAAGCTTTTGAAAAAGTTTGGCATTATGGTCTTCTCCATAAGCTTTCTTCTTACGGTGTATCTGGAAACATCTTTAAGATTATTGAATCCTTCCTTTCCAATCGTAGTATAAAAGTTGTCCTTGATAAACAGCACTCTTCTTATTCTGTAACCTCAGGGGTTTCTCAAGGTTCTATCCTTGGCCCTATACTCTTCTTAATTTACATTAACAATCTTTTAGTATTCTTACAACTAAGGTGGCATTGTTCACTGATGATACTGCCATTTATTTTTGTCTCGATAATAAGCCAACACTCTCTGATTTCTTGGAACGAGCATCTGAGCTTGAAAAGGATCTTCTGCAACAGCATGGGATCATAGTGGCTGGTGAACTTTAATTCAGATAAAACTCAATATTTTTCAGCCAATCATTATCGCAATAATTTAGATCTTCCTACATTTATGAACGTTATTGTACTCGATGAGTCATCTACCCTTCCTCTTCTAGGATTAACTCTTACTTCTGATCTTTCTTGGAAACCATTTATCAAATCCGTTGCAAAATTAGCATCTGCTAAGGTTGCATCTTTTTTTTTGAGCTCAACACTTTCTTACTCTGGATTCTATTCTCTATCTCTATAAATCTCAAATCCGGTGTCATATCTGGGGCGGATCTTCTAATGATACCCTTTCTCTTTTAGACAAGGTGCAAAAACTCATTGTAAACATAGTTAGGCCTGCTGTTGAAGCCAACCTCCAATCATTATCACATCGTCGTAATGTTGCTTCTCTTTCTCTTTTCTACAAATATTATAATGGGCACTGCTCTAAAGAGCTAGCGTCTCTTGTACCATCTATTAAAATTCATTCTCGTGTTACTCGTCATTCAATTAGTCTCATTCTTTTTCTGTGGCTATTCCTAAGTGCTCCAAAAACTCTTATTCGTCTAGTTTTTTTCTCGAACATCAGTTCTTTGGAATTCGCTTCCTTCATCTTGCTTTCATGACACGTGGTTGCTAGCAGCCTTGTTGAAAGCGAAGATTTAGAAAAAAAAAGTTAAAAAAAAAAAATAATGATTTCCTCTTCAGTCAAAAAGACTAATAGATTCTATAGGATTCCTGAAGGACCAATAAAATTGTAACACCCTAGTCAAAAAGTCGTGTAAGATACTATTAACGTAAAATTACATTATCGTTTGAAAATTTAGAATTAGAGTTTTTTTATTAATATATCCAAAGCAAATGATACAGTAGATTGCGTAATTTTTCTTTATAAGCTTAAATATTGTAAAATAAACAAAAAAGTTATAAAATGGTTTTGAAAATTACTCACTAAATCAAAAAATTTATTTTTTATTAAAAAAAACTTATTAAATATATCCTGTCGTTTTTGGCAAGATATTTTTATGATTTTTGTTATTAACGTGAATAAAGCTTCAAATCTATTTAGGATATTACTGGTAATGCTAAATAATCTTTCTCTCGGTCAACGATACTTGTAAACAATTTTTCTAATGAAACAATGTAAGATAGATTATTTTCAATTTGCTTTAAAAAAAAAGCGTCATCTATCAATAAATTTATTATTACACTCATAACTATATAAGTAAAATTAAATACTTTTTAACAGACCTCAACTTTCACCTTCACATCGTACATTTCGAAATTTTATTTTTAACAATATATTTCAACTAAACTTTAACGGTATTTAAATAATTATTTCATATCTTTCTAAACAACTGCTTTATAAACTGTACTATAAAATTAGGCAAACATTTTTTTTTTTGCATTATGTTATTGTCTATTCTTAAGCGATAATATATATATATATATATATATATATATATATATATATATATATATATATATATATATATATATATATATATATATATATATATATTATCATACCTTTAAAGATTAATTAAAATATCAGATCGTATCTTGTAGCACCACTTAAAGTATCAGACCATATCTTTAAAGGGGGTTTCTTCCTTAGATGCATGGCATCTAAGGAAGAAACCCCCTCTAAATTTACCAAAGATTTAGGAATATATTTTTGAGAATTTATTCATTACTATGTATACAGAATCTTAAATAGTTAATTGGTTTATTAATTTTAGTTAATAAATCCTTAATATTTTGCATTTTCTTAAGATAACTAAAAGTTAAACCCTAACAACGTTTATAGCAACAGTGTAGCATCTTGTTAAGAACCCACAGATATAAAGTGGAGCTCGAAGTAACTGTAGTAAAATACTTTGTTTGACTTCTTTACTCATCCAGTGAGCTATATACGTCTGGTTTATCAAGTCAAAATTAAGATTACTGTATTTCTCAAGCTTATAAAGTAGATAATTTTTTGTTATTGATTTTCGAAAATGAGTAAAATATCCAGAGTTAAATCAAGAACTAAAAAAAACACTAAAGTAAAAAACAAAAAAGGAAAGGTTTTTTAGGAAAAAGATTTAACAGTCTTGATGATGCTAATACCAAAATGAAGTTAAATGATAATCCTGCTGTAGATATTTTGATTAAACCAAATTTAAAAAAACTATAAATACAACTATGTAAATAACAAATTGGGATTTAATTTATCCTCTCCTGTATCAACAAAGAAGATTAAGTTTGAAAATATCTCTTTATAGAATTTGGTATATTTAATGTGTTAGCTTGTCATCAATGCGGTGAGTGTTCAACATTCTTATTTTCCGACTAAAAGACAAAAAAGGACGTACATCAAAAGTTGTTAATAAGATGCTTTTCCTGAATATAAAAATGAGTTTTACACATCAAAAAAATGTAATAGAGGAATGTGGCATTAATTGTAGTACAATATATACAATGCATACACCTGGACGGGGACATTCTAGTATAAAAAAATATTCAAGTTAATGCAAAAATTACAAACTTAATATGCCACAACAAATGATACAAATCAGTTATGACAAGCTTGCAGCAGAAATTGTGACACAAAAAGTTGCTGAAGATACTATACTTGATTCAGTTTTTGCGGATCTTAGCAAAGATTCAGAGCTACAAAAGTGTTTTCATGGAAAAACACAAAACGCAAATGAGTCGTTCAACAGTAAGATTTGGGATAAACTACCTTAGACCACGTTTGTGTCACTCAATAATTTGAAATTTGGTTACAATGCAGTAGCAAATTTTAATAGTGGTATTAAAAGAATCAGTATTAGTTTTTGAAACTATTACTCGGTACTTTTATTACTAGAGGTTACAGTAAAATAAAAAATAAATCTGTCGAAATATAGAATAAATGAAACGAATAAATTAAGGCAATAATTATATAGAGGAAAGAAAATAAAGCAAAAATGACATTTAGAAAAAGAGGGAACAATAATAAAAATAATAAAACAAAGCTTTTAAATTTTAAAGCTTTTTTTATTAATTCCATAATATTGAACATTCGACTTAGACCTCACACAACTTGACAGTATTGGTTTAAAAAATCTTAAAACACTCACCTAGGCTGTTTTTTATATAGTTTTTATGGTTATCATAGCAACAGGCTATAATTTTATTATATATATATATATATATTTTATATCTACTATTGATCTAGCAATTTTTTTTTCCTAAAAATTAAATTTAAGATAAAGGTTTAAAAATAGTTTAAGTTACCTTAATTTTATTTTTAACTATTGAGTTTTTATATTTAGCCATTTTACCAAAAACTTAAGATAAAAGATCATCCATAAATTACATACACAACCGTTTACGATAAACAAAACAAAAAAGATCAAAAGTTTTCCCTCGCAGAGTATTAATTTAAATAAAAAATCAAAATAGCCCCATCAAGTTTAATAAAAAATGCAGCGTAAAAAAGCTTATCTCGTACTTCTGTTTTTAAAATATATTTTGCGTTGCGTATTTTATTGACAATCGCAAAGAGAAATTTTCTTTGAAAACTTTAAGGAATAAAAAAAAAACTTAATTTAGTTTGTAGAATTGCTACACATTTGTCTGAGAAAATGGGAAAGGTTAAGTGACGTTATGTATAAAAATGTTTCTTAATAAATGGATCGGATGATGATGACTCGGATGATGATCTTAAATGGCTTTATCGATATTTGATTCAAATTCGGTTTTACTTCCTCGAACACTTCCGTAAGGCTCACGCGCCGCTCGCAAAAAACAGTTAAAAAATAAAATCAAATATGCGATGAATTTTATTTATTGAAATACAACTTCGCATCACGATTTAAGATAAATATGTTCAAATAAAAATATAATAAATAAAAATATCAATTTTCTTTGTGAGCAATAATCACAAATTGTTATAGAACCCACCAAACACAAATTATAAAAACACGGGTTTCGAAACACTTCTAAAAGCAGTAAGTTTTTTTTTATATATATATCCTATCTATAAAAAATAGTACATTAAAAAAGCAAATTTCCTAAAGGCAAAAAACTTATTAAAAAATTAGGTTCAAAACAGAGATGTTTATAATGTTAATTACTATATTTAAGATTACATTCGATTAAATATTTGACCCCCTCAATTCAGATGATTATAAATAATACTAATCTATAAGAAAGAAAGATAATCTATACGGTAGCAAGTATTTTATGCATAACCATAACATGAGAATGACTATTAGAATAAGAATTTTAAAATAACAAAATGTCGTTCCCTATTTATATATATATATATATATATATATATATATATATATATATATATATATATATATATATATATATATATATATATATATATATATATATATATATATATATATATATATATATATATATATATAT
>NC_061166.1:33850990-33913490 GCF_022113875.1 Hydra vulgaris | reverse complement strand
GGTGGTTTTGTGACCATTCTTTTTCATTGGAGTCATCCTGATTTTGACAAAATTTGTTGGACACGTCTTGTAGTCACAGGCAATCCAAGTTCAGTCCTTATTTGTCTTGCTGTTCTTACTCCGGATGACACCAAACACAAAATGGAAGAATGTTGCCTTTCGACTGTTTTTTTATTTCCGCCCTTAAAGTGATTTTTGTTATAATTTTTACATAAGTTTATAAAATTGCTCACTGCATGATGAGACCTTCTTCTTGTTCTTGTTCACTGCATGATGAGACCTTCTTCTTGTTCTTGTTCACTGCATGATGAGACCTTCTGGTTTTCTTTGTAATTTGTCTATTGTACAAACCCATATCTTTGTAAGCAACAATTTTTGCTTTCTTCCTCATTTTTCACCTTTATGTGACATTGTAATAATTAAATAACAAATCTTAATTAAAAATACACAAAACTTCCATATAAAACAAACAAATTAAAAAATATTACTCAAATTTCTATTAACTCTTATTAAGTGTTCAAAAACTGACGTAAAACAAACTAATGGAACTGACGTAAAACAAACTAATGCAACTGACGCAAAACAAAATAATAGAACTGACGTAAAACAAACTAATGCAACTGACATAAAACAAACTAATGGAACTGACGTAAAACAAACTAATGCAACTGACATTAAACAAACTAATGCAACTGACGTAAAACCAACTAATGCAACTGACGTAAAATAAAATAATACAATTGAAGTAAAACAAACTAATGCAACTGACATAAAACAAACTGTCTTTTTCCAAATGTAACTATGGAAATTTTGCCTGTATATATACCAATTTGAAAAACATTCTAAAAAATTTAATTTCAATTGTTTTAGAAACACATAAAATTGTCATAAACACATTTGTTTGCAATAGGTCTAATAAAGAAAATTTTTTTGGTTAACTTTATAAATGTGTTCCGCATAAAATCTGCAAAAACTACATGGAACTATAGAAATTTTGCTGAGTATATATATATATATATATATATATATATATACATTACACATACAATGTAATGTATATATATATATATATATACAACTAACAAAACTATTACTAAAACAGATTATCATAATCATTTTACTTTCTCCATGAGGTTTTTTATCTACATATCAAAAATGCCCACAAAAATACTAATTGCCTGAGCAAACGCTATCAGTTTGAGCAGCTTGTGTTGCCCAAGTCTGTTTTAGACAGTTGTTTCACTGCTCATGCACTCATTTACTCCTGCTGAGGCCTGTATATATTAATATTATGATATATAACATACATATGTATGTATAAATACATATAATAAAAACATATATATTTACATATGTGTATATAAATACAATAAATGACAATAGTAATAAAGTTTTGATTTTTGGCGTATTTAATTTCCTATCTTATCAATTGCATTCAAAATCTTACTTAATGCAACATATTTTTACAAATCTTCTAGATTTAATATTGATGGTAAACCCATTTCAAATATATATGATTAAATGGAAATCAAAGATTCCACAAAGTAACTATTTTAAAGAGAAAATTATAAAAAATCATCAGTTTTTGAATAACCATAGTTAGATAGAGGAGTTTAAAAGTTTAGACATCAATCAGTGTTGTTTGAAATTTATTAACATTTATGAAAAAAAGTTAAAAAATAATATATATATATATATATATATATATATATATATATATATATATATATATATATATATATATATATATATATATAAAATCAAACAAAATTTGTTTCTAAAACAATCAAATGCATAACTTAAGCACAAAGTAAGAATTAGTTTTAAAGTGTTATGCAGCTTGCAATGTAAGCATGTAAGCGTTAGGCTATTTTATGTATGCCTAAAACGATTTCGGTTAAGTTTTAAAATGTCGTGGAATAAAAGTACTTATGAATGTTATAAATATCACTTCAACATTTGAATGACAATAATGAAAAAAAGTTTGTTACAAAAGTTTGAATGGCAATTACGTTTGATATAAATGCTATTTACAAATGAACTAAACTCAGAGAAAATTAAAAACAAAGAAAGTTTAACTTATTTCAATTTTCTTTAAAAATTTTACTAAATATTTTTTAATTAAAAAAAAAAAAATTTTTCCAAAAAAATTTGCTTATTTATTACTCTTTTTTCAATTTTATTTTTACTAAAAATTAAATTCCTAGTAAAGGCGTTCGTTAAACTTTTTTTCAACGTATGTTAAAGTTTTTTTCATAAGGCAAGTGAAAGCGTAGTAAAAAATACTTTTTAAGAAATAATTCTTGCAAAGCTAAAATTAACTTTCACAAAAAAATTGCTGGGAAAGTAATTAAAAAATTTTTATTTTTGCAATAAGCTATTTTTTTTTTAATTATTTTTCAATAAACTTTTAAAAAACAAAAATTAACTATTAGTTGTAAAGACAAAATAAGAAATTTAAGAAATAATAATAAAAAATATGAAATTTAAGAAATAATAATAAAAAATAAGAAATTTAAGAAATAATAATAAAAAAATAAGAAATTTAAGAAATAAAAAATTAAATTTCTCTGATTTATACAAATGTTGAAAAAAGAAAGAATTTAGTTTATGTTAAATATTAAAGAAAAAAGTGAAATTTAATTTAATTATTTTTTTATACAGTTATTTTTTAAAATGAACTTATTTTGAGATTGAGAATTTATTATACCGTGGAAGTTTAAAAAAAGTAATATCTTTAAAAAATAAAAAATAAAGTGAATTTTATGGCGTCAAATTCACATTAAGCATTTTTTATTTAAAACAAGGTCTGAAGAATGAGTTCTATATCTTTGGTTTGGTTATAAAATAAAAAACATATCAATAAAAACCATACTTTTGATATACCTGATTTTAAATATATAAAAAAACTAAATCAACAATACAAAACAAAAAATAAAAGAATAAAAAATCTTGTTAAAAATACAAAACAGCATATAAATAGAAAATCGCAGTAGAATCAAAACAAAACCCAAAACAAATTTACACTTATATCAATAATAAACAAAAGACAACATAAGACCACATTAGGCCACAGGTCACTAAATTATATATATTAGTATAACATAGCTAAATTATACATATTATTAATATATATAATATAAATTATATATATATATATATATATATATATATATATATATATATATATATATATATATATATATATATATATATATATATATATATATATATATATATATTAGTAAAACAAAAGACCACATAAGGCCACATAAAATTATTGATAATAACAAGTTATCTAATGAGTAAATGCAACAGTGAGCCATTTAAATAGACTTTTCTGTTCTGAATTTACACAAGAATATCTTAAGGATATTCCATTATGTGAACGTGTAACAAATAGTTTGTCAAATGCATTATTCAATGAAATAGATTCATCAAACAATTAGCTAACCTTAATGTAAATAAATCTCCAGGAATTAAAAAACTCAATTGTTCTTAATAACTATGCTGAAAACTACAGCATTGTGCATTATTTTTAATGGCTCACTCAAATCAAAAGCACTACTATAATTTTGGCTGTAAATAAATATTATTATTAACTAAAGTATTCAAAAAAGGAGATCCTTTAAAGGCAAACAATTACAGACCAATTTTGCTAACTTCAATAGTTTGCAACTAATGGAAACCATAATTATAATGCATCTTGTTGGCAGTAATTTAATGACTGAAGACTAACACAACTTCATAATAAAAAAATTTGAGTAACAAAATCTTCTAGAAACATTAGGCATGTTAACTGATCTTAAAGAAAAAGGTAATGATTTAATATAGAGTTTAAATAACAAAGCAAAATTATAAACAGATTGCACAAAAGTGATAGCAGAAATAAATTAAAACAAAAAGATAAAACTTCCAAAATTAGTTAATAGAAAATTACGAGGTAAGATTTCAAATTTTTAGATCACAAAACAGTATAGATCAAATAAAAATAACATAAAGAACCTGAAAAATAATAACAGGAGGGCATGGTAAGAAATTAAAAATAAATTTTGCAAGAAACCCATTTTCTAGGCATAATTTCTTCAAAAAGGGTATTGTTGAAGCTTGGAATATACCTGATCAAAATATTGTAAATGCAAGTTCAGTAGTCAATTTAAAAAAAAAAAATTTAATGAAAAACTGCTGTTAGTCTAACATCTGCTGTTGTTAGACTCTTGTACTTGGTAAAACAAGAATACAGTATTTTTTTTAATATTACTTTTGTAAGACCCTTATGGTTTAAAATATATCTTATATGTTTTCATTTTTTTACCATACTATATTGTATTATGGTTTAGATAAAAACAAAATGTTTTGAGTAAACAAAAACTTAAATCAAAACATAGTTGTACAACTATGTTTTGATTTTTAACCATAACCAATTTTTCTATATTTGAGAAACCCTATGCTTTTTTTGAACAATAAAGTTAAAATTTAAAAAAGTAAAACAAAGAAAGCCTCACCCTAAAGTTAAAATTTTTAAAAACCTTTTATAATTACATTCCTATGATCATTAAAATGATTATTAATTATAGGACAATAAAATGCTTCTAAAAACAATATATTTCCAACCTTTTTCAAGTTCTTCTTGAAACTTTACAGTTTTTTGTTTTTCAATTGCTAAATCCAGTCTTACAGATTCTAAGTTTGTCTGTGCTGTTTCATAATCAAATCTGAGCTGACTTACTGTGCTCTCATATTTGTTAATTTGTTCTTGTAATTTTGTTATCATTTTGTAATCATCAGTCATTTTAATTTGCTGGGCAAATTGATCATTAAGGATTTCATTACAAATGTCACTGTTTTCTGCATCATATGATTTTTCTTTTACAGAAGTACATAATGGTTTCATAGAAGAACACATCAGGTTTTTTTTAGTTTCATCTTTACTGAAGAAATTACTTTTTATGGACTTTTTTTTTTTTGTTTTTGGAAATTGTTCGTCATCTTCTTTGTTGGTAGAACATAGTGATGATTTTCGTTTTTTTAAACATTGGTTCTTGTTTTCATCTGAAGATTTTTTTTTTTTTAAACATTGATCAAGATTCTCATTTTCATGTAAAGATTTTCTTTTTTTTAAACATTGATCAAGTATCTCTTTATTGTCTGAAATTTCTTCCTCAACAGAGTCCGATTCATCTGAAATACTTTTATGATGGAATTTCTAAAGAATTTTATATTATAATATTAACACACACATACATATACGCTAATTAATATTTAGCCAACCCAATATATATATATATATACTAGGTTGGTTGAAAAGTTCGCGGAGCGGAAATGAAAAAACAATTTTATGATTCAAAAAATGACTTTATTCTTCAGTATATTCTCCCTTAAGAGCAATACACTTTTTCCAACGATTCTCCAATTCATGTATCCCATCTCTGAAGTGCGATTCCGGAAGGCCTTCAAAATACCCATTTACGGCTGCAATGACTTCTTCATGTGATGAGAAACGCTTTCCACGTAGAAATTTTTTGAGATGTGGAAAGAGGTGGAAGTCGGACGGAGCCAGATCTGGTGAATAGGGTGGATGTTCCAAGCGTTCGTACTTTAATTCGACCAATTTCGCCTTTGCAACATCGCTGATATGAGCAGGTGCGTTGTCCTGGTGATAAATGATTTTTTTATGCAGCAAACCAGGTCTTTTCTCACGAATTTTTTTATCCAACTGGTCCAAAAGATTTTTATAATATTCACCTGTTATCGTTTTACCGGTTTGAAGGTAATCTATTAATAAAATTCCTTTCGCATCCCAAAAAACTGATGCCATAACCTTCTTTGACGATTTTGACGCCTTCACTTGCTTTGGAGCTGAACAACCAGGTTCTGTCCACTCTGCAGTTTGTTGTCGCAGCTTCGGATCATAGTGGTAAACCCAAGTCTCATCCATGGTTACGAATTGACGCACAAAATCTGTTTTATTCTTTTGAAAACGGGCCAAATGTTCTTGAGAAAGTTTTACTCGAGTGCGTTTCTGATCCAGAGTTAGCGAATGCGGCACCCATCTTGCCAACAGCTTTCTCAGACGTAATTCATCGTGCAAGATGTGTAATACCCGTTCATCTGAGATGCCCACAGCCTCAGCAATTTCACGTTTGGTCAATCGTCTATCATCCATAACCATGTCATGCACAGCATTAATCGTTTCTTCAGTAGTAGCACTTTTTGGACGTCCAGAGCGAGGGTCATCTTCAAGGCTTGAACGCCCACGTTGAAACTCCGCAGCCCATTTGCATACTGTTGTTTTTGAAGGAGCATCATCACCCAACACATTTACCATTTCATTATGAATTTCCATGGGCTTTAAACCTTTTTTCACAAAGAATTTTATTACAGCACGATGTTCAATATTTTCCATTTTAAAAAATACTATGACACGTCTAATTTCAATAGCTTGTAAACAAAGACTGAAATGACATATCGACTTGAAATTTTTTATGCGTTCATACGAAGAATGAATACGTTTAATACAGTTATAAATTTGTTTCTACTACTGCAACATAGGTGCCGCTCCGCGAACTTTTCAACCAACCTAGTATATATATATATATATATATATATATATATATATATATATATATATATATATATATATATATATATATATATCCTAACTTTTAGTAAAGCAAATAAAAAAGTTTTATAAAAAATTTACTTTGTCATTTTGATACTTTTTTAAAATCTTCAAATAAATTTTAAGCTCCTTCTCTGCTTCCATCAAAGACTTTGATCGTTTTTTATTCACAGGCTTGTCTTTTAATTCAAGAACATTGCGCAAAGGAATCCATGCCCTTATAGTTCAAAAAAATATATACTTTAAAGCTTTGCAAACATTTCCCAAGTCAAAATAAAAATAAATAAAAGTTAAATAAAACAGAGCAAGCTGTCAAATTCTATAACCATAAATTATATTTACATAAATCAAAACAATTTAAAATAACATAGTAATATATTAGCAGCATTTTTTTAAATCTCTTTTTATTAAAAATAGATGGTAATTTTAAAACTTTAATCAAAACTTATGAAAACAACCTTTGATAAGGTGGTCCAAAAAAACGAACATCAATACTACTACCATCTTCATTTTCTCGCAAAACCTATAAATAGAAAATATTTTTATTAAATCAAAGTATATTTTTAGGTATAATATATATATATATATATATATATATATATATATATATATATATATATATATATATATATATATATATATATATATATATATATATATATATATATATATTGTATAAGTTCACTTGGAGCAAAGAAAAATTTGCTACATAAAAGAATATAGGTAAATTAATATTACATATAAATTAATTTAATTAATCAATGTAAATAAAGCATATAGAAAAATCAACTACAGTGCAACAATGTTGGCACAACACTAATAATTCAAGCAAACTTTTCATTGCAAACAAATTAATTCAAAAAAGATAGAAAAGAAGAAGAGTGCATTTTTTTTTTAAACAAAACACTATTTGCTTATACTCTAAACTGTCAATCAATCTATATGCACTAGTCATTGCTTATAGTATAATGTCAAAAGCATATAGTATGATACAAATGATGCCAAATTTATTCAGTTTAACTGCTTGTATAGTATTTGCCCAAAAAAAAAAATGCATTAACTCATTAACTCTGACAATGTTCACATGTTAATGTATAAATTTCAAAGGATGACAGTACAGTGGATTAATGATGTTAAATATCACATGGTCACACTTTTCTGCAGATTTTTTTTTAATAATAAATTAAATTGACAGTGTTGATAAATCAAAGTTAAAATATGACATCCTCACAAATACATTTAAATTATTTCTTAGACATTTTTATAAAGAATTTTGTAAATCCAATTTAACAGATAAGAACTAAAAACAAAAATTTAAAGACAATCTTGTTTCAAGCTAAAAAGTAAATGTTCTGAAATCTAAATAAAATATGCATAGCCTGTTTAAAACTTAACTTAAAAAAATATATTGTGATTTGATATACTTTTAGTTAATGAAAACAAAATAATCTGAAGATGTTGTAAAAATATTCTGAAGATGCACAAAAAAAAACTTTAATGATTTTTTTAATGATGAAATGTGAAGCAAGAATTATGAAATAGAAACAGAAAAATGCAAGAAATTAAATAAAAAAGTTGTAGCAATTTTTCTAAATGATTTAAATAAGATTCTAAATGACAATAAGGTCATACAAGAACTATCAAAGTTATAGAGAAAGCAGAGTAACAAAATAAAACCCTTTACTTAACTATATAAAATATCTACATCAAAAAATATAAAAATATCTATGCAATTCAAAAAGTATATAGGTATACTGGAGCATAGTCTTCTTCACTATCACCATGTTCACAATGTTTAAAAAAATCCAGAGACCTGGATTCTATTATTATATTGTTATTGCAATATTGTTTAAAAAAAATTTACACTGATTAAAGTTACAAAATAAAACACAAAAAAAACACAAAAGAAAACCAAACAAACAAAAAAGGTTAAATATACTGAATTAAAACTATCCTTAACTACTAATTTTTCAATTAATTCAATTAGATGTCTTTTATAGTACAGACTTCGAAGGCATTTTGAAAACTCCATGTTTTTCAATGTTGAATAAACTGAATTGTCTGAATTGGAAAGGTATCTGTATAAGTTTACAAGTTTACAAGCTCTGCCCTCTCTCTTTAAAGTGTCTCAAAATTGCACTCTTCATTGCAATGCAAAGAGTTGAATCTTGTTTTTTCAGTCTGTTCACAAGAGACTTGAAAATTCCCTCAACAGTAACAAGAGTTGTATCCTGTTGACAAAGAGTTTCTGCAGCTAATTTGACTGGTTCAAGAGCAGCAAAAATGTTGTATAAAGTGTTTACTTCATCATCACTGCAAATCAAATGTAGAGAAACGTCTTTCAATACTTTTCTGAGTGAATCTTTAACTTAGAGAAACTGTTGAATCATCGACAGTAGGCTGTTAATCTTGTTCTGCCAAAGATAGATGAAGATTAAGTTTCAGAACATTACTATTTGTCAAAAAAGCCTTACAATTTTAGTTTAAATATTTCTTATCAGTGTATAAATGATGTTTTTTATCTCAACTATTTAAGAAAAGATCTGAAAAATTTAGAGAGCATAAATGCTGAGGAGGTATTTTTCAAATTTTGGAAAAGTCACTTTATGCATTTGTATGAGATAAGAGATACTTTGGAAAATACACTTTATGCATTTGTATGAGATCTACTTGCATTCTTTCTTGTTTTAAAGATGTAACATTTTATTACCTTTTCATCATATTATAAATGACATGACTCATGTAGAGATTTTGTTACTTGTTTTTGAACATTTAATGATTTATTTATATCTTTTTCAAGATAAGGATACCATACCTGTATTTCAAATTATAAATGGAGATGTAAATAACAACAATACAGCAACTTTATTAGTTCACTATCTTTATAATCAAATGATTTGCATATTATACCAAATTTGTAGTTTGCAGTAGAAAATACAATTATAATTTGTGGTTCCTATCTCAAATTAAAATTAATATGCCAAGATTTTTTTCTGATTTAGTAAAAACTAAAGTAAAAAGCCCATAACTTCTGCATTTCTCAATCTCTTACTCAAAAAGTCAATTTAGTTATATAGTTAACTTTGTGACTCATTTTCCTGACAACTTTAATCACTTACTTTCACTCCTTGATTTGTGTCTTTCCTCTGACCACACCTTGTGTTCAGTTTCTTCTTGTTCTCCTTTAGGTGGTTCCGACCATGCAATGATTTCTATAAATCTTACCTAAAGCTGACTGGTATTTTTTTCATGATTTTATTCGTGAAGGTCTTTGGATTGATATCTTTTCTATCTTTGCTGATAAATGTGCCTCCTACGTATATTTTTCGATCCAGAAGGGTATGGAAGCTTTCATTCTTTCTTGTCAGTTCCAAGTCAAGTCTCATTCTACTTTGTGGTTTTCACCTTCTTGTGCAACTGCTTTATCTAGTAGTAATCATTTTATTCATCTTTCTCACAAGAACAACTCTCTTGAAAACAAAAGACTTCTTGTTATTGCAAGAAACCAATGTAAAAAGGTGCTCTCTGATGCTATACTTCCATTATTCTCAGTTTACTAAATCTTGTATCAAATCTTTAAAGTCAGGCTCTAGAGACTTATGAAAAAATTTCAACAGTGTCAATAACAAAGGTCAAACATTCCATCTCTAATTCATGGTCTGATCTTATTTCTCCCAAGAATAACAAACAACTTTGCAAAGAATCTTTCCTCTAATTCGACTCTTAATTCTAATGGCCATACTCTTCCTGCTATTTCAGACAACATTTTGGACCACAAGCTTTTCGTCTATCCACAAGCCGAACTCTCTTTAATTCTCCCTAAACTATTTAATATGCTGACTTGCCAACTGCTTTAACTGGAAGATTCTACCGTGCATTGGATGAACTTGACATATCAAAAGATAAAGTTTAACATGCTGGTCTTCTCCATAAGCTTGCTTCATATGGTGTATCTGGGAAATTTTTTTTTTGAAATTATTAAATCATTTCTTTCTAACTGCAGTATTAGAATCATACTGAAAGTCTTTTTCATTTATAGTAACTTCTGAGAACTCAAGATTCTATCCTTGGTCCTGTATTGTTTCTTATTCTCTATTTTCTTCTCTTTACAATTGCTTAAAAAATGCAGACAATTTTGAATCTGAACTCACTTCTGTAACAGCATGAGGCTTGCAGTGGCTTGTGAATTTTAATTCCAACAGAACTTAATTAATTACTGCAAACAACAGCAATATTGTTAACATCTCTATATTAATGCAACTCTTTCACTGAGTCCTTTTCTTTAAAACTCCTTAGAATATTGTTCACTACAGCCTCTTGTGGAAATCTTATATAAAATCCATAGCAAAGTTAGCATCTGTTAAGTATGCTTCTCTTTATTTTTCACAATTTAATTTTCTACCTCTACAAATCTTTAATTCTTCCCTGTATAGAATACTGTTTTCATATTTAGTTCTTCTAATGATGGTATTTCTATTTCAAACAAGGTTTAAAATTGCATTGTAAACCTTGTTGGGTCTATTTGCAAAGATTGACTCTCATTTTTTTCTTTACCTGTTTCTTCATGCTCTAAAAACTTTTACTTTTCTTGTTTTCTTCCCTGCACTGAAATGCTTTGAAACTTTATTATTTTTTTTTGCTAAAAAATCTTTTTTTCAAAAACAAAAAAAAAAACATTTATTTGCAATTAAACAACCTGCATTAGTTTGCAAATGAATAAAAACTAAATAATGAAATTAAACACAAAGGATAAGTATATATAAATTTTGATCAAATGTTTTAAATAAAATGTTCAAAGAAAAGAGCTCACTTTGGCTGGCCAGTGTGGATCGCTACCCAGTTTTGCATAAACTATTTTGTGAGGTGTTTTCTAAATAATTTTTAATTAATATTAATTTTTATTGTCATGAACAATAACAATACAAAAATAAATAATAACAATGTAAAATAAAATATTATTAAAAAAAGTTTTTTGAAATGAAAAAAAAAACATAAAAGTTTGTAGTCTACTAAGTCTTAAGCCTTTTTTTAATTCAGTTGTAATCCACTTTGCTGTTTTAGTATAAGTCCACTTTGCTTTCTTTGTATTAGTTTCACACCACTTTTTCATTTTTAAATTTCCCTTTACAAGCACACCTGGGTTTTTTTTGTCTTAAATATTACCTAAATAAGTGTTACTGTTTTTTTTTTTTTTCTATCTACGTCTATCAATGTGTTACTCTCCATGTTCACAAGAAAAAATATTAAATAAATAATAAAAAAAATTATTTGATTTAAAAACATTTAAAAAATAAATACAAAAGTAATCAGATAAATTATACTTTCAATTAAACTCAAACTTACACATGGGTGTGAATACCAGTGTAGTGGACGCTCGTTTGACATTATATAGCAATCAGAACAGATGTCTATTTGACTCAGCTAAATTCATTCACAGAAATAAACAAAAAAAAACTTTTAGCAATAACTATAAAAATAAATACCGATAGAAAAAAATCAGAATGACCTATGATCTTTCTGCCTGAAAATTATCAAAATTAAAAATAATCAAAAATCACAGCACATGAAAAGGTTTTCTAATCAAGAAATTGTTCCAAAATTAAAAGTGAGAAATATAAAATAAAATAAACCTCATTTTGACCATCAAGGACAACAACCCGTGCTAGTGTAGCAAGCTTGTGGTCACCTATAATATTAGAAGTTGGAAATGATATAACAAAATATATCAAACAAAATAATGATATAAAACAATATTTCTTGTTAAACAATAGGGTGACAACTTTTTGAACTTTCTTTAAACTCTAATCAAAAAATGAAAATACACTGTGTTTATCCTGCTCTACATCTATATACTAGCTTATATTGAAAGTTTTAGCTTACTATGATCGTAAGAACAGATAAATGTTGTTTTTAAATATTTTGAATATTTACAGTTTTTTGCCAATATATACTAACAAATGTATTAAAAAAAATAAATAATAAAGCATATATTAACTTGATTAACTATTATTTTATATTAATATAGTACTGATTTTTTTCTGAGATAACTAAATATTTAAAACAATTTAATGATGTATATTTGTATTTAAAATAAAAATATTTATTTTTATATTTTAAACTTATATTATATTTTAAACTTATATTTTAAACTTATATTATATTTTAAACTTAAGATCTTTCTGATAAATATTCTATGAGATCTGTTTTCCATTTTTTCAAACAACTAGCTTTTTTTTCTGATCCTTAGAGTGTGAAGGGTTAAAAAAATTTTGTATAATTCCAATTTTCCATTTAGTGAAATTGTTTGTGACAATGATATTTTTAATAAAAATTACTAATTTCTTGCCAGAGTCTAAATCTTTTATTTCAACAAAGTCTATATTTCATTTAAAAAACCCAACACAACAAAAGGTAACCAGCTTTCTATGGTAATAAGTTCACAAAGCTTAGTATTTTCATCTACCAAATGGAAAGTAACAGTATACATTTTAGTTTTTATTTTTTAAGATAAAAATGACCTTATGCATAGATCAATTTTATTTTATTTGAATCATTTCCACAGCATTTTTAATGAGCTCATTAACCTTTATTGACATCCGTTGATACTTTTTGCTTATAATACGTACCTCTTAAGTATCTCTTTTGTCTACGCCTAAACTTTGCTTCCAGTTCCTGGTCTATTTGCCCTCTTATAAACTACTTTCTAGTATTTTTCTGATTTTCTAAAAATGCTAAATCCTCTTTTTTATTTATACTTTATCTTTGCCTCATGATTGAGTTGACCATGACTAAGTTGTATAAGCTCTTTAATATTGTGTTTTACTATGTCAAAAGAGTCATCATGATTGATTATAACTTTTCAACTAACTTTTATTTTATATTTTTCCAAACTAACAACTTTGAAATTTGATACCATAGGACAGGAAAAATATTCAAAAATACTTTTGAATTGTTTTGATTTACTGCTAACTGTATATTGATAAAGCTTTAGAAGGAATTCTTGAGTTAGAAGTTGATACGACAATTAGTATCTACTGTTTTTGTCTTACCAACAGAAGTTGGTAAGACAGAAACAGGAAATTTAAGAGAATAAATCCACAACTGACATTTAAATACCAAAAATGTTTCTTTCTTTTTTTTAATACTTGAATGCACCTTTGTTTTTTATCATGTCAACATTTACATTTTTGATTTTTAACTTATAGGTATATTTAATTTGAAAATAAATCATTAAATTTACTTCATAATATTTACCTTTAATAAACCTTATATACATATTTACATGCATGCCGACAGATCTCTGAAGATTTTGAATATTGCTGTTTTTAACCCTTCCTGTTATGTAGCTAAATCAATTGAAACATTTATATTTTATAAGATATTTATTAAAAGAATATAAAATTGCAGCAAGATTTTTTCTTTTACTAACCAAATAACATAACAAAATCTAGATGAGACACAATTAAAATATATCTCAAATAAATAGATAAATAGATAAAAAACGTGACGCTACCTGTCAGTTGACACTTTTTAGAAGTTGCACTTTTATAAGTTAAAAAAATACCCAATTGAGATGTAACTTTGATAATTTTTTTTTTCATGACAAATTTCTAACAAAAAATAAATTTGAAGTAACCAATATAATAGATTTACTTAAAAACAAAGTTTTATCTTCCTGCAACAAAACTAACGCATGCCGACAAAACTCTGAAGATTTTGAAAATTACTGTTTTTAAACCTTCTCGTTACGCAGCTAAACCAATTGAAACAATTATATCTTATTAAACATTTATTGAAAGAATATAAAATTACAGATCAAGAAGGATATTTTTCTTTAAAGGTCTCTTTTTTACAGTCTAGATACAGATTTCTAGTATCTTGCAAACAACATAGCAATAGTTGCTTTTGTTCTTTCTTTGCAGTGATCAAACCATAAAAATCTTTAATAACTTTTACTGCTCTTTTAGCTTTAACTTTTTTTTGCCTCTATATAGACAACATCTTCATCCCATGTTGAAACAGGTCTCTGGAGGAAGTTCTCATTAATTTTTAATTGAGAAAACAAATTATGCTTTTGAAAGAGACACAAATTCAAAGTGCTTGTTTATCCTTGGCACTAATTTTGATGTGGGATCGCAAGATATCCTTAAAGAGTAAATAGCCATCCAACTCACTGCATTGCTCCAAGAAGTCTGATTTAAATTTTTTTTCTTTTTAACTATCAATTTCTAAGAAATTAACAATTAGTTACTAATAACCATCACGTAAAATAATTTTTTGTAGTTCTTGATTATAAAATGTCAACAATTCTTCAAATGTTGTATGACTAAAATGTGGTTTGACGACATCGGTGTATGTTTCAATATCACCCAGATTAATAGTTTTCAAGGCATGAGCATGTATGTATGTATGTATGTATCAAATAAATCTAAATTGTTTCGAAAGTTCTCCTCATGGTACTTGTAAATATCTTGTTTTTTATTGGATTTTTTTTTGCAACTCTCTCTCTAAACATGGTCACACATGCCTCAAACCACTTTTTAGTTTTGCGGTTTGACCCCAGCCATTGTTATACATCGTTAGATTCGTTACAATGAGTAGATTTAGGTTTGATATGTCACCAAAATTATAAAACTTCTTTTAGCAAAATATTTACGTTTTAGGGGCCAAAAGGGCCCAATTTATCCCTAAATAAAGTACATATGTTAAAAAAAAATTTAACATGAAAACTTGATATATATATATATATATATATATATATATATATATATATATATATATATATATACATATACACATATATATATACATATATACATACATACATATATACAATAAAAATACTTATTATGTTGCATCCAAGAAAAAAGTGTGATTGTGACATTAACCGAAAAAAGATTTATGACTTTTGTGCCCACAAAACATCAAGACTGTTAAATATGCAAGCGATAGAAGAGAAAGTGCCCTCTTTTGGTTAGATTGCAATTATTTTAAATAAAATATCAATTAACGGGAAAACTTGCATACAAGCAAACCTACAAAAATCACTTGGGGTAATTGATGGTGCACTTGAAGATTTATTTATAATTGACTATCAAGAATTTGATGCTAAAAAAGGAAATTTAAAAGTAAAGGAAAATGTCCCTATTATTAAGTGCGCCAATATTGAGGAGTTTGTAAAGTTGCTTATTGTGATTAAAGAAGAGAAATTAAGCAATTAAAGAGTCAAACTTGGTATTGATGGAGGAAGGTAAATAATTTCATTCTAAATATGTTTTTCAGAATTATGATTAAGTCAAAAAAAAAAATAATACAACATTTTGTAAAAATAAAAAATTTCTCATTTTAGATCTGTTTAAACCTACTGTCAGATTGTGAGAGCTAAGGTTTAGAACTTTAGAAAAACAGTCAGAAAGACAAAACTCTATGAAGAACTTCAGAATTCAAAATATAAAGAAGGTTCTGTAAAAGCTTCTTTTTTATTAGCTTTAGTTCTAAATGTTCCTGAAAGTCACTAGAATGTTTTTATATTAATGAACTGTCTCAATTTAGATAAAATAAAACTCTCATTTGTAGCTGATCTTAAGCATTATCAAATAATGTGCGGATTATCTCCAAGTACTATGGCTACACAACTTTGCCATATATGCAAATGGAAACGAATGCAATAATTTAAAGAAGAAAAGCTTAGAACTTTTGGTTCTTTAGAGAAACAATATACAAAATTTTCTAATTCAGGTGCATTAAAACGTAATGCTTAAGAATTTTGCAATGTTATTAATCTTCCATTGATATACCACTTAGCGGCAGGAACCACTTTGCGGCAGATTATCTTTTCCCACCGCTGTTAATCATATTTATAATCATATAGAGAAATGTGGTGATGAAAATGAAGTTGCTAAAGTGTCAATAACTTTAAACATTTCGAAAGAGGTCCAGAATAATGCCATAATAGTAAAACCTCCCATAAAATCCTTAAAACTTATGATAAGTACATGCCTGCAATGCCAATTAACTTGAAGCCATTCGCAAAAGGGCTTAGAATTTTAAACAATTTGGTTGAGTCTAGATTTGGACAAAAACAATCATCATGATTTTCAAGCACATTTAAAACTATGAAAAACACTGGTTGAAGATTATGGAATAACTGTTTCATTGAAAATTCATTTTATTTTAAAACATATAGGTGCTTTTTGTGCAGTAAGAGGATGTGGATTAGGCTACTACTCTGAATAAGCTGTTGAAGTCATTCATTACAGCTTTGTTATTGAATCTTGGAATAGATTCAAAGTTTCCAAAATTAACAGCTCCTTTTCTGAACATTTAAAAAAAGCTGTTATCAGTTTTCTAAAAAATTAGTTGGAGGCATGTGTGTGGTGAAAATCTACAAGTTTTTTTACACAGTTTTTAACAGTATAGCTCTGGAAGGGATTCTAGTTTATTCCCAAATTTTTTTTTTAATTTTAATTTTCCATTCACTCGATTTTAACTTTTTTTTTAACACTCGCAAATGTTAAAAAAAAGTACTGCAAGAACTTGACAGTTGATGGTAACTTTGCGGCTGTTATTTGAAAATTCACGTCACCAACAAAGATAAATTTTTTTTTTATTGTTTTCCAATTTTACGGCCATTTCTTAAAAATAAAACAATATGTATTTGTCATGAGAATAATTGAATTTTTCTAAAATTGCAGATTTGCTTAAAGCAGTTTTTACAATGTCGCAAAATTGTAAAAACTATAACTATCTATTAACAATTATTGTAAGTGATAATTATTATATATTTACTATTATCAATTGGTATCGAATTATTAAGAAAGTAGTCTATTTTTATTTATTAATTTTTTGTCATTGTAAAAACCACTTTGAGCATTTTAACAATAATGCGAGTAAGCGCAACTATTGTGCAACTTGTATGAACATAATTCGATGCATGTCGAGTTATTGTACTCCAATTAAAGTAAAAATTTATTTTTGAGTGTTTTAGAAGCAAATGAACGAAAATAAGATCTATGCCTTAGAAAATAAAAACTTTGAAAAATAAGGGACACCATAATGTATATGTGTATATATATATATATATATATATATATATATATATATATATATATATATATATATATATATATATATATATAAATATATATATGTATATATATATATATATATATATATATATATATATATATATATATATATATATATATATATATATATATATATATATATATATATATATATATATATATATATATATATATATACAACCCTCGGAATTACGGTCCGCAAATGGCAATGCCGAAAAAACTGCCGATCTGAAAGTGTTTGAGGTTGGCAAAAATTTGCACACCTCATTTCTATGTTTTATGGTTAGACCTTTGAATCAAATAGTTTTTGCCGAGCTTAAAAAGATTGAGGTCGGCAAATTATTGCTGACCTTATTTTTCCTAATTCCGAGGGTTAATATATATATCAGGCTTTCTCAGGAGACGCGTGCAGTCGCAACATTATTATAAGCATAATTATGCAACATCATGATAAGCAAAAAAAAAAATGTTTTTTTATGTCTAATAACAAAAATCCGTTTTTAAAGAATATTAAAAACTTTTATCTTTTCTTTTTAATATATTCAAACCTAATAAGTAAAAATTATATTTTTTGACTGAATTTCACAACAAACTTATATAATATAGCCTTTTAGCAATTTGTTTTCTTTTATTGTAATTCTTGTCTCAATTGAACAAAATGATCGTGGTAATGACATTTTTTAATTAAAAAAGCGCGATAAAAATTAAGTGTAAAAGTATAAATAATATTATTTTTTTATTTTTAAATTTTATGTTTCATTGTAACGTTGTACAACGCTTTATTGATTTCTTAATTTATGTAAACTTTTTTGTTCGAAAGTACTTTTAAAACAAAAGAATTTTTTATTTACTTTTTAATACGCGATATGTGAGTTTTTTTTAGCTTATTTTCCGTGTAATGTTAGTGTAAGTGACATTTTTAACAATAAGGTTGCCCTCTTTTAGCCAGACTCATTTTAGCTTATTTTATTCATTAGTCTAACAGCTTTCATACAAAATAGCAAATATTTGATAAAGTTGTTACGCGTGTAATGTATGTTAAAAATGGTATAGCCCATATATATATATATATATATATATATATATATATATATATATATATATATATATTATTTTTATGTTTTTATTTTCTCATTAAGAACTATAATAATAAAGTATTAATAAGAAAAATAAAATAATATAACAAACTAGTTTTGTTTTTCAACACATTTTTTAAAATGCATTATTTTTAATCTATGCAAAAAAAAAAAAAAAAAACATGGCCAAGTTATCAACAACAAAAAAAGTATTTGTGTGGTCATTCAAGGCGTGGTACTGCACACGTTTCCTGAGAAATCCTGATATATATATATATATATATATATATATATATATATATATATATATATATATATATATATATATATATATATATATATATATATATATATATATATTACTAATATATGGATGTAAATATATATATACATGTATTAGTCATTTATGTAAACTTGTTCAAACTACTGTGAAACCTTTTGCAATGCAGTGTTATTCTGTTAATTAAATAAAAATTTTAAACCAAACAAATTAACACAATACTTTTCAAAATGATAAATTTTGATGAAGTTAATAAAAATATTGACAATAAACAAATAAATATTTTAAATAATGGTTAATTTTAAAAAAATTAGATTTTGTGACTAGCATTAGTGCTACATCTAGCACTGATACTAGTGCAAAAAAATAGTTTGAGTATAACCAAGGGGTGGCAAAAAGAATTACATGCAGTGTTTTTTTTTTCTTTTTTTAATTGTCACCCTACTAAACAAGAACTGAAAAACAAAGTCAAAAGTCCTTTTTTTCTTTACCTCCATAGAAAATGACAGCATTATGAAACAACCATTCTATCTCGTAATGAAACTTTGCTAAGCTATCAAATTCTTTTTTTTTAACTCTCTAAAAAATTTTGACTTTTTATATATATATACATATATATGTATATATATATATATATATATATATATATATATATATATATATATATATATATATATATATATATATATATATATATATATACATATATATGTATATATATATATATATATATATATATATATATATATACATATATATGTATATATATATATATATATATATATATATATATATATATATATATATATATATATATATATATATATATATATATATATATATAGTTATTATTATTATTAATTTATTTCAGATCACATAAATCCATAGAATAAAGAAAAAACATTTATAACAAAAATTAAAGAACAGTTAAGAACAGCACAAACAGCTCTTTATAACATGTAGTCATGCATGGCAAATAAGCCATCAATTAAATGTTTGAATTGTCCAGAATAGTACTTTAGTACATACAGTATTTTAAAAACATAAAAGTAACACTATCCCAAAGTTTATAACCAAAAAAAAAATGTTAACACGATTTATTATTATTTTTTACTATATTCAATGAAAACCATATAGGTTATATTTTAACAAAAATAAAATATTAAAGTTGTGATACTATATTAAAAAAACTCCAAACAGAATGGAATGCTTACAGAATCTATACGACAACTAAATCCATCTGACTCTGTATATCCTTGAAACTTGAAAACAAGGGGTTTTAAATTTGTATCATTCTCAGACATTCTATTAATCAAACAAGTCTTTATAGAGTCAACTATTCCTACTATTATTTACTTTTCATCTATAAATGATTTTATTCTCTATTTAATTACAGAGACCAAATCTTTAATTACTCTCTCTCCTGTCAATCCAGTTAAATTCAGTTTTTATTAGATAGTACTTGAATAATTTACTATTATATTATATGATTTATTACTCTATGATTTTATTATTATTATTTTTTTAATAAACTTTTTAGTCAAAACTTTTTAGTAGCCGCAAAAAAAGTTTTATGGTAATATTAGCTGGTTTAATGTTATATGCTGCTAGGCAATTACTGTTTTACAAGCTTCAATCATTTGAAAATTCTTGATATTTGATTTATTAAGGCATAGTTTTTTATCTCTATAGTATAAAATAAGTTTGATTTGGGCCCAATATTAGTATACTATGTTTATTTTGCGTTAATTTTTATTTCTGTTTTTTAAAAACAGGATTCTATAATGTTAAGTGTACTTTGTAGACCAAATATGTTAATTATACATTGTAACACTTTATTTTGTAGAATATTACTTGTTTATACGCTATGTATCTTTATTATAATATAGAAAGACCTAATAAATATATTTTTTTCTTTGTTTTTTAACTTTAACATGTATCAAGAGTAGTTAAAAAACAGTGAAAAAAATAAATGGCTTATATTGCAATTAAAATTATACCTACTTTTTATTATAATTATTACTTTTTATTATAATATATTATTTATATTATAATTATATAAATATATTTATATATAAAATATATAAATATATTTTGATACTTAAACAGACTTAAAATATCAATTGAGTTTTAACTCTTAATTAAATTGACTTTTCTGTTATTCAATTGATATCTTAAGTCTGCTAAATAATTCTAGCATTTATGGTATAATTTTAATAGTGAATGTTTTTGGTTTAATACTTTAATATTTTGGTTAGATTTTTCTTTATGATAAAGTTTATCTGTAGTAATAAAAAAATATATCTTTCGTGCATGGGGTTAACAGTATGTAAAAAATTGATTTTTACTTTTTGATGGAACCTTGTAATGGCAACAAAATTAACAAAACACTACAATTTTACTATTAAAATATAAATTTTACGTCTCTATGTCATTATTTGACTTCAGAAGCTCATTTATTTTCAAAATGTTTTTAAAAAACATTTAAAATTTTTATAAAAACATTCTGGTCAACTAAATTTGCATTTTTGTGGTTTAAAAAAAAATAATTCATCCGCAATCAAATTAATGGTTTTAAATGTATGTTGTATAAAAATCAAAATTAATTAAAAGTGACGTATTTGTTGTCAAAAGAATCTTTTTTTACATTCCGTTCTCTAAAAGCCGACATTTATAGAACTATATATACATTATATATATATATATATATATATATATATATATATATATATATATATATATATATAAATATATATATATATATATTATATATTTATATATATATATATATATATATATATATATATATATATATATATATATATATATATATATATATATATATATATACATATATATATATATATATATATATATATATATATATATATATATATATATATATATATATATATATATATATATATATATATATAAGTTGTCTTTTGGTAGTTGTTCAAACATTGAAAATTAACTGAGACATAGTCTTCTGCGCTTCTCCATCTCTCTCTCCGTCACTGTGACAGATTAGCAAGTTAGCAAGTCAGCAAGTCTATATCAAGTTAAAGAGTGAAACAAAAAAATCTATTCATTAATTATTTTAACATACACAATCAATTTTTAGAAAATCTGTCATTACACTCTACCAATCTATTGGTTCGGAAGCACGATATTCTGACTTTGTGTTAAACACTGGCATGTAAACGCGATCGAATAAAACCATCTCGAGATTTTTCTCCACATACAGCCAGCGAAGCCTCAGTTACCAGCTTGACACACTGCTCCACTGGTTGAATATGGCATGGAAGTCTTTCAAACTCAATTATTGATTGTCCGCCAATTTCCAAAAACAATTGAATATCTGCCTCAGACAAATCAGCTTTTAACGGTGACTCGGTTATTTTATTTTCTTTCCAGTTGATGAGTTCTACGTAATCATGTGCATCTAAGTTAAGCTTTGGTAAACTGAAAGTATGCAGTGTGTGATTTTTTTCCTGTCGCGTTTTAAGAATGTGCCTTAATCCTAAATCACAAATTTGTTGGCGTTTGTCACTAACCATTGCTAGTAAGAGATTTTTTGGATGAGCATAATAGCCGTTACATTGTAATACAGGATCTACTATATCTCGCAGTTCCTGCAATAAGTAACACAACTGTTAAATAAGTTTAAAAAGATGCCGCGCACCATCTTTGCATGAAGGATGCATCTTAATACTAAACCAAACAGGAGAATAAACTCTTACAACATAAGTTACTAAATGGATCAGATTTGTTGATGGGTCCTTGCTTGCCACATACAACTGTAGAAGTCTATTTGACATTGTCAGCCATCGAGAGTGATTTAGTACCCCTAGAGTTTTTTTTGATAGGGCTAGTGAACACTCACCTTTGGATATTGCTTCGCACATTTCTCACATATATTTTTGATCTGTGCTCAAATCTTTAAGTTCAACTTTTGGAAGAGTTACATCAATATTTTCAAATTCAACAAGTGGTAATTTCTCACAATTAATACAAACATAAGAGGTATCTTGTTGATTAACAACACCAAAGTCTTCCAAAACTGCATTTGCTATTGCAGCTCAGGCTCTATCTGAGATCCCATACCGGTCACAGATGTTTGCTAATGCAGGAAGTGGTTGCCAACATTGAAAATACGAAGAACTAATAATGTCAATGGAAGAAACATCGGAAATATTACCTTTATTAATGTAATTATCATCTTCATCACTTTGAGCTGTAGATTGACTTTCAAAATCACCAAGTGAAGACACAGACAAGGCATTGTGATGCTTATTCCTATGCCACTGCTCAATACTTTTTCTTTTGAACTTCATGGCCAGTTTATTTGATGCAAGTTTATCAATATTACCAATGCACATCAATTTGAGTTCTCTGATCTTGGATAAAATCTTGCTCTGCAGGAGGAACCTTGCAAGTTTTGTTACATACACACTTCTCAAACACACACTTACAGGTGCAGATGTCAAACAATGTCTAGCATCTTCTTTAAAAGCATTCACTTTGCTATCATAATTACTGCGCTTGATGTTTCGCAATAGTTTTCTGTATTTATCATGATAGGACCGAATCATCTTTAATACTCGTGTATGAGTAATCATCGGTAATGACGCTTTTAACCATATTTTTTCAACAACTACTGCAAGTTTTTCAGAGATTTCTGTTATAGTAGGTTGTTTCGTAGCAGCTGTTAGCTTCAGCTGATGTTTTACAAGCAAGTAATGTTTCATTACATCTTTATATGTCGGTAAAACAACTTGCGACATCTCTTTAGGTATACCAAAGACATGACAAGTCAGCATCATCCTCGTTCTCACTAACCTAATGGTATTATTAAAACTTGTTCTATAATAAGCAAACTTTGTATTAGATTCATAAGTAATTATTGATTTATACATTAATCTAGCAAGCCATAAATAAAATTAAAAGCTAAACTTTAATATCAAACATTAGTAACAATTTCTTGATATGCAAAGAAATATATTGAGAAGTATTAAAAGAAATATAATGAACTTCTTAGATAATTATTTCTAAATAATAACTAAAAAAAGGTTAATAAAACACATTTTACATCAATATAACATAAAGTTAACAAGTATGAGACAAAACAAAATGTATTGTTTATATGTATTTTTGTTTGAAATGAATTTGTTATGCAATTCAATGAAAATTAATTTTCCAATTTAACTGATCAACTCTTTTCTTCCATTTCGTTGTGCAAATTAAATGCTCGTTAAAACTGTTGTTCTCCATTGTAGCAAAATGTACACAAACTTAATGATATAAAAACAACAGACTTGCTCAGATAACTGAAAATTTCATTAAAGATGGTGACATTTTAAACATTTTAAACATTTATTGAACAGTTATAAAGGTGAAATAACCAAAATAACCAAAACAGGTTAGGTAAAACCAATGGCGAATTAAAACTTTTCAGGGCCCTTTTTTATGTGTCACAGCGTGAAGATGACTAAAAAAAACCTTTTTTTTTTCTTTTTAAGTTGATTTTAGTTGCCCCAAGAAGTTTGGGGGGCCTGGGGCTATAGCCCTAGCCCGCCCCGCCCCCCCAAACTAGCCCCCTTAATACAGCATTGGATGAAACAATACTATTAGTAATTAGGCTTAGGGTATTAATAAAGAAAAAAAATACAGTTTTTTATTTTAAAAAGTTATAGCTAAAACAGGCTGTTTTCATGAAAAATACCTATTTTTAAGTAACTTTGACCCCCTTGAGGCAGCTGAAGACATTAAAATTTTGAGGAAACTTTATTCACTTTATTTGAACACATCAAAAATTACATATCAATAATTTACTATTTATATTTTTACTTAAAGTTTCACTGCACCCTAATATACAGGCTTGGCCAGGATGACGTTCGATTTCATGTCATAATATGACCACACAAATACTATTTGATTTTACTTAACTTGACCACGGCTCTTAATTATGCGGTAGTGGCGTAGTGGTAGAGCGCTCGCTTCATAAACGAGTGGTTCCGAGTTTGATCCCCACCACATCCCTGGTAGTACCGCGCTCAACTTGTTTCTCTGCGCAGCGGCCTTGTTCGTCAAGGTTCGTGTTTCGGAGTTATAGAGTTGAGAGAGGGTTATAGCCACAAAATAAGTAGCCTCCTCGTCTGTAGTGGCCTTCTCGGCCTTGAGGAAGTGAAGTATAATAAAAAAAAAAAAAAAAAAAAAATGTCTTGAAAATTCGTATATGTTATAAAAACGCGCTAAAAAAATTATCTTAACAAAAAAAAAACTTAAAAAAATCTTATCGTAAAAGAAGCAAATAAATCTTGGTAAAAAAACAAAAAAACAAAAAAAAAAGAAAAAAAACTTAACTAAAACAGCAGAAATAAAATTAAAACTTAACAAAATTAAATAATAAACTATAACGATAAGATTATCTAAATTACGTTTGGAATAAATAAATTTAAACCGTTTATCTTTACTAATGCTTTTTTAATATAATTATGCAAATTATGCGAAACGCTTTTAAATAAAGTAACAACTAACAACTGACAATTGTTTAATAAACAGCACATTTAAAAGTTTAAAAAAAAATTCTTAATTCTTTGCACTAAAAAAAAAATAATTTGTTTATTTAAAATTTTGATTTGATTATTTTTTATTTAAAAACATTTATAATAAAAAATAAATACTTTTAAAAGTATATATATGTTTTTATAAAAAATCATTAACAGTGACTTGTTACTTTATTTAAATTTAATAAAATAAAAACTAAAGTAAAGAAGTTATTTAATGCAAACAGCTTTCAAAAAAGTTTTTTTTTTCTTCTCAAAAAAAACCTCAATGATTTTTGTATGAAGTTTATTAGAGACCTTTGCTTATTAAAGTCTAAAACTTAAAAAAAAAAAATTTAATAACTTTTACTTTTTTTATTTTTACTTATAAAAAAATCTTATATAACTAAATAATATAAATAAAAAAACATACATTTTTCAATGATAATTAAAATCTTTATTTAAAAGCATTTTGCTAATATAAAAACGTTAGTAAAGATAAACGTGTTAAATTTATTTATTTTCAGCGTAATTAAAAATCTATTTTTTTAGCGCATTTGTTAAAAGCTGTGGTTAAATCATAGCAAAATATTATTTGCATGGTCATAAAGACTTAAAATCGCACGCCTTCCTGGCCAAGCCTCTATATATATATATATATATATATATATATATATATATATATATATATATATATATATATATATATATATATATATATATATATATATATATATATATATATATATATATATATATATATATATATATATACATTTATAGTGTTGTATGATTTAGTAATAAAAAATATTAAACTCTTGATCGTTGTATAGTGCTCAATATTCAAGATATATATATTTTTTCAGCGTTTTATACTTAAATTTAGAAAAAACAAATTTTAATGGAACTTAAAGTTTCATCAGCCATGAAGTACAAAATCAAAAAATATAAAAAACCCTTTAAAAAAGCATAAACCAAGCATAAAAAATGTTCCAAAAAATAACCGCAAATGAAATAAAATCTGGTACAATCCTCCATTTAGTAAAAATGTTACAACCAAAATTGGTCAATGTTTTTTAACCCTAATTGAAAAGCATTTTCCTAAAGCATTACACAGAATATTTAACAGAAACAAAATTAAGATTAGCTACTCCTGCATGCCAAATATTAAATCTACCATTCACACAACTCAAACAACAAAAATATTTTATAAGGTGATGTAAAATTATCAGAAAAAGTCTGCGATTGCAGACTTTGTCCATTGAACAACAATTTCTGGTCTAACAACATTGTTTACCAAGCCACTTACAAGCTCAAATAAACCTCAATACAAAGATAAAGTATACATTAGGATAATCAAAACCTCTTTTAAGCTACATTATGCAAACCATCTAAAATCCTTTAACATAAAAAAGTACAAGAACGACACTGAGTTATTTAAGGAAGTATGGGAACTAAAAAAAAAACAATTTTACACCTTCAATCAAATGGAATATTATTAAACGATGTAAATCATACAATCCTGCATCAAAAATATGTAAGCTTTGTTTAAACGAGAAATTCAAAATATTATTTTACAAAGGTGACAACTTGCTAAACAAAATAGGCGAACTAGTTTCTAAATGTAGACACAAAAATAAATTTCTCCTTTCATTATTTGATAGCGGAGATTAGTTTTCCATTACGTCTTCTTGTACTATAACGTCAGAACTCATTTTACCATAGTTTGTAATTTTTAAACGGTTTTTTATACTTTTTGATTTTGTACTTCATGGCTGATGATTGCTGATAGACAAGAAATTTTAAATTCCATTAAAAGTTTTTTTTTTTTTAAATTTAAGTATATATATATATATATATATATATATATATATATATATATATATATATATATATATATATATATATATATATATATATATATATATATATACATACATAAATACATTATATATATATATATATATATATATATATATATATATATATATATATATATATATACATACATAAATACATATATATATATATATATATATATATATATATATATATGTATATATATATATATATACATATATATATATATATATATATATATATATACATATATATATATATATATATATATATATATATATATATATATATATATATATATATATATATATACATATATATATATATACATATATATATATATATATATATATATATATATATATATATATATATGTATATATATATATATATATATAGTATATATATATATATATATATATATATATATATATATATATATATATATATATATATATATATATTTATATATATATATATATATATATATATATATATATTTATTGTGTGGTCATAATATGACCACACAAATACATTTTTAGAATGTATACTTTGTATACATTCTAAAAACGCACTGAAAAAATTATCTTAACTATGAAAAAATCTAAAAAAAACTTATAAAAAAATAAATCTAAAATAAAAATAACTTAACTCAAACTAAAATAAAAAAAACTAAAACTAAAAACCATTAATAAACTATAACGATAAGATTATCTAAGCTATGTTTGGAATAAATAACTTTGAATTGTTTATCTTTTCTTATGTTTTTATAATATAATATTATGTAAAACCCTTTTTAAATAAAAAAACATCTAAGGATTGTTCAATAAATGTGCACATTTAAAAGTTAAAAAAAAATCTTAACAAGTCTTACAGTAACGTAAACAAAAGAAAAAATAATTAAACTGTTTATTTAAAAAGTCGATAAATTTTTTTTTTATTTAAAGACATTTTTTATAAAAATACAAACTTATTTAAATATAAAAAAATATATATTATTCATTAATATTTTTATAAAAAATCATTAGCAGTGATTTGTTTCTCTAATTAAATGGGTTTTAATAATATAAAAATAGGGTATAAATCAAAGTTATTTAATTCAAACGGGTTTCAAAAGTTTGTCTTTTTTTTTTCTTTTCAACAAAATCATTTTTTTTAAGTGACTAAACTTTAATGATTTTTATATATAGTTTATTAAAGTGACCATTGCTGTTTAAAGCTCATGCCTATAAAATTGAACTTTTTTTTTATAACTTTTACTTTTTTTTATTTTATTTATAAAAAAATCTTATATAATTAAATAATATAAATAAAAATTTATAAAACTTCCAATGATATTTTATTTGATATCAATTAAATAAAATAATTAGCTACTTAATTTAACAGCAATTTGCTAACATAAAAATCTTAGTAAAGATAAACATGTTAAAGTTATTTATTCATAACATAATTAAAAACCAATTTTTTCAGTGCATTTTTTAAAAACCATGGTTAAATTGTCAAAACAAAATATTCTTTGGGTGTTTATATAAAGACTTGAAATCACAAACCTTCTTGGCCAAGCCTCTCTCTCTCTCTCTGTATATATATATATATATATATATATATATATATATATATATATATATATATATATATATATATATATATATATATATAAATTGTAATACAAAAAAATATACAAAAAATTATTTCATTAGTACTAGAACTAAGCCTTAAATTATCAGTACTAGAAGTAAGCCTTTTAAATTAGACCTGAATTAAATTCATCTTATTAAACTTATTCTAGTGTTCTAGCAAAAATATCAACATGTAGACTTTAGCTAATATAGACTTTAAGAGTAAAATAGAAACAAAAGCAATGAAAGTTGGTCATGTATAATATGAATCTGTGTAATATATTTATGTATAATATATTTAATCTGTGTATGTCAAACTATTTGATCTGTGAATGAAAATGCAATAAACTATGTTAAACTGTTAAAACATTTTTAAAACAGTTATTTATTGGCTTATCTCTGCAACAAGTGACTTAATTAAAAGTCATAATTGATTTCAAAAAACAAAAAGTTTTTTGAAATCAATTATGACTTTTAATGGATTAATAAAAAGTTTTACAGGATATTTTTTTTAGTAAGTGATTTATTGAATAAATATATACAGGTTTTTAAAACACATACTGTTTTAATCCTGTCTGTTTATAATAGTTATAAACAACAAATATGTTATAAATAAAAAATGATAAAAATTATTCATAAAACTCAAAAAAAAAAAAAAAAAAAAAAGATAATCTAAATATTAACACTAACCTTTTCCAGATCTAACAAATTAGTATCTTTATAAACAAAAAGCTTGTATGTCGGCTCCTCTTCTACTGTTGGGGTTTTCCATAACTCTTCACACTAAAATATGCAAACAAAATAACTAAAAAATATCTACCAATCAAAACATTAGGAAATACCAAATATTTATTTGTAAAAAGGTCTCAAAGTAGTAAAATAACTATCAATACAACTTAAATAAAAATAAACTGAAAAAATGAATATTTATCAGGGCTCGAATTAAGCATTATCTAATTGCAAATTGCAATTACCTTAACACTTTCACAATTGGTTTTTGGCAAAAAAAATTTCAAATTTAGCAAATTTTTTGCTTATTCTTAAAAATTCTGAATGTTTTTGTCTGAGGTTTTTATTAAGGGTCATCCATAAAATACGTCATGCTAAATTTAACTTTTAAATGGAAGTATGATCATATACTCTTTTGCATGGAGATTTCTATTTAAAATAAACCGTTATGTAATATTTATTTTAAATTATGTGTGGAAGCCAATGATATTCTACTTTTACTTTAAAGTTAAGAGATGTAATTTATTGAACAGATAAATTACATCACAATAAACTTACCGACAAACTAAATCAAAACAACCAGTTAAGTTACTACAATTAAGTTGCTATTAAATGAATAAAACCAACTATTAAATATACTTAATATGCTCAAAGCTATTTACATGCAAAAGTTACCCTTAGAAATGTCTCTATTTATAACTTATATGTTGTCAACACATAATAAGCTTTCAACTTAAAATTATTTTAACAAAGAAGAAGAATACGAAAAACACAATACCATTTTTTTATACTTTTATTTTATTTATATCATTTATATAGCAATTTATATCATTATTATATCAATTAATCATTTTCTATAAATACGCAAGTTGTTTTTAGGAATTCATTAAAAAAAATAATTATTTAAACAAGAGAATTTTAGTTTTCTAAAATTCTTTAATTCAAATAATCTTAAATTTAAAATTTTGAAAAAAATTAAAAGAATTTAGACAATTTTTAAAGCTCACTAACAATAATAATAAACTTAAGTTATGATTTAATATTATATTATATATAAGTTATTATTAATATTATTTAATACTATATTATATATAAAGCAATTTTTGTAATACTCAGTGGGATAGCAATGATTATTTGTGAAAACCAAAACAAAAAACAAATCTAGCAACAGTAACATTATTTAAAAGAGAAGTGAAAGTGAGAAATTTTTTTTTAATAAATAGTTTTAATAGTTAAATATGTTTTGTAAAGGAGTCATTATCTTTTGTTTCTTGAATTAAATTTAAAAATTGAAACATTTATTAAACAAACATTTTTTTCTCTTACTTTTATTTCCAACCAATTTGAACAAAAAAAAAATTGAATGAAAACATCAACTTAAAAATCCTTTGAATGAAAAAATTAGTTATACTTAAATTTTTAATAGTACAAACAAGAAGCAATAAATTAAATGAATATAGTAAAATTTTAGTGTTTGAGTTTACTTGTTTGTTTTTTGATTTAATCGATTGGTCTATAGATAAAATTTAAACTTAATATTTTGTAAAAACATTGTTTAAAATTTTATGACTATGTTTTCATCAATTCTAATTTGTTAATCAGATGAATTCTATTTACTTAGTTTTATTTTAAACTTTTATGTTTTTAATGTTGGACATTTTATTTTAAACTTTTATGTTTTTAATGCTAGACATTTTATTTTAAACTTTTATGTTTTTAATGTCAGACATTTCCAAAAAATTACACATAGTTTTGTGTATTACACACATGGAACAGAAAAACGCAAATTTTAGTTGCTAGATAAATAAACTTTGATTCCTAAAAAATTTAAGTTTAAGCAACAAACTTTTTTTAATTAATATTTTAGACATTAGTAATAATTTCCAGAAAGATGCAGGATTGCACTATGTAGTAACAGAAACCATTTAAAGGCAGTTTATATATGGTCATGCACGGAAGTCACGCACAGAAGTTGGAAATTTGTTGACTTCATATATATATTTATATTAAAATAAACTGCTTGTGAGTATTTCAAATGAAATATTTGTCTCTATAACTCATATTTACTACATTTTTTGATGAGAAATAGCAGTCATGCCTTAAAGTTGCTTAGTTGCTTTAAAAACTATAGTATATTTAATTTGTTAAAATAGCAATAAAACAATGAGAAGTTGTTTTATATTAACAAAAGCTCACATTATTGTTTTATTGTTTTTATAACTTTTTACAATAACAATTTATTATGATTTAAAAATAAAATGTGTTTTATTGCCAGTATAAACAGGGTATTAAATAGTTTTTTATAACTTATTACAGTGGTTTAAATATTCTAATATTTGAGTTTTTTATTTACTTTTTTATGTGTCATATTGAGTAAAAAAAATAACTAAAAGTAATAATGTAATAGTATTAAATACGTTAATTGACATTGCATTATAACTGCAACTTAATCTTTAACTTTTAATTTAAGCTGTAAATTATAACATGTATATATATATATATATATATATATATATATATATATATATATATATATATATATATATATATACATGCGGTAGTGGTGTAGTGGTAGAGCGCTCGCTTCATAAATGAGTGGTTGCGAGTTCGATCCCCACCACGTCTCTGGTAGTACCGCGTTCAACTCGTTTCTCCGCGCAGCGGCCTTGTTCGTCAAGGTTTGTTTTCAGAGTTATAGAGTTGAGAGAGGGTTATAGCCACAAATAAGTAGCCTCCTCGTCTGTAGTGGCCTTCTCGGCCTTGAGGAGGTGAATTAAAATTAAAATTCTTAATTAAAATATATATATATATATATATATATATATATATATATATATATATATATATACACATACAAACGTAAAAAGTGATGATGGAGGGTGCATTAACCCTGAACTAAAAGATAATTTAAAACATATAATAAAATCTTTTCTTGATTTTTTTGTGATTTCTTTTTTAATAATTCTCAAAAATTTTCAACATGCAAAGTTGAAGAAATTTGTTCAAGATTTTTTATTTAAAATTATTACCTAGTCTTGAATAGAGGTACTCAGTCAACTACCAATTAACAGAGAGTTTTTACTTAGAAGAATTTAATTAAAACTAACTGGAAAAAAAGAAGTTGCACCTGTAGTTAGTAAAAAAGTGAATGTTTTAGAAAATGCCCATGATTCCAACAAAACAGAAAGAAAACTAGAACCATGGTGAATTTGGTGCATCTTAAAGAGAAGTTGATTAAAAATGCAAAAAAATAATCAAAATAATAAGACACCTTAAAAATTCTTTAATGGTTGAAAAGTTAAATCTATTAAAGAGAGAAAGAACTAGGTTCATTTTAGCTGTAGAAAAAATATTAGGTCTGAAAATGGGATGAAATCTCAAAAAACACAGCAAGCAAATAAGTTTTTATATGACAATTAAGAAAAGGTTCGTCCGTTTACTCTTAAATTTACTGTGAACTGAAACTGGTATCTATATTAGATGGTAAAATAAAACATTTGGCTATTGCAGTAACAGGAAAACCAAGTGCACCATATGTGAAATTGTTGTGTTTGTCTAGGTTTCTTGTTTTAATTTGGAAAGCAACAGCAAACACAAATATTGTAAATGCCAGAAAACTGGAAAAAATGTATGTGCCAATGATATTTGACACAACTCCGTCAAATTTATGTATGATAAAATGTTCAGCTAATATATATAATAACTAAAAAATAATTTAATAAAAAATTACTTTGGTGTGCTTGGCAATACCAAATTTTAAAAATAATTTTTAAAAAATGTCAATTATCGAAATATGAGTCATTTAAACACTTTAGTATCTAAATTTTCATTAAGTTCAGATTTAAAAAAAAATAAGAATTGAGGAATCAATCCTAAAGTCACAATATGCAGAAGTGATCAATTTTTTGTCTGTTATAATCAGAAATCTCAAAACATCGATAATGTTGAGAAAAAATTTTTTAAAGACTATTTAGTTACATAGCATTTAGCAGGTTCAATTATTTTTTTTCAATTGTGCCTTTTAAAGAACTTCAAGATGTTTCTTTAAAAACTATCTTTAGATAACCCTAGACTTGCCACAGAGCGCCATGGGCATTTTTTAACCAATTTTCTCATTGATGTCATAACTTTGTCCAGATCAAACATTGAATCTTTTGATCTGAAATCAGCACTCTTACCACTGCACAACAACTGATAGCTGGTAGGGTAATCATTTTGCTGTCAGAAAAAAATGATGAAAAATTCAGTGTAACAGTTGATCCATGAACCAACATCACCAAAAGTTATATAAATTTAACTCTTCACAACAGAGTTGCGTAAAGATTGGAACAATACAATCTTTGACTGCTAAAAAATAAAGTGCCAAAATTAAGTAGTGTTAAATTGATAGCAAAGTTGAATAAGCTTAAAAATAGCAAATAATTAGCGAAAAAAACAATAATAATATAATTAATTAAATAAACAAGTTAAAGTTAGAAAAAAAAATCAATTAATCACAATTTGAGTCAGGGTGGTTTGGGAATTTTTAATTCAAAATTTGATGAAAAGAGGTATACTATTTATAATCTATTTATATTAAATGCTACAAATATTGTTTTTAAAGTTGGGTATATTTCAAATACAGCATAAGTGATTTTAAATTTTTTTTTCTAATAAATACTAAACTTCGTCAAAACTTTCTGTCAAAATGTTATATTATTGAAATACTTGTTTTAAAAATTTAACAAACGTAAATTTTGACTGGCTTCTAAAGTTCATGCATCCACATTTTCAAGTCAGTTGTGCTACTGGTCAAACCGAATGATAAACACAAGTTGTTAAAAATAAATTTCATGTCTCTTATTAAAACACCATCAAAAGGAAGTTAGTAACGCATCTCAACAGAAGACGAAACTCTAATTAAACAGCTTTCATATTGTCAGCAATTTTTTCTTTATATGTTTTGCTTTTATGATTAACAAAAAAAAGCATTTTTAAAATGGTATAAATTTTAGCTTTAACATATTGCAGGTTATTTCAAGTGTCACTGCAATTGTAGGTTCCTTTTATAATACAACATTGGGTTTGTCAAAGTTTAAACTTTTTTCTTATTCCATATACTTTTTTAAATTAAGAACATAATAAATGTATTAGTTAATGGAACTAAAAATTGGAATAAGAATTGAGAAATGTAAATAGAAATAAGAATAAGCTAACTAAAGATTTTTTATTTTATGAATGAAATAACAACGCAAAATCTAAAAGTATTCAGATATTATAGTATTAAGTTTCTTTACTTTTGCATAGTTTTGACTTATTTTGTTTTTGGTTTAATAACAGCAGACTGAGGTTGTGGTAAAATAGCGTTAGTATGTTTATAACTTTATATGAGAAGGCTATCGAGCAACAAAGGTCAAGGTTGTTCACATATAGAGTATAAGGATGAAGATGATTGGGTATTATCATGTCTTTTTCTGGAGTAGATGTAGATGTAGATATATAAAAGTTTAGAAAGAATAATGGACAACATGAAGTTAGATAGTAAAATTACTTTAAAACATGGTGAAGCATTTAAAAAATGTTTTTTTCTATAGTACTAACCTAGTTCATCAAAGGTTGTGCAAAAATGTCAGTTATTTAATAGTTTGTCAAATTGAAGCAAAATATGTTTATTAAGTTGTAATTACAATAAAAACAGTATAGCTTCCTTAACTGTAACCCCCCCCCTCCCTCACTGAAAAGTAAAAAAGTAGTATAATGAAAATAAAACTCTTTTTTCTCAAAAATTTTATAACGTAATACTTCTTTCTTAGAAGACTTCTTTAAAGAGTTTTTATGGAATAAAACCCTTGATGTTTCTCATTATTTAACTCACAAACTTTCAGCTTAAAAAATTAATGGTCACACTTTAAAATAAATTTAACCATTTTTAAAAAATTTTGTTGCCTTAGAAAAAAGTTTAGAGTAGCATTCTACTAGATTATACACTATAAATTACTATTTATATATAAATTTATAAACAGTAATATTAAGTACAAAAAAAAAAAAAAAATCAAGTTGATGTTAGCATGAATGTTTTTAATTTTTTTACATTTGATGGTTTAATTATTAAGAAAATAAAATCTTGTCGAGATGTAATAGTTTCTGTAGATCAAAAATATCTACAACTCTTACCTTACTTTTCATTCGCCTTATTGTATATTTCAACATTGTTGATAATTCATCTAATTCTTTTTTTCCATAAGACTTGGTGGATTGCAAATCCTATAAATGATGGAAAAATAAACTTATGATGATGGAGACATAAAACCTATCAATCTGATAGGAACATAAGATCATGCTGATAGGGGCATTAAATCTATATTTTATAAGTTTGAAAAAAAAAATTCTTTGTCTTTACGGTCAAAACTTTAATTACTTTTAATGCGACACTGTTATAAATTTATAACAGTGTAAGTTTACAAGTTATTTATGATTAAACTAATAAAAAAGAAATACCTTACAACAGTAGCAAACAAAATTTTCATCCAAATCTTCTGATATTGATTCAGCACACTTTTTATGAATAACACGAGGACAACTAGAGCACAAACAGACTTCTCCTTCTCTATGACATACCCAACAGTACCAATCATGAGCATCATCTTTATAATTCTAAAAGTATATATAACTGTAAACAGTACCAGTCATGAGCATCATCTTTATAATTCTAAAAGTATATATAACTGTAAACAGTACCAGTCATTAGCATCATCTTTATAATTCTAAAAGTATATATAACTGTAAACAGTCACTTGCTGTTAATAAATATAAAAATAAATTCTCAACTTTATAAGTAAATAGTAACGAATATTTATTAAGTAATGAATATATACTCTCTAGAAAATACTATATTGCTTAATTGAACTGACTTTGAAATAATGTATAAGGATTCCCAGAACAACTTTATACAAATACTGTTATATACTTTACTCTCTTATATTTTAACAGTGGAAATGAATTTTTATGTAACAAAACTGTTTTAACAGTTTAATGGAGAGAAATGAACAAAATTGTCAATGAAAAATTCTACAAGGTGGCCACATAAAATTTTCATAAAAAAAGAGGATATTAGAGGATTTTAGAGGAGATTTTGTGTCTAATTTATAGGATTTTTTTGCGTAACTACGAAATTTTGAAAAAAAAAAGAGAGGATTTTAGAGGATTTTTTTTTAATAATATAGGTTTAAAATCCGTGTTTCCACACTTGTCTGGTTCGGACATGTTTCAATAATGCTATTTTTCATCTTAAATGACATGGATTTGCTAAAGCAATTCTTTACAATCCAATGCCTTTTTAGATGTTAACCATATTTTCAGACCAGGAGTGGGTATTTAAAAAATTATACTACCATCAAGAAATCCTAAACTTTATTAAATGACTTAAAAAAAAAACAACTCATACATTTGTGACTAATGAATGCCTTCTTTAAAACACAATCTGTATGAGTCAAAAAATATGAAGGCAGGAGAAAATTCCAGACAACTGATGTCTAAGGAAAAAACTAGATAAAAGCAATTTCTTTAAGCATAAATAAACGATTACAGTAAAAGGATAAAGCTTAGCTTAACTTAGCTGAATAACAAGACAGGTGAGATTGAGCTTTGGTGATAGAATAAGATATAAAAGCTTACTTGAGCAGCAACCATGGTATTATCTATAGAAAGGAGAACAAGGTCCAACCATACAACTATGGGATATGACTCAAGCTTGACAGCTATTGCTGATCTAACAACATTTGCAATGCAACTTTAGCCTTTTTCTAAAAAAGGGTCCTATTAGAACCAGTCAGAAAATGACATAGTATTCCATGCAAAGGCAAATAAGAGATTTACATAGATGGAGATAGCTTTTGTGAGAGATCAGTTGTGAAAGAAAAACCCAAGATGTGGTTGTGGTGTATTAGTAGAGTAGTCACTTTGTAAACAATTTAAATCTTAACCATGTCTCTGGTAGTATCATCCTCAATTTGTTTCTCTGCACAGTGGCCTGTTTCCCAAAGTTTATGTTTCAAAGTTAAAGAAAAAAAGCTACAAAACTTGAATAGTTTTTAAAATACTATTTATATTTTTAGTTTTATATTTTCAATTGAAATAAAACATATACTTTTTAATACGCACCATTTTTATAGCGTGTTTAACTTCCATATCAGGCCAGTAGTAAGAAAAATTATATTAGGAGGGAGGGGGGCATTGTTGGATTAAGGGGCCCCGAAACAGTTTTATGGACCTTTTTTTTTTTTAGCCATTTTTTCAGTCAATTTTACCAAAACTATTTATTTGAAAAATTATTAGGGGAGGGGGGGGGGCAAATGCCCCTGCTGACCCCCTAGTTGCTACGGTAATACCTATGTAAAATATGACTTAGTCCAAGCAAAAAAAATAGGTATTATGTTGTTAAATATGCATATATTTAAACAACATAAATATTTTTTAATAAAAATTAGTTTGTTAAATTTGAATAACAATAAAAAAAAAATTTAAGAGTACCATTCAAGTTTTAATTACAAAAGTATTTTCTTACAATTATTCACTTGCTTGGAGCTACTTCAGTACAATTTGTAAACTTTTCAAATTAAAAAAAAAAAATTCACAGAGAATAAGAGTAACAAATAAACTTTTCATATATGAAAATAAGAAAAAACAAATAATATTTATAAAATAAGAGAAAAAAATATTTATAAAATAATCAATCATTTTAATAAAAAAGCAATCTAAATATATATTAAATAATAAAAATATAAAAAATTTGATGCAACAGTCTTTTTAACATTTTTTTTAGAAAGCCCTTGTGAAAATAATGCTTGGATAAATATATAAAAATAATCGTTTCAGACGCTTGTTTTTAATGTATTTATGATATGGTACAAAATATTACTTTTTAACTAACAAATTCATTAACAAAATGCAATGAATTATAATCCTTTTACTTTTTCCATGAGTTTTTTTAAAGTAAACATTCTTTGTGCTGGCAACTTGGATTACACATTATGTCCGTTTTAGCTGGGCATTCCACAACTCGTGCAATCATTTGTTTTATATATATATATATATATATATATATATATATATATATATATATATATATATATATATATATATATATATATATATATATATATATATATATATATATATATATATATATATATATATATATATTTAGAAGTCATTCTATAATAAAGCATCAATATCCTAATATTTGTATTATACATATACTTTTTTGTATTTAAATCTGAATAGAATAGATTGTTATCATAAAATAATGCTATAATAAAACTGTTACAAAATAAACTAAAATACAGCAATTACTTTATAGTTTTAATAAACTTTTAAATAAAAGATCACTAGCTTTTAGATGCAATTTTATTACCAAATAATAAGGAAGTCATTGTATTGCTAAACTTTTTTCAATGTTACCTTTTAAGTGTACAATGTGAATACAATATAACTTTTTTCACTGAAAAACTTTTACATTTTTGTTAAAAGTTTTTATATTATGATGTATATATATTTTTAGTTATTTAACAATATATATATATATATATATATATATATATATATATATATATATATATATATATTAACTAAAATATTAAACAAAATATGTCATTTACCTCATAAAATGTTTCAATACTTGGTGTTCTATATGATGGAACTAAAACTTTATTTGCAATACCTCCTTTACCAAATCCAGATTCTACTATAAGCCCATCATCAACAGAATTCTTTAATTGCAACTCAACTCTCGAACGTGTAACTTGAACTTTATCAATAGTTAAAGCTTTAAAAATTCTTTCAAATATAGGACTTTGCTTTTGCTCACAAATTTTTTTGATTGCTGAATGTAATTTGCGTACAATTCGCGGATCTGAAGACCTTCGTACCTCAGGTAGAGCCATTTAAACTAAAATATTTTTAAATACTTTTTATCTATCAATAATCAATACAAAAGCAGAAAAATTTAGACGATATATTCCCTAAAATTATAAAGTATATTTAAAAATAAAAAAACTGGTAAACTTTCAAGAAAAAAATAACATTAGGTATTTAAAATTATATAACTAAGAAAGTTTAACATATTAAAGTTCATACAAACTTAAATATATAAATAATAATTATAAAAATTTATAAGTCATATTGAACTAAAAGTCAGGTTTAATAATAGACAATATTTGGACAAATAAATCAAAAATCATACAATTCTAGATTTTCCGGGTCAGATGAAACAGGATTCTCTATCAAATAATCTTTTCTAAAATCTTAGTTTTTCCATAATTTCCTAATTTCTCTAATTAAGTTAACTTCTTTATTAACATAAATAAAGTTTAAAAAAAAAAACACGCTTAAACAATAGACTTTCAAATAATAAAACACAAATTCAAATTATTTTCTTAACAAAAATTCATAAAAATTAATAAATGCACAGTAAACCAAATTTGGTGCGCTAAAATTTAATGTATCTATATTAGCCAAAACCAAACCATATATATATTTATTGCAAACTCTCTGATATCTATCTATATATATATATATATATATATATATATATATATATATATATATATATATATATATATATATATATATATATATATATATATATATATATATATATATATATATATATATATATATATATATATATATATATATATATATATATATATATATATATATATATATATATATATATGTATATATATATATGTATATATATATGTATATATATATGTATATATATATATATATATAAATATATATATATATATATATATATATACACATATATATATACATATATATATATATATATATACATATATATATATATATAAATATATATATACATATATATATATATATATATATATATATATATATATATATATATATATATATATATATATATATATATATATATATATATATATATATATATGTATATATATATGTATATATATATATATAAATATATATATATATATACATACATATATATATATATATATATATATATATATATATATATATATATATATATATATATATATATATATATATATATATATATATGTATATATATATATATAAATATATATTTATATATATATATATATATGTATACATATATATATACATATATATATATATATATATATATATATATATATATATATATATATATATATATATATATATATATATATATATATATATATATAGCTTTAGGCACTATTAGACACAATTTGTATATAGTCTTTAATTCAGATGAAACTGAAACAGCTGCTTTATAATTAATTTAAAATTATAAAAAAAAATTTTAATCTGTTTTTCATTTCATAAACTTAACATAGTATAGAGTACGTATTTGCAAAAAAAAAAAGAAGCAATAATATATTTTAAAGTTTAAAATATTAGGATAAATAAAAATTCTTTTATTTACAAGAATGAAAAAATTTAGTAATAAAAAGATACAACTCAATGCACAGTTCAAAACTATATACAATAGCAATGAACATTCAGTTAAACAAACTAGAAGCCTAAATTCACATTTTCAAAATGTACAATATCAAATTTAATATTATATTGTTTTATTAATATTATACTAAAACAAAAATGTTTTATTATTATTTTACTAAAACAAAAAAAAATACGTTTTTATTTAAAAAATTGTTTTGATGCTTATTTTGTCTTATATTTAATCAAAAGTGTTTATAAACTTTTTCACGATCATTAGTACTTATGAACTGTTAATACAGATTGTTCTGATAAAGTAGAAAATAAAAAACAACTATTATTTAGATAATGAAACAAATAAACTAATATATTTGAAAACGTACATTTTAAAATATAAAAATTTAATATACAAAAAAAAAAAAAAAATTACGAACAAATTTTTTTTAATCCAAAACACTTTTATACGTAAGTTATAGTATATAAAGTTTATACTGTTATATCAATAGGTCATACTGTTATATCAATTCAAATCTTTTAAAATAGCAATATTTGCATCAAAATATATAATATTTATATACGAACGTTATAATACATTAAAAAAAAACTATAAGTTACCTTTTTTTTCTTTTTTTCTGTAACTGGAAACTTAAAATATTTTTTGTTATTGTTCAACGAAATGCCGAAACTGTTGTAATTAAATCGGAAACACATTTAAGAAGAAATCATTGATTTGCAATTATTATTTATTTATATTGAAAGTTCATTTTACTTGCGTACTTTGCTTTTCGCTTCACATTTTTGATTTGGTTATTCATTAGTAAAAGGTCTGGTCACAGAGTCCAAAAAAGACCTTTAATATGTAGTAATAACTGGCTTGGTCATTATGATATATAAACATATTTATTACTTTCAGAGTCAGTTCAGATACAATTCAGGGCCGCCGAGTGAGGGGAGGGGGCGAAAGGGACAGTTTGTTCCGGGGGGCAGATTTTAAATGAAAAGAAGGTACCTCAAAAAAAAAAAAAAAAAAAAAAAAAAGTCCTCATTTTTAGTATAAGGAATGTTTAACCCCGAGAGCGGCGTGACGGCTCTGGTTCGCAGACTTACTATAGTAAGGGTACTCATTAGTGCTAATTAATACTAATTAAAAAGTACGCCCTGCAAAAAATTATTACTATTAATAAATATTAGTACTAATCAAATATTATAAAAATGTATTAGTACTAATCAAAAAGTTCTATAGGATCCAGCAGAATTTTTTGACCAAAACTTCCTGAAATCCCGAAGTTTGATAGATTTTAAATTTGAAAAATTAAATTAAAAAAAATATTTTTAACACTTGATTTTTTATGAAGTTTTATGAAGCCTTTTATAATACTCGCCCCTCTATTATTTAAAATCTACTAAGTACGTAGCAAAAAAAAAAAAAAAAAAAGTTGATTTGTTACTAATTCAATAATTTCTTCAGCGATTTCTTGCTTTGTTGAATTTCAGTGGTTTGTTGTTGTTTGCGGAAAGCGAACGTATTTTACTCGTATATTTTACAAGATTTTTGAACGACTCGTAATAAAATAAAATGCATATAGTTTGATTATTGTTCAGAGTATTAATTTTCGATTTTTCGGAAAACTATTTATAATGGTTGCTCCATCTCTTTACATGTCATTTTTTTTTCTTGCTTTTTAAAATTTTTATATAAGCCTAATGACTTTGTGTTTTATAATTTGGCTCACTACAAAGCTAGTAATAAAGTTAGATAAAAAAATTAAATAATTTTAGGTTTAAAATACTTTGTTTTTATTACTTAAAAAAAAAACTTTTCGATGATACAAAAAAATAATGTACACATCTATTTTCAACATTCCCAAGTCTCCAGATTCCGTTTCCTAAAACGTTATCTTGTGATTAGAACGTTATCTTGTGATTAAAACGTTATCTTGTGATTAAAACGTTATCTTGTGATTAAAACGTTATCTTGTGATTAAAACGTTATCTTGTGATTAAAGGCTTTCTAAAAAAAAATTTTGACTAAGTTTCAGGCTGAAGGCTTCAGCTAACTTTAGTGTATAAAATTCACAAATTTAGTACCATGAATTTATTTGGTTTGTTTTCAGAAGTATTTTGAACGCTGCATTAAAAAAAACGTAAATAATTCTTAGTGGGTGTATTAAACGTTTAATAAAAAAATATTTTAATTAAATATTACTCATGACGAACAATTAAACTTTCAAGTAATCTGTTTAAATAATCATAAATCAGCTTTAACTAAGTGATTTAACTTTTTTATATTTATTTAAGCGATTTTTGTTATTTCATCTTATAAAGAGGTAAATTATCTTATCTTTTAAAGTGTCATAATATTGTATGATATTTTACAAATAAAAGCTTAGAAATTCGCTAAACTAAAAAAAGAAATAAAAAAGAAATTGTTTAAAACAATCCTGATTACAATTGTTCTAAAATTGTTCTAAATTTATTGGCGATAAAAAAAAATTCGTTACGTTTGTAAAGAAAATTCATTTATTTCCTGCATCCATTAATAAAGCTTCTTATCGAACTAAAAATCAGAAAAATTAAGTATTTATAAAATATGAATGAAACACTGTAAAGTTTTTAAATTAACAAATAACTTTTACGACCCAAATTTGCATTTTTTAATGGAATTAAAAAATGGAAAATTCTTAAATGAAAAACATTTAAAAACGAATTAAAATCGTAAAATGATACACAATCTGTATAATTCACGATCGCTCTCATCTGAAATAACTAAAAAAAATTTCTTCGTAGGCATTTTATAGACTAGAGATGTAACGAAGGTAGGCAATCTTACAGTGCTAGCACTGGCGTTACTGCATCGATGGTTAGCAGAAAAGCTATTTTATGCGGTAAAAAATTGCTTTATATCGCACACAATTTTTTGATAAAAAATAACACACAGTATAACGCCCAGTCATTCACTCTATAAAAAAGGACAGCATCACAATTACCTAACTAAATACCCGATTTCTTATCTAATTATCGAAATTTACTGCTTTACCGAAATAATTTGAATTGCGGTAACGTCAGTGCTTAAACGGAGGTGTATCGGATGGGTAACAGAGGTTTATTAATTTTTTTGTGTGTGTAATTTATTTCGTCTTTAAAAAATGTTTACATTGCGTATACATATATCAAAATTAATGGCTGGAGCAAGAAGAAGACACATTTAACCTTCTTCTTGCCTCTATATATTAAAAAAAAAAAGAGATACATAGCCGTAACATAGAAGTATATATAAAAACGTAAATCAGAATTAAAACAGAAAATAACTAAGACAATAAAGTAATTCAAAATAACAAATAATTGAGAACTGTTAGTTAAGGAAGTGGTAAAAGATGGTATGGTATGATATGATGGTATGGTATGATGGATGATAAAGAAGTGGTAAAAGAAAACTGTTAGTTAAGGAAGTGGTAAAAGCACCGTCAACACGTCCGCCAACCGTTAGATCATCAGGAGGCGAGTCAAGCGAAATTCGAGGGTCTTCATACGAAAAATTGCCCGTGAAACCGGAATGAAACGTGAATCGGTGCGACAAAAAGGCAAAAAGGGAGTTCAATCTTAAGCCTTACAAGCCTCAAAAAGTTCAGTTGCTCACCGATTAAAACAAACGAGTGCGACTCCAGAGATGTCGCCAACTCAAGTGTCGGGCCGCTGCTCAGCGATGGGAGCGCATCCTGTTCACGGACGATAAGCTGTTCACCGTCGAGCAGGCGCACAACCACCATAACGACAGGAACTGGTCCGCTGAGGCTCCCGGCACGAAGGCCATTGTCGAACACCGCCAAAATCCGTAGTCCGTCATGCAGTAGCGTAGCGACAACAAATAGGCCTCCCCGAAAAATTTTAATCCCCTAAATTACTTCTCTCTCCCCCCCCCCCCTCCCTATCAAAACAAAAAAAAAATTATACATGAAAACAAAAGCCTTCTTTTTAAATACAATTTTGATTTAATTTAATAGAAACAAGTATGTTTCATATTGTATAGCTAAGATTTTGTAATTCTTAGCTATACAATAATAGCAAAAAAGGCCCCTAATAAGTTTGGGTTCTCCCGCGGCTGCGGGCCCATTGCTACGCTTCTGCCGTCATGGTCTGGAGCGGAATCTGCACTAGTGATAAGATTCCCTCCCCTCGTTTTTGTGGATGAAGGAGTCAAAATCAACCAAAAAGTCTACCGACGTGACATTCTAGAGACTGTGGTACTTCCGTGGGCCCAACCGATGTGAATTGGACGTTCCAACAGGAATCTGTCGCTGCTCACAAGGCGAAAACAACTCAATACTGGTGTCGGGTTCACTTTCCAGACCTCATCGCGTCTTCGGAATGGCCGCCCTATTCGCTGGATCACAACCCGATGGATTACAGCGTGTAGTCAGTTTTAGAGGGAAGAGCCTGTACTATACGCCACAAAAGTTTGGAGTCGCTGAAGCAATCGCTGCGCCGGGAATGGGATCGATTGTTGCCAAAAGATCTGCAGCCTATTGCTAAAAATTTCAAAATGAATGAATTTGGGCTTATTTATCGCCACTAAAGGAGGAGGCCACTTCGAAACCGGCTGAGTATATTATTACAGAAGGTCCAAGTTGTTGTTATTCATCGTTGTTTTACATAATTTTTGTTGGTTTAATAAAAAATGGTTAAAAAAGTTTGTCTCCGTTTCTTCATGTCTCTCTGTAATATAAAATTTCATTAGCAACATATTCACTAGATGAATTTTTAACATCACCACTTAAGTTTCATTGATATAAATGAATTTGTTTTTATTTGATTAAGCTTACTTTAAAAGTAACATTTAAAATTGGATAAATTATCCTAAAACAGTAATAATCGTTTTGGTTTATTCTTAAATAGCATAAACAAAAAAACTTGATGTAAATTGAGTTTATACACATTTAAAGCACCGAGCGCACATAAAAGTGGTTCGCAAGGAGTATTTCTATAGGCTCCAGGCACAGATTTATGTACCTTATCTTATCATTTTTAAAATAATATCTTGAGATTGTGAGACATTGATAATATTGAATTTTTTTTGTGAGACATTGATAATATAAAATCAAATTGATATTTGCAGATAAAATATTACAAAAATTGGACACTCCAATTATAATTATACTCCTGAATAAAAACTAATTACTAAAAAACTAAAAATTTTTTAAAATTTCGTAAAACACAAACATGAAAAAATCTCCAAAAATAATTTAAAGAAACTATGAAATATAAGTAATCTAATTAGTAAATAAGATAAAGGAAAAATTCTTCTTAGAAAATGAAGGTTTTTTTAATTTCGTTGCAGGAAGGTAAGTCGTCAAGTACAGCCTGCCAATACCTAAAAAACAAAAATAAAAAACTACTACTGTCCTATCTAATTATCATACATGTTCTATTTTCAATCAGTTTATAAATTCTATTTCATAAATTTACACACATTGTAATTTGCATAGCTTGTTGAACAGCCTAGCTTTAGAAATGTTGTGGATTAAATAGCTAACTTAACTTAATCTTAAACCAATAGAATAATTTAATCTTGAACCAATATAATAACTTAACCTAAACCCAATAGAACTACTATATATATCTACACCTTAACTTATTCACAATACTTACTTGGATCAAGGCTTTACTAAGATAACTTTCACCCAAATATCAAGGTTTGTAATAATCTAATACTTTGTATCAGATTGTTATAACCTGATACAAGGTATATCAGATACCTTTTATCGGATGTTTATTAACTTTGAAAAAAAAAAACTACAAAATACTTTTGTTTTTGATCATAACAAGTATAAATGAATGTCATTGAATATAAATGAAAGAAACACAGTTTTTTAAGATATACACCAATATATGTCGAAAAACTATTAATTTTTCAAGCAGTTTTTTTTCCCACAAAGCCTGCTTATTTCAGCCAAACAAAATGAAAAGTAATATTTAGCGTGTTTAAATCCTAATGCCACGATAAAGTAGAATAAACATAAACTTACTTTATAAAATGATTCGATTGCATTTCTCGGTTAAACACAAACAGCACTGATGTGCAGCACTAATGTGCTCGGTTAAACACGAACAGCATTGATGGTGCCAATTACACATTGTAAGTTAAGTAATTTGTAAACATTTTTTCATACTATTTTATATATATACTATTTATACACACTAATAAAAATTATTTTTCCAAAACATATTTTTTTAACTGCTAAAATCTTTAAAAAAATTCCTGAACGTCCTGTGGACGTTCTTTAACCGCTGAGAAAGCTCCGTAACATTTTTTTTATATGCGTATTTTGCTATATGATAATTCAATTCCAATAAAGTAAATTTAAAACTTTCTTTATATCTCCAATACACCTCCATTTTCTGGCTCGGATATCCAGGTATTTTTTTTCATTACAGAAAATGTTAAAAAATAATTAAAAATATAACTGTATGTAATACATACAGTAAAAGGCATTTTAACGTAAAAAACTTAAGTTTCTCTGGTTCCTTTTTATTTATTTAAAAATTCTCTGTTAGAAACACTCCGTTATTTTTTGGATTGGACAGATTTTAAAAACACATCTAAATGTTCTAGTCTATATTATAGACCTAACTAGTTAATAACTAGTTAAACAAACTAAAAGATTTTAAAAACAAATTAAAAGACTATAAGAACTATATTATACACTTAACTAGTACATTTAGAGGTGTTTTAAAAAGTTTTATTATTTCAAATTAACATGAGTGATTTATCCTGTTATAATACCTTAAAAAAAGAGGATGCAGAGTTTATTGCATTATTCCACTATGCAAAAGTTCATTTTACGATTTTGAAAAATAAATCAGGAATTGAATTTTTTTAAAATACCTTAGAAAACTGCAAAAAATATTTCACAATTTAGAAGAAAAGGTGGTAATGATAATATTGTTATAAAGGATACGACTCTAGTATGCGAGCGTCATTTTAAAAATGAAGACATTCAATTTTTATCAGAAAAACTTTAAAGAAAGAATCATTTCCATCTATCTTTGAATTTAAAAAAAAATTGATGTACAAAAACAATGTTCGCTTAGAAAAATAAAATTTATTGAAAACTTTGATAATGAAAACGTTTCTAAATATGAAGACAATAATTTTAAAACTAACGATAAAGAACTATTAATTGATTTTGAGGTTGAGGAGGATTGCAGACGTTGTGTTAAACTACAAGACAAAATTGATTCACTGGAAACAGAAAAACCTGAGTTGAAATCTCAAATTTTAGAATATAAAAATAAATTTTAGAATATAAAAATAAAAAAATAAAAGATCAACTAAAATAATATAAAAGTAAATATACAAAAAGTTATGAAAATATGTCAACAGATTAAGAATGTTTCAAAAATATACTGGCATTAAACATGAGCAGTATACTAATTTGTACAACTTTTTAAATCCAGAAAAAAAGGATGAAAATACCACAATTCAGCATTATCTGAAAATATGCACAGGTAAGGTAATCAGGCGAAAACTGGTCTAAAAACAAAAATAAACAAAGAAAATCAGTTATTTATTTTTTTTGTGGCTAAAAAATGAATTTATAATTTTGAAAACATCTTGGTTATTTAAAATTTCAAAATCATCAACATCTCGTTATTTAATAACATGGAAAACTTTCCATATTTTTCTTTGGAGATTTTATCTAATTTGCCTTTTCTTCGGGAAGTTTACCTATTTAAACAAGTTAATATGTTTATGTCAGAAAACTTCAAGATAACATTTCCATCAACAAGATGCACTATTGATAGTACTGAACTATTTTGTCAGAAACCTTCATTACTAACGTAACTTCCAAAGGATTATTAGATATTTTTTCTACAGGAGCAATAACTTTCTTATGTCAACTTTAAAAATGGATCTATTTCTGACAAAGAAACTGTTGTAAAATCGGGTTTATTCAATAAAGAACTATTGAACGAAAATGATTCAGTTATGGCCAATTATGGATTTACCATTTCAGACCATTTAAACACAGTCAATATTAAATTAAATATACCTTTTTTTTTAATGGATGGGACTACAGCTAAGTAAAGAGAATGCTACAGAAAGTCAAACTATCGCATCATTGAGAATTCTTGTAGAATGTGCTATTTGTAAGATTAAAGTATTTCACCAAATAAGTAATGAAATTCCTTTGATGTTTCACGGTTCAATTAATCAACTATGAGCAGTCACTTGTTTTTTGTGTAATTTTCTGCCACCACTTATCAAAAAAACAAAATCAAAAGTAAAAAAAAATATTTACGTATAATATAAGATTATTGTCCAATATTTGTGGTAAAAAATACTCATGTAAAAATCATTTAACTTAGTAATTAATTTAAAAAAGAACTGATTGTCAAAAAGTGTTCTTACAAAAGCGGTTTCTTTAAATCCATACACAACAAAGTCACAAAAATGGGAATTGCTTAACCCCATTGCCATTTGTATTTGTGTATAATAACCAGTATAATGATATTTTTATTAATATGGGTGTCCATTGTCTAATCCGATATAAAAGTCATTGTTATTCAAATATTCAGAAATAGACAAGTGCTTTTTTATTCTAGGAAATTTAATTTCAATTAAACCATAATAATATTCAGCTTCTTCATCATGTACAAGACCGTCTAGACTCGCAGATAACCAAAATAAATTTGGTTTTTTTACAATTCCAGTTGTCCTAAATGAAATATTACAATTTAATCTATTTTTTAAAACTTAAGTATATTTCTCTCGAGAGCAACAAGTTGATGAAATATTTTTTGAATCATTTTCAACTAGAATTATATTCATCAATAAATTTTAAACTTCATAGTAATATATTTTAACGTTCAAAAAAAATGTCCTTATAAAGTTTAAAACCCCCTCAATTTGAGGGGGTTGCAAATTTTATATTTTATGAACGCTGAGAAATTATACTATGAAACTTACAATTTCTCGATGAATATAATTCTAGTTAAAAATATTACAAAAAATATTTCATCAACTTGTTGCTCTCACGTTTGGGGAAGGAAGGGGGTTAAAATTTTGGGGATTTTTTTTTCCCAGGCTCCTATCATTGCAATTTTTTGCAAAGCATCCTTATTTGATATCTTGAAGACCAAAAAATGCTGGCGCCACTCCTGGGTTAAACCACAGCGTATTTTTATTTTGTGTATTGCAACAGCTTCATACTTTCTGATTTGTTCAGAAGATACTTTTATTGATAAAGAAAATCTTTTTTTTTTCTTTCCCAGGCTCCCAGTTGCGAGGTATATAGAAATGATTTTTATAGTAAAAGTCAAGAGGTAAAGGAGGTAGGATATTAGACACATTGAAAGAGGTTTTTCAATACTAGTGATAAGTTCAAAGGTCTCGTTTATCTGGAGTTGATAAGATAAAGGAGAACTAGTTAAAAAATTTCCAAACGATGTTTCAGTATAACTAAAAGTGTCAGGTACGCAATGAACAATATCAATATCTTTACTTAAAAAGGGAACATATGATTTTAGATTTAATTGCTTTAGTTTTATGACCTGGAATGCCCCATTGCTTTGAACTACTTGTGCAAGCAATCTCTTCAGGTACATACTCAAGTAAAGTTAAAGAATATTCTGCAAGTTTAAATAATAAAGCCATCACGTGATTTCAATAACCACTATTTCAAGCAGGACACGAGTAATATGCTTTTCTGACCGAGCTAGTCAATCTGCTAGTACAAACTTTTAAATCACGAACTTCATTTTTCATGCTTGCTTTGCATTTTGCTTTTACAATAATACATGTTAGGTTATATGAAGTGTAAATACTATCTGCTGATATATATCGTTCAGATTTAAATCTTTTAAATGTTTTTCTATTGCAATACTTTTGTTTTCAGCATTGTTTTTACTGTGGTTTTCTATTTCTTTAATAAAAGTGGCAAATATTTAAAATTTTTAACACCATGGTAAAGTTTCATCTGTAGATTTTAAATTAGGTAAAATATTTGAATTTCTTATTATTTCTAAAACAACTGGTATTTTTTGTTTGATATTTTAAACAACAATTTTGATATTTACGTTTTATCATTGCCTGATGTCATTACATCAATACGTCATTAGCATGCGGAATACGTCTATTCTTTTTTTACAAGCTGTCATGACCCGTTAAATACTGGTCTTGGAAATCTATTCCACGCCGATCTTTTCTATACTCAATCTTTACTTTAATAGTTTTTAGTAAGAGGTAGAAAAATAATCATATACATGTAGAAAAACTATACTTATTGTTTATTTTTTAAAGATATATGAAAAAAAAATTTCTATTATAAATAACTTAAAACGTTTCGGTATTCGTTGCTATTTATCAAAGGATTGAATATTAGTACTAAATAATATTTAGGATACCTGTTTAAAATGTGTTAACTAATTACCATCTGTATCAAAAGTTTCAGAACACATGAGATGACTTAAATATGTGGAACAATGAACTTACCATGACCCACATAATACTGGTCATGGTCATCATTTCCCTGACCCACTACCTGTTTTCCCTGATTTAATTTAAAGGTATTTAAGCTCAACTTCAGAAATAAAAAGACTTGGATTCTTTTGGAAATAACCTCTTTAATTGCAAAAATGTAAACAATTATCCAACTCGCATTTGAAGTATAAAGATAAGTTTATAAAATTATTTGCTGAAATAAATTTTATATTACGTGTACAATACAAATATTGTACTACTCTATATTAAAAAATATATAATGGGGGGAGGGGGGAAGGGGTCTTGTGGAAGAGAGCTTTTGCCCTAAATTTAAGCCCACACCTTATGTGCCTTATGTCATAAGACACATATATTTTATATATCTTTTTAATATAGAGTGGGGATTGTATTTGTATTGTACACGTAATATAAAATTTTATTCAGCAAATAGTTTTATAAACTTTTTATAATACTTCAAATATAATTTTATGTATAATTATAAATGTATAATTGTTTACATCTCATAAGTTATGAGATGTGGGCTACTTGTTCTTCAAAATGCTGAAAAAGCTGTGTGATATATTTCTGAAATGAAAAAAAATGATGACACAATAAAAGTTCTGAAATGAAAAAAAATACGATAAAAGTAGAAAAATTATTAAAGATTAAAATCCCTTAGCCGACGCAAGTGTACGCTATAGTCCGTTGTAGGAAACAAAAGAACATTTAGTGAATGTAAAAAAAATGTTTTTATGATTACTTTCAAAAAAAATTTTATCATAAAATTTTTTATCATAAAAAATCACATCTACACTATGACTGACATCGAAAAAATATAAAAATGAAAAAAAAATACGATAAAAATAGAAAAATTATTAAAGATTAAAATCCCTTAGCCGACGCAAGTGTATGCTATAGTCCGTTGTAGGAAACGAAAGAACATTTAGTGAATGTAAAAAAAATGTTTTTATGATTACTTTCAAAAAAATTTTTATCATAAAAAATTTTTTTATGATAAAAATTTTTTATGATAAAAATTTTTATCATAAAAAATTTTTTTCATAAAAAAATCACATCTACACTATGACTGACATCGACAGTAATCGACGCAGTTTTTCTTTAACATAAATTGAGCGCGACCATAGTATACTAGCAGGGGTGCACAGAGACTTTATGCGTATATAATAAAAAAATTTACTGGAAACCCCCCACCCCTACCACCACCCCCAACCACCACTAAAATAGAAATAATATTAATAGAAAGCTATAATTTCTAGTATTCACAAAATATTTTTAAAATTCTGTATTTAAGACGGTTCACGAATCAAACAATTAAACACAACAAAGAAAAAAAACATTTAAGGATTTGGTATCAAGCTTTTCTAACGTTACCAAGATTTTACGAGCTTTTCTAGCAGCAAAGTTGAAAGTTACAACATCGTAATTAACTTTCTTCTCAAGATCTGTTTCGATTGAAAGGATTGAGAGCCGTTAAGACAATCCAGTCCCATGGTAGCTCTTAGAGAGTTCCTGACGAGAGCTAACTTGCTAAAAAAATCTCTCGTCTTCAGCCACAAATCGTCGTGTTGGTTTGATAAGGTTCTAAATGATTTTTTTTATATTAGGAAAATAGAAAATGAATCGTTTTTTATTTTTATTTTTTTATTGTCTAAATAAAAATATTTATATAATAAGCTTTTTGTTTATTTATGTATACTTATACATCAATCAAAAAATGAATACATAAACAAATAAAAAAACATTAATATAAATAAGTTTAATTAAGCATTAAAAAAGAGTTAAAAGATTTTTTCTAAATTCTCCTAATATAAAAAACGAACGGGACGAAATATTGGCAAAGTAAGATACGCAGACAGATGCATATCTGAAAGAAATTTCCTTCAAATTCTTTTGCACAAATGCTATTCAGAAGATTTAATGCCCGATCATCTTTCAGGAGATGACGTCAAACAGACCAAAGTCAACTTATGAATAAAATTGTCTCCACTAAGATCATTTAGGTACAGATGTACAAGATCTTTAATATTAGATTCTTGGCTGTTTGTTATGTTTGAATTGATGTCAGGCGTTGACCAGATGAAGAAAAATAATCTACATTGCTGTTTCAGAGCTTGAAATCTCTCTGTAATGATGGATAAAGGTAACAAAGTAAACAATTTTTACTTCTTTATTGAATGTTACCAATTTTTTATTTGGAATGCTGATAATCTTTTTTCTTTCATCTGAAGATGCCTATAAACATGATGCTCGTGGGAAACCGACCCGGATCCCTCACCCTCTGTGCGCCCCTGGTATACTAGTATTCAACAACCTCAAAGTTAAAGCGCAGGTAGAAGGTACTTTGGTGCCGGAGGCTTTAGCTCTGGAAAAACCTGTATTAGCTAAACGTTCGACTGTAGAGTTTTATGCATAAGCCTGATCTCCCAGGGCCCACGACGCCGGAGGATAGGGGAGACACGTACCCTTCCCCCACTTTTTTGTAAAGTACCTTTTTCTTTTCTTTTTTTTTTTCTCAGAGAAAATTCTAGATATAGAGGGCTTTTTTTAGAAATGAACGATTGTGCCTCTCCACTTCGAAACCTGTGTAGTCGGCCATGTCTTCTTATCTTAAATTAGTAATTGCTTTTCTCGAACAAATCTAACAACGTACAACAAAGACAATAAGGTGGATTAAACACTTTAGTTATAATCAAAGAACAAGAAAAGTCATATTTAGAAATTTATATTTAGAAGTTTTAGTTTTTATATCAAAAAAATATAAAATACAGTATGGTATTTCCATTTCTTTTATTGGTTAATTGTTTCTTTGTTTTTACGATTAGAGGTTAGAAGCAATAAACATTTTTTATGAAACTATCTATAATTATTTTAAAGAATAGTTATAATAAAAGAATTTTTATCATATTTAGGCTGCCTGAATGTTTAGATAATTTTATCATTTTTCTTTAGATATATTTATCATTTTATATTTTTTTTATGGTAACGTCACGATAGTATGAAAATATATACAATAATTTTTTAAATGCTATACTCCATCTAAATTATTTGAGGACTGCTATTTCCTTTTGAAAATAAATTTAATTTGAGTTGTGAGCAGAATTGGACTTGTCCACCGGGATGCCGGTGGAAGCCCTGGTGGGCCGCTGATATCTTACTTACAATGGGCCACTAATATAAATCGCAGTTGCTGCTACTTAAGTACAATAAAAATATATGAAGGAAAAATTATTAAAGTTATTGGGTACATGATATGTCAAAATATATTTATATGCAGTAAACAATTAGGTACCTCAATTGTTAATTGAGGTACCTAAGAGTTAAATAACACATTATTTATATGTTATGTCATTTTTTTTCAAGATTTTAAAGAGGGTCGCTAGAAATATTATTCCCCGAGCCGCCACAAAGAGCTAGTTCAACCCTGGTTGTGAGGATATAATATTTTACTGTGGAAATACTAACAAGTAATTTGTTTTCATAAAACTCACTACATGAACTCGACAAATTTGCAACTTCCGTGCGTGACCATACATGAACTGCAATTTGTGACTTTAGTTACAAAACTGCACACAGTGCGATTCTGTAACTATCTACAAATCTTTACTAATATATAAAACATTAATTAAAAAAAAGCTAAAACATATATTTTCTGAGGAATTAAATTTGATTTATTGAGTAACTTGCATTTTTCTGTTTCTTGCGAAATTCTTTTTCAAAATTAATTTAGTCTTTGATAACATTACTAATATATGCCATTCTTTGTTTACAATATGTTGTTTTTTTTTAATTTTATTAATTTGTTTGCTTTTTTTAAAAGAACTTTTTAAAATCGAATTTTTTTTCCTAAAAACCCCGTTTAGATTCTTTATTGAATTATTCAAACGTTTTTTAAATACCAGCAGCCATATTCACTCCGTTTGGCGTTTACAGCCGTATTGGTTAACGGCAAAAGTAAATTTAGTTTTCAGAAGGCTGTAAACGACCCTCTCGGTTTAGTTAAGGCGATTTACAAATTATTGGAATTCTTTTATTTGGAATCAGCATGGTTTTATCATCGTATTATGTCCAAACAAGAGCTTTAAATGGTATATATTTTTTTGCCTCAGGTTTTTTTAATATTTAAAGAAACTTTTCTTTTTTATATATAATATTCAAAACCTTTTTACTTACCGTAATAGTGAATCTAAAGAACACCGTTTCGGAGTCTTTAGATCAATTCCGCTTATCGGTGATAACATGAATTTAGTTAAAATCTTTTGAAAAAGTTCCTTAATTTACTATTGATTCTAGTTCTAATCGGATTTGACGTATATTAACTATATATAGCTGTCAAAACACAATATTTCTATCAATTTTCACAAAAAATACTAGAATTCCAATCAAGAAAGAGATTATAATTAAGAAAAATTGACAATAAACAATCAGAAGAGATCATATTGTTAAACTATAATGTTCATTTCACCTAAAAAAACGTGTTAATATAAAATCTTATTCAAATTTGGACGAGCGATTGTGATTTTAAAATGATTTAAAAAAAAAAAAAAGAATCCTCGGTCTGGGTTTTTTCGCTAGAATTATTTATATTTTATGATACCGCAAAATTTATTATTTTAATATTTTTCGTCTTTTCATAATTCACAGACACGATCATTTAAGGGAAATATGTCGTAGTCAACAGAGTATCATGCAGACGCTATAAGTGCCTTAACTACACCGTGTTAGAAAAATCTTTTCATCGAGAACTTTTAAAATACAAAATAAACTAAAAATTTAAAAAGTAAATTTATAAAACACACATTGACTTTTTGAGGTCTACTGTTCAATAATATTTTGCTATGTATAGTTGCTAATTTATTCTTTTTTTTTTTCTTTTTTTTTTAATAATTTAAATTGTTCTTATTAAATTTTATTATATTAATTGTTCTTTTACATTTAATACATATTGATAAAGTTGGTTTTGTTAATTATGAGGTCTTTTAGTTTTTACTTTAGGGTAATAAAATTATCCAATTTAGAAAGTTTTATACTTTGAGGTATTATTTTGTTGTATAAATAGGAGCCACGGTATACAATTAAAAATCTCGAAAATTTTGTGTTTTTTTTATGGGCAATGTGAAGTTTCCTATTCCTCGTGTGATATATCTGTTGGCGTTGATTTAAAAAAGTTATTAGTAAAATGAGTTGGGACAAGTCTGAGCTTATATTTGAGAATAAATAAAATATTTTGGTAGATGTTAATTTGATAGATACTAAAAGCATTCAAATTTTTAAGTAACGGATCGGCAAGAGTGAACTTATTTTTATTATAAATCAGTCTTGATGCGTATTTACTTCCCCAGGCAGTATTAGCATATGTTAAATAACTTTGTATATAAGAAAAGTAGAGAACTTTTAGATTTTCTTGGGAAAGTTTGTCTATATAAAGTATGAATATGCTTTTTGTTATTTTTGTATTTGATATTTTTATATGGGTTTTCCAAAAAATCATTTCGTCAATAATTATCCCAAAAAATTTAATTATTTCAGTTCTTTCGACGTTTATGTTATCAATTTTTAGTAAGCATGCTTGTAGTATGCTTGGTATTTTGTTTTTTGCTGGTTGGAAAGAAACAAGATGTAGTTTTTTTTTCTGTATTTAAAGATAATTTATTTACTTTAAACCAAATGACTCTCAAGACCTCGTTCACAGATTCAAAGAGACTTTTAATTGATGCTGATGAATAAAACTAATTTGTGTTGTTAGTAAACTTTATTGCATTGAGTTTTTTTAGTGAATGTGGAAGATCGTTAATATAAATTAAACATAAAAGAGGACCAAGAATGGAGACTTGGGGAATTCCGCATTTTATTTTTAGTAAATTTGAATATTTATTATCGTTCGAAATAATACATTGTTGTATGTTGCACAAATAACTAATCTAGGTTAGTATTTTTATCTCTGTGTTTTACCATTTTTTTTCAGTGAGATATCATGACTAGTTGTGTCAAATGCTTTGGATAAGTCTATCAAAGTTCCTAATACAAATTGCTTTTTTTAAAAAGAATCACTTTTGCTCCTAACTAAATCTAAAATTGCATGTTCTGTTGAGTGGTGTGCTTGAAAGCCAAATTGTTTTTTGTTTAAAAATTTGTTTTAAATTAGGTATTCATATAATTTATTGTTGATTACTCGTTCAAGTATTTTAGAAAAAGTTGGAAGTATTGAGATTGGTCTGTAACTGTTTATTAGAAATGTTTCACCGGTTGTAAAAATAAGAACAATTTTAGCTACTTTTAATTTATCTGGTACATTTCCAGTTTTAATTGATGATTTAAATATTTCGAAACAGGGTTGGACTAGCTCTTTGTGGCGACTCGGGGAATAATATTTCTAGAAACCCTCTATAAAATCTTAAAAAAAATCACATAATATATAAATAATGTGTTGTTTAACTCTTAGGTACCTCAATTAACAATTGAGGTACCTAATTGTTTACTGCATATAAATATATTTTGACATTATCATGTACCCAATAACTTTAATAATTTTTCCTTCATATATTTTTATTGTACCTAAGTAGCAGCGACTGCAATTTATATTAGTGGCCCATTGTAAGTAAGATATCAGCGGCCCGCCGGGGCTTCCCCCGGCATCCCGGTGGACAAGTCGAACCCTGTTTCAAAAATATGTTTGCGTATCTCCAAAAAAACATTAAAAATAATTACTGCAAATTACATTTATACCTGGACCCTTGTTTATTTTAAGAGAGCTTATTGGATTTTCGAGTTCATCAATCGGCATCTGAGATCGAAAGGTGATCTCTTATTTTAGTAACTGGATCATTCCTAATATATGTTATAACTCCACCTCCTCATTTGTTAGTTTTTCTTTCAGATGATAATAATTTGTAATTAGGAATTTCTAAGTTAGAATTTACTCTGCATGATTTGTCAGAACACCACGTTTCTGTTAGGCATATGGGGTCGTTCATAATGTAAGCCATGCTATTTTTTTCAAATTTCAACCCCCTCCCCTTCCGGCCACAAACTGTCACATATTTGTGCACTCACCTAAGAAGTATATCACATATTTCTTCCTCTCCTCCCCTCTAAAACAAAAAAAAAAAAAAACAAATCATTACGAAATTTTCAACATTCTAACAACATAGTAATAGCTATTTAACTTGTACGGACGTGTTCAGAAAATCATTTTACATCTTTAATTATTAATTCTTCTGCATTTAGCTCAGATATCTCTGGATCAACAAACTCGGCAACTATTGGAAACTGGTCAATAATAACTTGCGACATATTCAAGACCGGTGTGATAGGGGTGTAACCCCCCCCCCCCCTTCATCAATGGTTTTTAGTCGGCAAACTGGACCCTTAGTCGGCAAATTGGACCCTTTTAGACTAGTTTTTTTTACTAGACCCTTTAGTTAGTCAGCAAATGTTGACCCTTTCGATATAGGTTAGACAGTCGGCAAATGTCGTCATGGCAGTCGGTAAATTTTGGAGAACGAGGACCTTTTTTTTTTTTTTTGTCGGCAAAAGTTGTAATGGCACCTCCCCCCCCCCCACGTGACACCTACTCGCGCCGGCCCTGACCATATTTCAGCAAATGTTTGCCCAGCATACTTGAAAATTCTTCTCTCTAAATAATCATCTATTGATCTGCCCTGTGAATTGAGATGGCTACCATAACGTTCATGTGGTAATATAACACCAGAAAGTTCTCTGCTCAATGGAGCCATTTGACGTTCCACTATATTAAAAGCACTTCTACCTGGCGCATTGGTTGCAATAAATAAAGCATCTAGATTATTTTAAACAAAATGGTGGGTAATAACATCTATGACTTTTTGATAACGTGGATTTTCATCTGGTCCTCCATCCACCGTGAAGACAACAATAGGCTTAATTGTCTTATCTCTGCCGTCTCTTGTTATTGCATCGAATTCGTCTTATTGTAAAAATTTCTCAAAGTATAAACGAAGAGCAAGAGCAGAAGAAAATGAATGTTTGCCTGATTTGCGGATATGACGCGGAGCTGAATAAGTAACAGCGTCTGGATTACCAATCCATCTTTTTGATGCAAATTCCAGCATATAATGATGGAGTAAGCTAATGTCTTGCTGCAACAACCCAATCGTGGTCTGGCAAATTGATGCGATATTCAACATGCATAAGCAATGGAGCTTTGTCATCTTGGCTAATAAAACAAACTTCTTTTGGTCTCGGTATAGACGACAACTCTTTTAGATGTCTCAAGGTTGTTATTCAGAATTTTCCATCAATGTGTTTTGAGTGTGACTTATTCTGAGATTGGATCAGTTTAATTGGTACTGTTGATATGTGTCTTTTTCCTTTCAAAGTTGAACTTCGTCGTGGCATTAGTCGAGTGTAAACGGTGCTCCTTCTCACCTGATAACCATCTTTATTTAGTTGCTTATTCAATTCATCAAGTGTTTTAATACTGAGATACATATCAGTTTGTCGTCTTTCATGAGCAGCTGATCCATGTAAAGCAATATCAACAATGGCTTTCAGGAAAAGTGGTTGATAAATTTCAACAGAAGGTTGACCTGTTTTATCTTTTGCTTTCAAAGCATCTCCAGGACTCTCTGCACAAATTTTAGCAGAGTTTCTCTCTTTTTTTCTCTAGTTTTTTTCTGTCTTGCTTGTTTTTTCTTTTTTTTTTATTAAACTTTTCTCCAACATATCTACTTTTCTTCTTTTCTCAAAAAGGTCTGCTTCTTGATCATTTGTAATAATACCACTGTCTTTTTTTTATTTAGTCCAACTAAATCACTCTTGATAACATCAATTTAAACTTTTAGTTCATCTTGAACTTTTTATATTTTATATTTTTCTACATTTTCAGCACCAGACATTGATGAAGTTATCATAGAACATTTACAAGAAGAAGTTTTATATTTATTACCCCCTACAACAGTATCTGGTAATTTTGGTAGAACATCCGGGGCCGATAATTTACGAGGTATAGTTTTCGCATCGTCATGTCGTAATGATTGATCTGCCAAGAAACTCATCAGTGTACCTTTTTTCTTTTTGAATAGAGCATCATCTTCTCTTAACAGGGAGTTTACTTTAGCAGAAAGATTATCTTCAGATTTCACTTTACTCCAAGTATCATTAACTTCCTTTTGACAATCTTGTTTCCTATTCTGTGAATATGCCTTAACATAGGCATCATAAAGTGACGCGTGTAACTGTTCTTTGTCCGTCTTTATATCATGAATTACCTGGCTAAGAATTAACTAGCTACTATCCTATTTACACTTTTATTTAACAATAATCTTTGTTTCCTATTGGCTATTTAAAGCATGATAAAGTCTTTTTACTTAGCTCTTATATATTATATATTTATTTAGTTATATATTTTTGCTTAAATATAAATGTAACTAAAACTCTAATGTTTATATAATGTCATAGCATTCACAAAAATAAATAATTTAAAAGATAATGTTTTTTAAATGTTTTATTCACTTATTTAAACCCTCCATTTAAAATTCAAAACTTAAATTATACGTTCTTAATTTAATGATTTAGTTTTAATATTTAGTTTTGTTTTAAAAATGTCTTTTACAGCCTTCTCACAATCACTCCAGTTTTCTTCAGGAGTTTCTTTTATGTCATCAATACATAAGTTGTTCCGTCTCGAGCAATTCTTTAAGTCAATAGATTTTTTTTTCAACATCAAAATTTCATTATCATATTTTGTTTTAATAAGAATAAATTTATCACTAGCTTTCTCTACTCAGAAATTTAAGCTGACTTTTATTTCGTTAACTTCATTTTCAATCCTGCGGATATTTAACTTTTTATTGTTTATTTCAGCGTCCATTTTATCTAATCTTGCTGTTATTACTTTGAAGTTCGAACTAATTATTGATGTGAAGTTTTTTTCATTATCTTTAAGTAGTCTCTCCGTTTCTGCTAGTATCCTTTTTTTAATCTTCTTGTTTACTTGGGATAATTTTTTTTATATTTTCAATATTTATTTCCATTTTTATTGTAAGTTAAGTTATTCTCAAAATAAATACGTTTTACTCGTCTTGAGCAGCAAACGCAAAAAAACTTGCAACTTTGCAAATAGTTCTTTAAATTTCCTGGGGTGTGGGATAGCTTAGCCACAACTTCCAGACATGAAGGAAATTTCAAGTATTTATATGTTTATACTTATATCAAATAAGGATGTTTTGCAAAAAATTGCTATGATTGGAGCCTAAGTACATAAATAGCCTTAAATTTTATCTTCACCTCTTCCGAACGTGAGAGCAACAAGTTAATATTTACCGATAAATTTTAAACTTTGTGAAATAGTCTTAGTGTTCTCTTATCTATTATTAATCTCTTAGTGTTCAACAATTATGGACTTATAAAATATGTTACCCCTCAAATTGAGAGAGTGTATGCTTTTTATGGTCATAGTTTTTGAATTCTCAAAGATAATTGTGTGAATTTTAAAACTTATTGAAAAATGTAGATTTAGTTAAGAACAGCAAAAAAAATATTTTAACTTTTTGCTCTCATGTTTGGGGGATGCGTGGCAAATATGTTAGATCTTTTTTATGTTCCCAAGCTTCAATCATCGCAATTTTTTGCAAAGCATCCTTATTTGACATAAGTATAAACATATAAATGTTTGGAGTTTATTCCATGTCTCTAAGTTAATTATTTCAAACATCGAAAAATGC
>NC_061166.1:33775990-33848490 GCF_022113875.1 Hydra vulgaris | reverse complement strand
CTATTGTTATTTGTAACAATGAATAGCGCGGATATCTTGGCTTTTAAACAATACGTTTAACATCCATCTATTAATACGTCCTTGGTGTTACCAATAAATTAATTGACATACTGTTGAAAAACACAGACCAAAATGGTTGCTTATCGTTACTGCAACTTTCTGTTCAACTGAAACAGTGTTTCTAAAACTAGTGTCTTGTTTTTATAAATATTGCTAATTCTGAGCATTAGTATATAGAAGCTTCTTTTGACATTCATATATTCGCAACCCAGTCAGATTCTGTCCAATTCTTATTTATATTATCAAATTAAGTGTTGAGATTTCGATTTTTTCCAAGTTAACCGAGGTGAAGATAATTAGATTTCTTAATTGCAAATAAAAATTGTTTGTAATTCTTCATTTCGTGAAGTTTCCATTTTGTTGATGTTTTTAAAAAATACTTAAAAGTTGACATGACTAAAGTATTTTCAAGTATAGTTTTTATTTGAGTTAATAAATTTAAGTTATATTCGGTTTCGTAAAAATAAATTATTATTTGAATTGACAATCAAAATAAGATTGCAAAAAATGTTTTTAAATTCTCATAATAACATCATTATTTAAAAGTCAATGAGAGCATTTTTGAAGCAAGTTTATGTTTTTGGGTAAAAGTAAAGTGCTATGTAAAATTTTTATTGCTTTGTATATTTAAGTTTTAGGAAAAAATCTTGGAGAATGAACGTGAAAATTTGCTGGCCACCTCGATTATATACATTTAAGTTAATCAACAACACTAGTATTAAAAAGGCATTCATATTCAACATTATATTATCTAACAAATGGTCACAGTCTTATAATCTCAGTCTTATAATTAACAGGAAACATTTTATGCATCAAATTCCTCTATTCATGAACATTATGTTTAGGAACATTAGACATCAGTTTAGATTTTGCGTCCAGATAATTGTAGTCTTTTGTAAAATCTATGATTTTTAATGTTGCACTAATAGCGTTTAAAACTCAAGCTAGTATAGAACAATATATTCAACAAACTAATAAATGTATAACCTAAAGATACAATCATATTATTTTACATAAAAAACACAATAGTTATCAAATAACATCAGTAAATGATAGGAATCAGCACTTTATCAGCAAAAATATAGCCGCAAGGTTTCTGATAAAAGTTTATTCTGAAACAGTCATCTATCTGATACACAATCACCCAGTTAGGAGATAAAAAAACTAGTTGTCCCAGCTAGTTTTTGTTAAACTTTAAATTAAACATTAATGGTATTGATATGTCTATAACTAAACCAAGTTTGCTATCATGAGGTTAAAATTTTTTTGTTATATTGTGCTTTATAAGCACAAAATAAAGGTCTTTTATCATCAAGCGTGATTGAAGTAAGTTTTAACTTTTTTTAAAGAGCTACATTACCATTTAAAATAAGTCTAAAAAAAAAAAAAAATTTTTTTGGTCATCTGATGTTTAATTTTGGTATGAAATATGTTTACTTTGTTCAAGTGAAGCTTATTTTTCAAGTTCAATATTTCAATTAAGTTGCTGCATTAAATTGAAAGTAAAAAATTTAAAATTCTGTTTTGTAAATATTGTGTCGAAAATATTTAGAAAAAGTAGGCTTATTCTTAGGTGGTTTGGTGTCATAATTTATTTTCTCAGTATAGTTATTAAGCTCCATATCGTAGATAATAACATTGATAAAGATCCTCGTTTATATACTTTAGAAGACATTACTCATTTCTTTTTTGGATCTAATTAGAAATTGGAGCAACTTCGATTTTATGAAATGTTATGGATTGCTTTAATCCAGTCTCTACGTCTTCTTCTTTTAAAAGCTGGTTTTCCAAAAGAAACTATATAAGTTTTAAATCCACATTAGTTTTCACATCTTTTTGAGTAACTGATGACATAACAACTGGTTGAAATAATATAATTCTTGTTAAAAAATTAATAAGTGAATAAATTTCCTAACAAAACATACAAACATCATAATGTTTTTTGCTGTAGAGTTTTTGATTATTTTTTTTTGCCTACAAGAATGGGCACGCATGTTTTTCTGAAAACGAGAATGTAACGTTTGCAAGTCATCAATTATTCAGCGTTTTTGGAGTAAATTCCTTAGCTTTACGTGAATAAAAATTTGAGCGAGTTTCCTAAAAGTTTTCTTCACGTAAAGCTGAACAATTAATCCAAAAACGCTGAGTTAAAGTAATTGCTTTTTTTTATTTACCCGGCCTAACGTCTAACTATTTTTGATAAATGCATTCCCAAAAGTTTTTTTAAAAAAGGACAGAAAATTGCCACTTTGTTGAGTTTTTAGTAACACTATTATTTTTCAAACGACTTGCACCCCCCCACCAAACTTTTTAATAAAAAAAAAATTGTTCACGTCTCTTCTAATATCCGCATACATAAAAAAAGTATCGCGCGCGCTCCCATATCCAAAATTTAAAAAGTACGACCCACCCTCATGTGCACAATCAATGATTATAACTTCAAACTAGTAGGACTATAAATACAGATAAAAAAAGATGTAGTAATGAAGTCATTTAGCCGGATTCGAACGCTTGTAGCATACATCATGTAAGTCATTATTGCAATAAAACAGATTTCACTAGAAAAAAAGCAAACACTCAAGTCTCTTCCAAATTTAGCAACATCAAAATTAAAAAAAAAAAGTGGATATGGAGACAACATTACACAACAAATATAATAGATATAAACAACAGATTTATTTTCAACACAGATATAGACAGTAAAATGTAAGAACCGCATAATACAGAAGTTCTCACTTCAACTTGCAATAATAAACGCACATAATGATAAACAATAATAATATTAAACGAAGAAAATTAAAAGAGAGATTAGTAGCATCTTGCCATACCCGATAAGCAAATATAGGCGTAATTACATTAGTACTAATTGAATCTATATTTGTTCAAACCCAATAATAAACCAATCAATCAATCAATCAAAGTTTACAAAGAACTAAAAATAATGAAAGGTGATTAAATCAAACAAAAATAGCGAAACAACGGCAACGACGTCTGTTGCCGCAGCTGACAGACGTGGAACCGAAAACAAAATTGATTATATATTTATTCAATGATTGATGTAAATTATTTATGTGGCCAAAAAAAATTACTAACCAAAGAATAATATTAGAGTATAATTTTGCGGCCGCATCCAGATATATACTAGGATTACCACTTTATTTAGATAAGCCACTGCCTCAACTACTATCTAGGTTTGTTGCTGCTTTCATTGTTTATGTTAATGAACTTTAATTATTATTACTACTTGTTATTAGGCTGTATATAGTCGAGCTATCAATGATTCAACTGTATATATTCATATAACATAAATGTCATTTAAAAATACACAGAAATAACAAAACAACAATTGGTTAAGCAAGTTTTTATACTAAAAAAATATATATCTTTATATTTTTAATACTTGTAATACAGTATCAGTACAGTTAAAATAACTTCAAAACGTGAAGTTTAAGGAACTAGTATTTCGTCTAAACATAACGCTTAAGTTGTAAAATATAAAAATGAATGTAAAGCCAAACATTGAAAAAAAAAATGCTACTAGATGCGATTGCGCAACTCCAACCTTTATTTACAAATATTACTTTAGAGTGCTATTATCAATTTCCATTTACAATTCTCAAATCTTTAATGGAACCAAATTGTTGACCATACCACGGATTTGATGCATATACCTTGACATTTTGAAACGATTTTGAAACTATATTTAAGACATTATTAGTGTTTGTTCCATTTATATACATCCTAAATGAATAAATTCCATTGACTTTTTCATGAGATATTTTAATATCTGACCACGTATTGAGCGGTAATTTGGGTGTTTTAATATAAACGCTACTTCCAGACCAAACATGCATTCCTGTATCATTATAAAAATACATAGCAGGAATCCTACTCTCAGGTCCACCAACAGTCAAATGAATAACACTTCTCCATTCTACCAAATATGAAGTGGGCTTTATCTTAAAAGAAATAGAATATGTTTCTTTCAGTATTGGCAACAATCCAAGAAAATTATCCATCTTCAATACCTCTTCAGTAGAAAAAACAAAATCTAAATAGAAATTAAATCACACGATTGTTCACAAGAAATATTGATAACAAGAAGTACTGTTAACAAAAACGCTTATACAAACAAACTTCAATATTATATTTTGTTATTAAACAAACCCTACCTTTTGTAACAAGCTCAACATTTGTCAACGAAATGTTATCTAAATAAAATAGACAACTAAGCTGCATCAAGCGTAAAAATAAAAGTATATAAAAAGACTACATAAATAAAAATCTATATCAAGCATGTTGAACCTATCAGTGAGTTTCCACTAGTTCGTTTATCTATTTACAGGAAAAGGAAAAAAAAAAAAAATTACACCGAGTATGCATAATTTAAATGTCCATTTTTTTCCGAAGTAAAACTACTGACATGATTATTACTGTTTCCATAGAAAAATGGACAAATTGAAACCCACCTTAAGGATTCAACTTTACTAAATGCAAAAAAGTACAATGCTTATCCTTTACTACCAAATTATTTAAAAATTATAAAAAGATTAAAAAAACTGTAAGAACTTATGAAGCAAATTCTAAAATGGATAAAAACTTTACCTATAACACCATTAGATCCATTTTATATTACTATTATTATTTTTTTAATGTATCAGTACTATGTCATCGTTTATTATGTATAATAAGTGCTTTTAAAAGCCTTAATAATTATTTAAACCAATCTTGAAACCTGTAGGAATATGTTAAGACATTCTAGAGAATCTGTTACGCAAAGTGCTTCTAAAAGAGCAGCAGAAGCCATCACTGCTGCTTTAAGACTACATAAGATACTAGTTTTTGATTTTGATTTCTTATTTTATTTAAATAAGAACAGTTTATTAAATATGCCTATTCAAACTGGAACGACTATAAAAGATAAGACCAGAATGTAAAAAAAGTTTAATGAACTGATAAACCAAACAATGTACTAATATGTGAATAAATTTAAAAGAAACTTTTAGCAATTCTATTTTATCGTGGAAAGCAATCATACCAACTATACCAAAAAACCACTAGAAAAAAAGGTTGCAGTGTGCCATTCATTGAAGATGTAAAATTTAAAAGTGTACCATTTACGTCCGTTGTCTAAAAAACAAATCTGAGATCAAACTTATTAAAAACTTACTTTAATTTACATTTTTGTATGTAAATCTGAAGTCTTTGGCATAGCAGTTAGCCAACTAAAAATACACGAAACTAAATACCCCATAGTTTATTTAAAAACTATTATAAACTAATGTCTCTTCTTCTTCTTCTTCCTTCTCAACTTCTTACTCTAATACTTCTCAAACAAAAACTTTCCTTTTCTGATTAATAATTTAACTTCCTTTCTGATTAATAATTTGTTTATAATAAATAAATCAGTAATCATAAGTTGAAAGTTTAAACTATTATCTTTGCATAATGCTCAAAAAGAAATAGATAAAATAATACTTGAGGGCATATTAATCTGGAATCATTCAAATCTTTTAATATATTAAGTCAAAATGTAACAGCCAATAAAATTAAGTTTTTAGTGGTACGCAAGAAATAAAACCCAAATAGATGACTTTTTATTTATTTTACTGTCCACAAATAATCAGTTAAAAAATCTCAAGCTAAAAAGTTTACTGATCTTAAATTTAAAAAACTTTGCCAATTCTACATGCTTAACTCTATTAAGAACGTTTATTCAAAATTACTTCTCCCCAAAAAGCATAAAAAACTTATTTAAAAAACACTACTTTAAATAATGTATATGCCTGATGTGAGTATCTCATTAAAAAATGGGTTCTAAAACAGATAAGCTTTATTTTTAAAGCAATTTCTGGCTAGATGCCAAGAAATTTATCAGCTAAATTAATATTTAAATATAATAGTAATAAATATTAAAATGATTTATCAAAGAATGTAGCAATTTCAATTTCTTTATAAGTACCTGCTTTTCCATTTATAATTGCAAAATCTTTTATGAAACCATCTTGAGTTTGATATGATTGATCTGAAGCATAAACATAAACATTTTTAATGGACTCTGGCAGAACATTTTCAACTACAAAAACTTTTTCTCCATTCAACTTTATTGTATACACATATGCAACATAATCTAACTGTTGACTTATTTCAATGTGTGACCACGTGTTAAGAGGAATAGGAGCTGTTTTAAATGAACTGTCAAGATTTCCACTTTGAGGAACAGTGATAGAAAGACTGCCATCACCACTGTTATGAAACCACACTCCTGGAACTTTATCATCAAATACATTCGCATCAGAACCAATGTTGAAACGAATAACATTGTGCCAACCTTCAGAATATGAGTTTGGTTTCACATCAAAATAAATTTTATAAGCTTTATCTAATATTGGAACAATTGCCACTAGTTTGTTTTGAACCAAAGGCGTTTCTCTATCTTCTATTAGTTGCTCTAAAATGTTGTAAAATGTATTTTAAATATGTTTTACGCAAAATTATTTATTGTTTGTTATACATGAACTATAATTGATAATAAAATAAATTAAAAAACAAAGAAACAACTAAAACCAAACATTTATTGGGTATTAATTTTTAAACAAGCTTGTTCTTGAAGCAAATTTTAAGAAAGCCAGCTCAAAAATTTTTTAATCAAATAAAAATACTTATAAAAATACAAATATTAAATTAATACGATTGCATATAATAGTGAATTTATAAAATCAACAAAAAACCCCTTTTTTCTTGTTATTGCAGTAAGATATATTTCAAAAGCATATGCGACCTGCAAATACTTAACCATCTGTATATGCGACCTGCAAATAACCATCACCTAAAATGACTTTTGCAGAAATACTAATTGCAAAATTTATTAAACACCCTGTCCCTCAGACAATGCATCTGATAATCATCTTTCCAATTTTGTCATAATTTCTTTCCTAAAATATCAACCTGGCTAAAAAACCAAAACTTTAAACTGAATAGTCCTAAAGTTACAATGCATAACTTTTGCCATATGGTTAACCTATAAAATTTAGGACCAATAAATTTTTAAAACAAATTAATAAACAACAAGGAAATTAACTCTTATGCAAATCTAAATTTACTTATCATAATTAATTATCATAATTAACATTCTCTCCTTATTTAACTTAAACAACTGTTGTGAATAATATACAACTTTATAACACATTAACTAATATAATTTTATGAAAAATTTAACTAATCATCATAATTTTTTTTTAAAATGCCTTCGCCTCCAACAAGGCTGCAAGCAACCACTAATTAGAGTTGGAAGTTATTGGAAGAGAAAAGATAAAGATTGTAGAGCAAGAAAATGATTGACAGACGACTTAAAAGATTGTAAATTATATGAATCAGGAAAGCAAGATAAAGGAAGCGAATTCCAAAGAACTGATGTTCTAGGAAAAATGATGTTCTAGAGGAATAAGAGTTTTTAGAGCTCTTAGGAACCGTAACAGAAAAAGGATGAGACTTAATTGAATGACAAGTAACACAAAAACAAATTTTAGTAGATGGCACAAGAGACACTAGCTCTTTAGAGCAGTGCTCGTTATAATATTTGTATAAAAGAGAAAGAGAAGCAACATTACAACTATGATAACTAATGATAACTAATATGCAATAATAGTAAATTGTTATTCATTGATACTAAATAGTGAATTTTTCTTGTTTTAGTTATTCAAATTTATTCGGGACGCTGAATAAGCACAAATTGGCATATGTGCAAAATGGCAAAAGTGCGAAGCATTGCAAAAACTGGCATAAGTGCGAACTGGCATATGTGCGAATGGGTATAAGTGCGCCAAAAGATTTTACAAACATTGGCATAAGTGCAAAACAGTTACAAAAACTGGCAGAAGTGCAAACTGGCATAACTGTGAATTGGCATAAGTGCCAATGTTTGGAAATTTATTTGGCAGACTTATGGTCAAAAAAATGACTTATCAAGTTTAATGGTAAAAAGTGTCATGGTATACATATTGGAAAAAACAATCCAAATCACAATTACTCTATACTCAAATAAAATAAAGACAATATAAAAACTTTGGAAAAGTCAATGTATGAGAATAATATCAATTTCTTGGCTAACCTTAAGTAATAGCAACTTGTGATTAGCTTTGCATCTCAAGCAAACTAAGTGCTTGCATGATCAAGCAAACCTTTATTTATATTGACAAATAGATGTTTCATGATTTTAAACTATAATTGCCTACCATCTTGGATACAGTATTGCTGAACATCTATATTGGAATGAGTACATAATTGACTAAGAAAATTTCTTAAAAGAATAAGATACGAAAAAAGACTCAAGAGTTTAAAAACAAAGGTGGCTATATAAATTATTAAAGTTCCTTAGAATCTTTGAAAGATAGTAAGTGCGCTAACATATTTGCGCACCTTTTTTGATCTTATTTTTGTCACTCTTATTGTTCTCTAATTAAATTAAAGATAATAATAAAATTTGAAAGTTTTTAATTCTGTTTTCTTTTATCATTAAATTAAAAAAATTATTCATTTTTTCAAAGAACACTCATTTGAAGTTGACTGCGATAAAAAAAAAAAAATTATGCGTATGCAAATAGTGAAAGTGCTGAATTTATATATATATATATATTATTATTATTATTTACAAAGACTATTGTATATATACAATAATCTTTGTACACTTAGCATAAAAGGTCATTGATGGCATTAAACTGAAGTAAAGACCTGCAGGGGTTTCAATACATACACCAACTGAGGGTTTTGGTATTGACATTAATCTGTATAAGGATTCAAAATACCGCAACTATATAGATGTAAAAAACTTTGATTCTATAAAAACAAAACTTAATTTTTTTCATTACTCCTAAATTTTTTTTTAAAAGATTTTTTAGAACATTTAGATGAAAACATAACAAACAAAATACCATCAAATTATCTTTATCATAATCAAGAGTATTCTATAAAAAATGTTACTTAAAAATATAGCAAAATGACAGAAAAAAACAAAGAAAAAATGTTAAAAGTCAACGTATATGTAAAAAAATAAGCATAGAGACTGTCTATAGAGTCTATAGATAGAGCATGAGCTCCTAAGCAAAAAGTCATAATTAACTCAAAGTCATAACTTTGGGCTCCGTATGTGGCCTTGAGAATGCACACCAATAACAATAATAGGGACATCATCGATGCACAACATGGCACTGTTAATACTTTGATATTTTACAGCTGTTGATGGAATCGGCCACTCAGAGAACTACCAAAGGGTGAGTCAAGAATGAGTCAAGCTCTTTTAAAACTTAAATCATACCAAAAGTAATCCAAAATATAAAACATAAACCCTAACTCCTTACTGTTTTAATATATTATTTACAAATATTTGTGAGTCTTTGAAGTCTGTCAAGCAACCTTCCATCAGTTAAATCTTACCTCTTGAAAATTTATCAGACTTGCATTTTCTTAGTGAGAATAATTTAAATTCTGGAAAGTCTTTCATTGGATCTATGTGTTGTTGGGTTTTATCCTTTGATTTGAAAAGATTCCAATAATCACATCCTTGTGAATATATATACGTATCAAATCACACAGTCAGCATTTGTTCTTTTGAAGAAAAAAGTCTTTTGAACATTTAAAAGACGATTAGAACATCTACTAAACGTTTATAAGACATCCTTATAGGAACAAATGCTGGCTGAGCACCTATTTGTCATGAAATCAAGTTTGAATCTTTTGACCATTATTTTTTGTGCTTCCACTTAGCATCTTTTCACTCTATTACCTTTCTCTTTGTTCTTTATCATTCTCCTTTTTTCCAAGACTGCACTCTTTTAGATGTAACTTCTGATCATATTGACCATACCCTCTCTTTACCCCTCCACCAAAATTGTTGTTAATGGCAACTTTAATGCTCATTGCACTGACTTGGCTTTAACACCACTGTGCTTGGCTTTAACACCACTGTGTGTGCAATGACTTGGCTTTAACACCACTGACACTGCTAGTACTAAAGCCTATAACTTCTGCATTTCTTAATCTTTTATGCAGACAGTTAACTTTGTTAATTTTCAAGATAACCCTTATCACTAACCTTAATTCCTTGATTTGTCTCTGACCCTAACTTGTGTTTAGTTTTTTCTTGCTCTCTTTTAAATGTTTCGACCATGCAATAGTCTCTATAAATCTTTCATTTCTATTTCAAACTCAACCTATCATTGTACTGCTTACTACAATCCCAAAATTAACTGGAATTCTTTTTGTCATTTTCATTGTTATGGTCTTTGGGCTGATATTATTTCTCTCTCCTCTGATAAATGTGCCTCTTATGTAACCTCCTTAATTCAGGCAGGAAAGCAAACTTTTATTCCTTCTTGTTGGTTTCAAGTCAAGCTTCATTCTAATCCATGGTTTTCATCTTAATGTCCAGCTGCTATATCTACAATGAACTTCCAATATCTTGAACAAGGGACCAAGAAAATAGCTTGAGTTTGCAAAAGTTCGGTTTTCAAATGATGTTTATGAGATATTGGGTTCAATGGGGATTTTAAAGTATTTAGATTTACTGGAACTTTAAGATATCAAAGGTTCAAGTTATTGGAAGTTACTGTAATTGTTATCATTTTTCAACTTTTCTAAAAGAATAAATCTCTCTCAAAAGAATAAATCTCTGAAAACAAACAAATATTTATAATTGCAAGAAATCGATGTAAAAAAATCTGTTTGATGCTAAGCTCCATTATTCTCAGTTTATTAAATCCAGAACCTTATTTCAGAAGTAAGGCTCTACAAACTTTTTAAAAATCTTTAACATCATTAACTAGGGTAAGTCTAACATTCCTCCTCTTTATTATGGGATTGATCTTATTGCGATCTACCTCTCCCAAAGATAAACTTGAACTATTTGCTAAGAATTTTTCTTTTAACTTGAATCTTGAATCTTATGGCCATTTTCTTCCTTCCATTCCAATTAAAGAGCTAAACCCATTGTTAGACATTCAAATCACTCTTCAGTTGTTACACGCTTCAGTTGTTAAAATCATCTCAATTAAACTGTTTTATGACTTGTGGTTCAGACAACGTTTTAATCATAGTCTCACAAAAATGTTTTTTTTCTCTTCAATTCTCCATAAATTACCATAAAGTGTTTCACTGAGTCTTGTTTTCCTGCCTGCTGGAAAATGGCATCTGTTGTTCCAATTTTCAAAAACTTAGGAGAAAATTCTGACTCCTCCAATTATTTTTCGATCAGTCTTCTTTCTCTTATTAGCATGGTCTTTGAGTCTTTGATCAAAAAATTTCTTACATCCCATCTTGAGTCAAAAAACTTACTGTCAGACAATCAAGATAGCTTTTGATTGTCTCTGTGGCTGACTTGCTAATTGCTGTGACTGAAAAATTCTATCATGCATTAGATGGATGTGAAGAGGCTAGGGCTATAGCTCTTGATTTATCTAAAGTTTTCAACAAAGTTTGGCATGCTGGTCTCCATATGTTTGTTACATTTGGTATATCTAGGAAATTTTTTGACATTTCTAAATTGTTTTTTCCTAACCTCTTTATCAAAGTCACCCTCATATGCCAAAACTCTTCTTCATTTCAAGTAACTTCTGGGGTACCTCCAGGTCCTATCCTTGGTCCTATTTTGTTTCTTATCTACATTAATGATCTTCATAGCAACCTTACATCTAAAGTAGCTTTTTTTATTTTTTCAATTTTTTTTTCTAGCAAACTCTAACTTAATAGCGGTTGCTTACAGCCTTGTTGGGAGTGAATAAGAAAAATTAGAATTAAAAAAATATTTTACAATAATTGCAAAATTTTCTTTTTATCCCATCATAAAATGTCTATTTCATTATAAAATTAAAAATGTACATTAAAAACATACTTTGTTAAAATGTGAAAAATGTGTAGAGGTGGATTAGTTATGTCACTTACAACATGATGTGTGGCACTTTTATTTTGGACAGGGTAAACAAAAACCTGGGTCCACCACTGATGTGGATTAACAAATTATCAGAAAAACTAACAAATTTAACAAAAACTATAGTTAGATACTAATGTAACAATTGAATACAGAGGTCACATGTTTTTTAAAATGTAGTAACTGTATATCATATCAAATGCGTTGATCACATTTTTATTTAGTGTTTAATTATAATAATCTAACTGTAATTATTTTGTTTATAGAAAAAATGTTGTGATACTGTAGGCTTAAACATTGTTAACAGTATTTTCTTTGTATATAAGCATTTTTAAAATAGAAATAAAAAACTTTTGACCAGTAGTATATATACATATATATTTAAACTTATGCATATGTATAAATATATGCATAAATGTATTTATGTTTGTATATACATATATATATATAAATATATATATATAAATATATATATATATATATATATATATTGTATATGCATATACAATATATATATATATATATATATATATATATATATATATATATATATATATATATATATATATATATATATATATATATATTGTATATGCATATACATATACATATACATTTTAAACACAATCAATATTACAAAGAGCTTTTGAAAAAGGTAAATTTTATCTTACCAACATTTCCGTTAAAAATTCTCAGATCTTTAATACTACCAAGTTGCACATTATACCAGGGATCAGCATTATACACTTTAACATTTTCAAATGAATGTGGATCTGTGTTTTCAATGTTTATATTTAACTTCCCATCTACATAAACTCTAAACAAATATACTCTATTAATTCGAACTTGAGATATTCTAATACTGGACCATTCATTCAAGGATAGTGCTTCAAGTGTGATAAATTCACTATTAGGATTTCCACTGATTGCAGACCAAACAGAGAGCTTCCCTGTGTTATAATAAAAATATACACTAGGAGTTCTAAATCCAAATTCACCTGCGTCTCCTTCGATAGTCAAATGAATAACATTTTTGTATTCTGATACATACATAGTGGGTTTTATTTTGAAAGAAACTAAATATGTCTTTTCCAAAAATGGCAAAGTTGCAATCAAGTTATCTTTTTTTAATACTTCTTCAGAAGTCACTTCAACAAAATCTATGGTGAGAAAATGTTTTAATTAAAAAGTTTATTCTATTTTAAAGTTTTATTTAAAACGATCTTTTTAAAAATGTTTAGAATATCAGCACCAAAACTACAATTCAAAGAAATTTAATTATATAATGAATATGTTTACAGCATAGTTTTTAAAAATTACTACATGAAACTGGTTATGTTACATTAATGCTAAACAGCCTACAATGTAATCAAATAAATTACAAAATAAATATACTTTATTATTTAATATATATGTATATCACAACTACAACCAATTACATACTTCATAGAAAAAACTGGACTTAGAGAAACAGAAACAAAATTAAAAAACTAAAAACATTACTAAAAAAATTAAAACCTTTACATAAGTACTACATGAAAGTTTTTATTTTGCAATTAAAAACACTGCAAAATTCTTTTTATTTTGCAATAGTTCTTTAAAAACACTGCAAAATTCTTTGCACCTCTTGATGTCTGATTTCATGACTTCATTTTATGTATGCTGCACTTGTTCAAAACTTTGAATGCTGTGCTTAGTAAAGACTTGCTCAACGCAATGTGTTAGTTTTTTAACCACTGCTAATGTAATTAGAAAGCAGCCACAGTGTCATAGTAACACTATGACATAATTGTCATAGTGTCAACACATTTCAGCTTTTTTATTTGTCAACAAAAAGGCTCTATAAAAAATTTAATAATTTACCATTTTATAAATTACCTGCATTTTTGTGAAGTGTTGCATTATTTGATATGTTTTCGAGATGTTGTTAAACTTTAAAGTCAGAAAAATGTTGAGTTTTGATGCTAAATGATGTTAGAGAATGATATAGAATGAGGATGGCAAACAGGCTTTAATAAAGATGATAAAGCAGGTTTTGTTGAGAATTATGGAGTAGGCTGAAATGGTATTGAAAATGTTTAAGCAATTTGCAATTTTGATTAATCAACTTTACTAATATTAATTGCAATATTGAGTATTTTGAAATCCAGTAGTTATTCATGTTCTTAAATGGGTTGTTTGAGTTTAAAATTTTTTCGCAGTAGAATGAAATTTTTATTTCTTAAAATCTTTTGTAGACTTATTTTAGATGCATTATACTTTGCAAGTTTCTTGTGTCAAAGTTATTTTAAAATAAAAATATTCAACTATGACTAATGATTAAAATATTTGAGACCAAAGATATGGTGAACATTTCAACCTGATATTATCAAGCTGATATTATTAATAATATCAAGCTGATATTATTGTTAATTTGCAACACTGTAACAAACATGTGCCATATGTTCTTCTGACACTAAAAAGTTAGTATTTATCAAAAATTGATTATATTCTTTAGTTTTGAATGTTGCAATTGCTAAAACTCTCCAGAAGTCAAACTTGCATCAATTTAATTACATTTATAGATACCTAAATGGATTTTGTTTTAGCAATAAATGCAAAAATAACAAAATTTGTTTTTTTGTAATTCAATTAATTATATATAAATATATATTCAATTATACCCCAATTTACTATATACATTCAATCATACCCCAATTTAATATATACATTCAATTATACCCCAATTTACTATATACATTCAATTATACTCCAGTTTACTATAAAATTTCAATTAAAAAAATAAATAAATAAAAATCATGTATTCAAACCAACCTTTTAAAATCAGCATAACACTAGGGGCTTGATCATCTAAATATAAAAACATTTTGCATGCTAATGACTCTACAGAAAAATGTTTTAAATGTTTCACATGTAGATGAAATAATTATGATACTTAAATAAATATTGCTTTATATAAAAAAAATGTTAACTTCAAAAGATGTAATATAGTGTTTAATAAATACTCAAGTTTTTTTTTAATATATTGATGAGTTGATTTTATAATTAGACTGTATAAATATTTTGCTTTGAAATTGACAGGTAGTTGTCAACAAAATTTGTCAAGTTTTCAAGCTATCTTAATATAAAACTATGTATAAAAAATAACCAAAACCATAAAAACAATAAAACTGGCATCAATTGACTGACCAACAAGAAAAGTTAATGTAGGCCACTGTAGGCTAATGTAATGTAGCTGTTAACAAATGATAGCCACTAGGGTAATAACAAATTTTTTTTTTATAAAACCACTTGCAATTGAGGGAAACTTTTGTGTTATTTAAGAATATAAATAGCATTTTTATTTTTTTTAAAAAAAGTCCCCCACCACCACCTTATCGGAAAAAAGACCTTTTTCAAAAAAGGACATTTTTTTTTAATTATTTAAAAGAGTAATGCTAACAACTAAGCAATTTTTAATAATAAATAAGAAACAGTTAGTAATCTGTACAAAATATACAAGAAATATTTAGAAAATATTTTTTCTATAAACTTCAGATTCAAAAATTCAATTTTTCGTGATTTTGTATGAAGTTCCTCCATTAGTTTTACAGCACATTCAGCCGTTTGGTTAGATCTGGGAATGTCAATTAATAACTCCTCTATTGACCAATGTATCTTTAAACACTTAATTGCCTTCTTTCATTTTATATTGATGAGTGAGGAAAAGAGTTCATAGAAGGAGCTTTCATTGTAGTGTTGTAAATGGAAACAAGTATTTGCCCAGAAGAGAAGACAGAGTTTTCTTTTAATTTGTCAATGAAGGAGTAGTTGAGTTCTGGTTTGTTCGTTGAATCTTGAATAAGAAAATTCTTGTTTTAGAAGAAGGTCAAGTAAATGGTGCTGACAGCCAATATATTGTGGTTTTTGAAAGCCCTTGCTCAAGATATTATCCTGTATGAGGTTTACTATCTTGTACAAACAACCAGTATTTACTGTGTTCATGTCACCAGTTATCATGCTAATGTTTACCCAAGCATTTTTTTCATCAATTAGCTGATGTAGTTCTTTATGAATGGCTGTGGCAAACCCATTCTCACATTTAAGAATACCTTGTTTGATTTCAGTTTCATATTTTTCAGCAGAACTACTTGATACTCTTCCCCTTGCAATTTTTTACCACCAATCTGAAGAGATTTTTGCTTTAAAGTTTTTGAAAAACTTTGGTTTTCATTTTCTATCATTCAGAGATAACTTGTTTCCAGACACCAGCCTGACTAAGAACCGGCACATTATGAACTTGTTTCCAGACACCAGCCTGACTAAGAACCGGCACATTATGAACTGTTCAGCAATTGTAGCAAGAACATCATGTGCTTTTTGTGTAGAAATGTTTTTTTTTAGTACTAGTAAACCAGCTGTTTTAGTGCTTGCTCTTTGGTATTTCGGTTTGCATTTAGGAGAAGTATGATGTAGAGAAAGAGGTTGGCAATTCAGGTGAAGAAGAAGAGGTTTCAGAATCCAAAGATTTTGTTTGTAAAGGTTGCAATTGGACAAAGGCTTGAGGTTGAGCTTTTGATAGTCGGACTTGCTTTCTTGAGTGAATTGATTCCATTTGGGCTTGTTTGACCATTGAATAACCAGTATTTATTCCACTCTCAACTTGCCTCTGATAGAGCTCTATATCCACCATGCTTTTCCACTCATAAATTAATGTTGGTGATATCAAATAACTGAGAAAGTGTTCTAGTGAATTTATCAGATGGTTTCTTTTTATTTTTGTTTTTGTCATATAGATCAATTAGACTATTGAGTTTCTTTCTGATGAGTGCGTTGGATAATAGTGGAAAGTCTAGAATTTCCCTCCAGAGAAATTCTATATCCATAATCAAAATTTTGACTTGAATCAGTTGCAGTTTCTTGCTATTGAACAGAAAAGTAAAGTTTCCAAGAATTTGATGTCACAAAATGACGCACATCTTTTTCTTAGATATATAAATAGTAGACACAATTCTATTTCTTTTACTATGGAACAAGAAGTAAATTCAAAAATATCTTTTTTTGTATCTACACAAAACTAATTTTTCAGTTACCACTACCGTTTTTCATAAAAAAACCTATTCTGGTCTTCATATTAATTTTTAGAGTTTCACTCCATTTTCTTACAGAGTTAGTCTAATCAAATGCTTAATTGATAGAACGTTTAAAATTAATAGTACTAAACTTGGGTTTCACTTTGACATAAACGATCTCTTTAAAGTATTTCAAAGAAACATGTACCCATCTTAGTTCATTTCCAAATTATATAACTCCTATTTAAACAAGATTAATTCAAACCCTCCACCACATCCAAATATCAAAGAGTCTTTGTCTTATTTTAAACTGCTGTATTTTGGGAAAAATATCTGATTCAACTAAAAAGACTGACTCAATTGCTAAAAAATATTGCAGTTCAGCAAATATTAAATTAGTATTTACTTCACTTAAAATTTCTAAATTCTTTTCTTCTAAAGATCCGATTCCTCTAGAGTTCAAATTGTTCGTGGTATATAAATTTGAATGTGCAGGATGTAACTCCTGTTATATATGCGAAACTACTTGCCATCTCAAGACCTGGATATCTGAACATTACAAAAGGGACCAAAAGTCTCATATCTATAAACATCTCCTTAAAAATGAAAATTGTTTTATGCAAATAAATGATAAGTGTTTTTCTGTGTTTGATTCGACATCTAACAAATTTGAGCTAAAACTTAAAGAAAATATATTTATAGAATGGTTAAAACCTGGTATGAATAAACAGGTTAACCATGTAAAAATGACACTTTCTTTTTAGCTGTTATTTTTTATACATATTGCATATCTTTTTAACCTATTCTTTTGTTATTTCCAATTTCTTTTGTATAACAATTTTTTAACTGATTTTATTGTATTTTTGTAATTATATTATTACTAGTTTGTACAAGAATAATTATATTTTGTATTGTTTTTTTTTAACACCTTTGAAGGTATTTTATCAAATTATAAATATTTAATTTTAACTGAAGATGACTAGTGTTAGTTAAAACCTGTATTGTTTTTTATTTAAAAAATGGTTTTTAAAAATTAAAAAACTTGTCTTGCTTATGAATATATATATATATATATATATATATATATATATATATATATATATATATATATATATATATATATATATATATATATATATATATATACATACAGTTAATTATTTTATGTACCGTTGTAAAGTCAGAACCTACTATTCAAAATAAAAATATAAAAAAAATACACTCTTAACTGTAACCAATGAAAAAAAACAACATTTTTCTAAACAAAAACAACATTTGTTTCATTGGTATTTTAATTAAAAAAAAAATAGTAATAAAAAAATATATATATACAAAAAAAAAAAAAAAAAAAACTAAATAAAAAAAATACAGGAAAAAAAAAACAACCTTTAACAACAAAAAGATTTAAAAAACTGCATTTTTAAAAGTGTTTGAAACTTATTGATTTAGATTAGATTTTTACATCAAGAGCTCAAAAAAAAAATACACAATACTGCACCTAAAAACAATTACAAATTATCCTTAATATGTGTGTGAATGTAATACTTTTATTTTAAAATATCATTTTTACATTCAAGAGACAGTTTTCTAAGCCACAATCATACCAGAACTAGATCTTAATTACCATTTATAAAACATTGGCTCTGGTCTATAAATTCAACTGAATTACAGGTTTACTTAATTTACTTTATCAGAGAATTCTAAATGATATGCTGTAAATTCCTGTCATGGTTTAGAGTTTGGTACCTAAAACAGGGAAAGTAATATGAACAGGGAAAATAAGAAAAAAAAAGAGATCTAAGTTGTGCTGACAATAAAGTGCTAACAAACTAGATGTGCATACAAAAATACAAGATATGTGTTTTGAATTTGCAAAATGGTGAAATGTGCTTTTCACAAAAAAATCATTTCATATATTATATAACATAACATCCTAGTCGTACACAACTTACTTTGATTTATTAACTTGGTTATGATAGAGTTACAAATCAAAGTTTTTATATAAATATTAGATAGAAGATTGTGTACTAGAAACTAATGTACTTTTCTTGACATATATTTATTGACATTTATTAACATAAGGTTAGAAGTTATTACTTTTGAACTCAATTGCAGTTACTTTCACAAACATTTTGTTGCAGTATTTTCTGTTTTTATTCAATTGCATCACTTAAACCTTTTCAGGACTACGCCATTGCTACAAATTCACTATGCTTGAAAAAAAAACTGCTATGAAAAGTATCTTATATATCTTTTGTATCCTGTGTTCTCTAACAAAGAGAACAGTTCCGATCAATTGAAAGTATTATGGTAAAAGTTTAAAGGTGTGTACTACACACCCTAGTGTATTCACAAAGTACTGGATAATGACTATCATGTAATAAGAGCCAAAAATATGATAACTATAAAACCATTTATATTGGTAACCAATGTGCTTTTAATAACTAAATAGTACCAACTTTATTTCAAAGAAAAAACAGTATTACTGTTTTGCAAAGTAACAATAAAAATAACTTAAATATTATAAGTTTTATTGAACAACTAAAGAAAACCTTATCAGACCTGTGAATTTTATAAACTACCTTAAAGTTGTTTAAAAAAAATATTTGATTGTTTATCAAAAATTGAATAACAACTCACCTTTTAATCCATTATTAATTTTAAGATTTTTTATTGAGCCATTTTGAACTTTGCACCATGGATCCGACACATAAACTTGAACATTATCAAAGGTAGTTGGTTGTGTATTTTCTTCTACAAAAACTAAATCTCCATTCAATTTTATTCTATATGCAAATTTATCTCCTTCCAACTGTTGGCTAATTTCAATGAGCGACCACTCATTAAGTGGAACAGGCATTGTTGTGAATCCACTATCAAGGTTACCATTTATATGAGAAGCAATATAAAGACTACCATCACCACTTTCGTGAAACCACACAGCTGGAACTCTATCACCATAATTGCTTGAATCAGACCCACATGTGAAATGAATAACATTGCGCCAACCTTGTAAAAATGAATTTGGTTTCACATCAAAAAATATTCTATAAGACTTTTCTAATCTTGGAATAACTGCAACCAGGTTTCCTTGAGACAAGGGTGTTTCTTTGTCTTCTATTATTTGCTCTATTTTAAATTAAAAAAAAAAAATTAAAAAAGATTTTTTTTTTAAAATAATTTTTGGAGTGCTTAGAATTTCAGCTCAAAAATTAAAGAAAATATAAATTATAAATAAAAATACTTAACTACTTATGCTACATTAATACTAAATGACTTTGTACATATTTACTTGATTAGTTAATAAATGTTTACTGAATTTACAATCAATTATCACTACTACTCGATTAGTTATATTTATATATTAGTTATAATAATAAATATGTTTACCAAAATTTATAATTAGTTTTTACTACACAGAAAAAACTGCGGTTAGAAAGATTTTAATTTAAAAACTTTTTTGATATTTTTTTTTCATTCTTTTGCATTATATAAAGATACTATTTAAACAAGATTAATTCAAATCCTCTATAAATATAATCATTAAGAAAAAATATATTTTTAAAATTTAAAAAATTCATTTTATAAAAATAACTAAAATTTCAAAAATAAGTTTTATCCATCAGCATATTTTTTCAAAAAAAACTTCAAAAATCTATTTTACATTTTTTTGACAAACAAAATTAAAAAATTGAAAACTTGCAACTAGAAATATCAGATTAATATTAAGTGAAATGATTTTTTTTTGAAAACCTTATTTTAAACTCTGTAACATTCTTTACAACTCTTGATGTCTTTGTCATGAATTAATGGTTTTGAATGCTGCATTAAAACTTTTAGAGTTAAACTTTTTTGTATTACACTTGGTAAATAGTTCACCACCATGCATTTGTTTTTTAACCACAGCTAATGTTATTGAAGAGTAGCATATAACTTTCATATTTAGAGATGTTGTTCAACTTTTAAGTTAGATAAAATGTTGAATTTTATCTAACTTAAAAGTTGAACAACATCTCTAAATATGAAAGTTTTGAAATCTGGCAACTTTTCATGTTATTAAAAAAGTTGTCATGTTATTAAAAAAGTTATAACTATAAGTTAAAGAAAAAAGAGTAAACATATCAACCTTAATGTTAATTTGCAACACAGTAACAAGCGTGTGCCATAGTCTCTCCAAAATTTAAAAGAGAATTATATATTATTGAAAATGTGAGTAATACTGTGACTAACATTTGCTATGAGGACATGTTATCTAACACTAAAATGAGCCATGGCACATGTTATATCACACTTAAGTGTGAAAACATATAGTTAAAAAAAACAATTCTTACTAAGTTATATTATTAAGTTTTGAACATTCCACTTGCCAAAATTCTCTTCAAGTCAAACTTGCAGTAATATATTTAAACTTTTAGATAGAATAGAAATTCTTTACCTGATTGCACTTTTTTTTTTTTCAATAATTAACAAAATTGCTAAACCATTGACTATTTTTTTAATTTAATAATACCCTAATTCACTATATGGATTAACCTATACCCCAGTTTACGATGTGATTTCAATTAAAAAAAAATTAAAATAAAAGACATGCATTCAAACCAACCTTTTAAAATTAGCACAACACTTGGGGTTCGATAATCTAAATAAAAAATCAATTTGCATGCTAATGACTCAACATAAAAATATTTAAAATGTAGATAAAGTAATAATAATATTTAAAAAAAAAAAAATTGCTTTATATGAAAAAATTTTTAACTGCAAAAACTGTAATAGAGTGTTTAGTATATTATCAAGTTTTTTTTAAATATATTAAAAAAAAACTTGATAATATAAAAAATAAATAATTAATATTTTGATGAGTTGCTTTTATAGTTAGATCATACAAATATTTTGCTTTGAAGTTGACAATGCTGGAAGTAGTCTTCAACAAAATTTGTCAACTTTGAAAGCTATCTTTATATAAAACTATGCATAAAAAAACAACCAAAACCATAAAAATAATAAAACTGGCATCAATGAACTAACCAAAAAGAAAAATTAACGAAGGCCACATGTGTCAATAAATAATAGCCATATGAGTTGAGAGATGACATGAAGTGTGTAACTACACACTAAAAAAAAAAGGTAAAAAATTCTACCTTATGTTAGGATATGTGATATACCCTTAGTAAGGTATAATTTTCTACCTTTAAAGGTAGAAAATTAAAATAATTATTTGCGATAGAATTTTCTACCTTAAAGGTATAATTTTTTACCTTAAAAGGTAGAAAATCATACTTTACTAAGGGCATATCACATATCCTACCTTAAGAAGAAATTTCTACCTTTTTTTTTTTAGTGTGTAAGAATTTAATATCTTAGGTGGTACCTACATAAGGACCAAATATGGCTATAAAACTTATATCAGTTAAGTAATATAAATACAATACTATAAACATCTACATTATCGCATAAAACAAGTGTGACTGTGTTATCTGGCAGTACAAATTATCTTGTCAGAAAATCAGTTGTATTATCAGAACTATAAAAGTCAAAACAACAAAAAAACTTATTATTCAAAATAAAATATAAATAAATGCACTGTTAACTGTAAACAATGAAAAAAATATATTTTGTAAAAAAAAAAAAAACATTTGTCCATTGGCATCTATTTTCAAAAATAATGTCAGATAAATTAAAGAAAAATGAAAAAACAAATAAAAAACAAAAACAAAAAAAAACAACAACTCAAAAACACATTTAAAAACTAAAGAAATTTAAACACTCTTGCTTTTTTAATAGTATCTAAATTTTTTTTATTTAAATATGATTTTAAGACAGAGAGTTCAAATAACCAGTAAATGCCGCACCTAAAACTATCTTTGATACATTTGCTATTAATTTCAATAAATACTTTTACCCTATAGTAACAACATTGTATTAAAAATACAGTTTTTCAAACAATTTTTGTACCAGAATCTCTTCTTAATTACTAATACCATTTATAAAACATTAGCTCTTGCCTTCATCTGAACCCGAATTCTTTCACAAAAGTTTTGTTGCATTGCTTTCTGTTTTTATGCAATTCCTTCACTTAAACTTTTTCAGGATTATGCAATTGCTAACAATGCACAATGCTTAAAAAAAAACTGTTATGGAAGGCTTAACTTTTGTATCTTGTGTTCTCTAAAAAAGAGAACAGTCCTGATCTATTCAAAGTAATTGTAATACTTAAACACTGCCTAGCTGTTTCCCAAATGTTAAAGGTGTTATTACACACCCTAGTGCATGCACCATGTACTGGATGACAGCCATCAAACCAAAAATTGGTCAACTAAGATGTTTCAAGATAAAACACAGAAGTCTAGAAAAAGATCAGGTCCTGTAAAGATTCCATTTTAAAAAAAGATCTTAAGCAAGACTGCAAACCTAATTCAATTGACAAGGCTCATATGGCTGTGGTCCTCAAAACCAAGCACTGAAGAAACGCGTTGACCATAAGTGAGAGTTGGAACACCCAAGAGAAAAAAATTGTTTGCTAATTGATTTATACATGGCACAAGTATTTTTTTTTATTATATACAGCTTTGAAACATAAAAAAATACTTTGAATTGGTGTTAAATAAGATGAAAAGCAGCAGGTGTATAGCAAAATGCATGTTTTAGAGTTGGCTGATTATAAACTCTGTAGGATTCTAGATTCTATGAATAAGCTGTAAATAAAAATCTAACAATAGAAATGAATTTTTATAAATTAATTGATTAGAACCCATTTTAACCCATTTTTTGATACAATTTTTAATAGTATTTAAGTTTTTTTAGGTTGTAGATAATTTCAGACAAACTAAATTCAATCACTTTTGATTTTTTAAGGTTATTCATTAATACATGCAAAGTAACAATAATAAAAATAACTTGAATATTGTATGTGTAACTAGGAAACTTAAGAAAACCTTGTCAAAATTGTCTTTTTTTATAAACTTTTTGTTTGTTTAAAAAAAATCTGAATCTTAGTCAAAAATTAAATTTGAATTTGAAATTAAAATTGAATAACAACTTACCTAATAATCCATTATTAATTTTAAGATTTTTTATTGAGCCATTTTGAACTTTGCACCATGGATCCGACACATAAACTTGAACATTATCAAAGGTAGTTGGTTGTGTATTTTCTTCTACAAAAACTAAATCTCCATTCAATTTTATTCTATATGCAAATTTATCTCCCTCTAACTGTTGGCTTATTTCAAAGAGTGACCACTCATTAAGTAGAATAGGCATCGTTGTGAACCCACTATCAAGATTACCATTTATATGAGAAGCAATATAAAGACTTCCATCACCACTTTCATGAAACCACACAGCTGGAACTCTGTCACCATAATTGCTTGAATCAGATCCAACTGTGAAATGAATAACATTGCGCCAACCTTGTGAAAATGAATTTGGTTTCACATCAAAAAATATTCTATAAGACTTTTCTAATCTTGGAATAACTGCAACCAGGTTTCCTTGAGACAAGGGTGTTTCTTTGTCTTCTATTATTTGCTCTATTTTAAATTTAAAAAAAAAAGAATTTCAAAAGAACTCTTTTTAAAACATTTTTTAAAGTGCTTAGAATTTCAGCTCGAAAATTAAAGAAAATATAAATTATAAATAAAAATACTTAACTACTTATGCTACATTAATACTAAATGACTTTGTACATATATACTTGACTAGCTGAGAATGGCCTCGTAAAAATACCGGTCTTTGTAAGTCTATTCCAAACCGAATTTTTCTATACTTTTTCCCTATACATCCTAGCTTTCCAGGTCCGTAAAATACGGGTCTTAACCAAGCCTACCATTTTTATCCATATCTATTCTGCACTGAATATTTATATACCTATTCCTTATTTAATTCAATATTTTTTAGTAAAACAATTTGTTCTGAAAAAAACACTCAAGACTAAAAACATGTACACCTTTTCCGCATATGTAGAGCTTATAAAAGACTTGTAATTAGGTTTATTTTTCTACTAAATGCATTTCATTTGATAGCTCAGTAGTTAAGTGCGCTGTCATCAGTTTTGTTTGGGGAGGTTTAAGACTTTCCCTCAGCGTGATAAACTTTGAAATTTTTTTAAATAATGCTTATATACATATAACAAAAAAATAATAATGTAGCAAAAAAGATTTTTAAAACTTAAAATAAAATTTTAAAGTTTTCTCATTTTGTAGATGTATTATACACAATTATCTCTATATAATACATGCAAACTCAACATCTGCTAAAGACATTTACACTTACAAATGTTTGTACGTAACGCTATACAAATGGAACTAAGAAGACCTTAGACCACTAAAATATAATCATAAAAAAAAAGTGCATTCTAATGTGCACTTTATTGCATTAAAAACTAAAGTGCATTCTAATGTGCACTTTAGTTTTTAATGCAATAAAGTGCATTAAAAACTAAAGTATAATATAGTCTTACCTATTAAACGCTAAACAAAAAGATTAGCCAAAAATCTTTTGCGCATTGAAGTCGGTTTGTGGAAAAATAAACCTTTATGCGTCAAGTTTTCTTTTGCATCTTACATTGATTAATTTTAATTGTTGCATACAATTGCATAAAAATATATAAAACCGGTACAAATATATCATTTCAACGGATAAGAGATTGCATTCATTACAATAGTAATAAATAAATAGCTTTTGTCTTTATTAGAATATATCCCATAAAAATATACTCCATATATCTTTAATAGAAGGAGTTTTTTTAAAAAACTTAAATCAAATTATTTCTTGTTTGTTTTTCTAGTTTTTTGCTACAAAGAGACGTCACATACGGAAATATATTGTGGCTACTATGATTTATGAAAAAGCCTTGACTATCATTTTTAACGGTCCAATAAGCAAAAAACGTAATTTTAGCAATCAGAAATTATCAAGAAAGAGGCAAATCTAAAATTAAAGTTTCGAATTTTCCACTTGGATGAGACAATAAGTTTCCTGTTTTTTCAATCTTGTCAATTTTTTAAAATATAATAACATACATGCAAAAAATCAAAACAAAACGTTTACTTATGACATACAATCCTGAATAAAATGTTTGTATATAATTATATAATCTTTATAAAACTTCAAAAGTATTTTTATTTTAAAATAAGAACAAAAAATTGAAAAAAAAAAAATCCAACCTCAGCTTACTTGTTCAGAAGCTCAACGCCTTATCCACTTGGCCACACTGGCACATACTCAAGCGAATATTTTTAAAACAATGTAATAACTACTACTACTACTACTACTACTACTACTACTACTACTACTACTACTACTACTACTACTACTACTACTACTACTACTACTACTACTACTACTACTACTACTACTACTACTACTACTACTACTACTACTACTACTAACACTATTAAGTTAGCCAATAATATATAGATTAGTTAATAAATATGTTTACCAAAATTTACAATCATTTCAGACATTTTGCAGAAGGATTAAATTTTGCAAGTAACTTGTATCAAAATTAAAATAAAAAAATTCATCTATGACTTCTAATTAAAGAAAAAAAAGTAAACATATCAACCTGATGTTTAATTAACCTGCAGCATTGTAACAAACATATATCTCTTCAAAATTTAAAAGTGAATTATATATAATTGAAAATGTGAGTAACACTGTGACTAACATGTGTGATGTGGACATGTTATCTAACACTAAAAAGTGACCACATACTATTGAAAAAAAAAACAATTCTCACTAAGTTATGTTATTTAATTTAAAAGTTCCAATTTCCAAAATTCTCCTTAATCAAACTTGCACCAATATAACTAAACATTTAGATAGAGGAGAAAATTCTCTCCCTACATGCACTTTTTTTTTAGCAATACAAAATGCAAAACTAATAAAAATGGAACACCATTTTTTTATTTAATAATACCCCAAGTTACTTTAAACATTTGATTATACCTTAGTTTACTATATGACTTTAATAAGAAAAGAAAAAAAAAATAATTTATTCAAACCAACCTTTCAAAATTAGCACAGCACTTGGCGTTTGATCATCTAAATAAAAAAAACATTTTGCATGCTGATCACTATGTGAAAAGAATATTTTAAATGTTTTAGATGTAGATGAACTGATAATGATATTAAAAAAAAAAATGTTGTTTTATATAAAAAAAATTTTTAACTTCAATAACTGTAATAGAGTGTTTAATATATTATCGAGTTTTTTCAAATATATTAAAAAAAAAACTCAAATAATAAATGATAAAATAAAAAAACTCAAATAATAAATAATAAAAATAAATAGAGTTGCTTTTATGATTAGATATTTATACAAATATTTATACAAAACTATGTATAAAAAAATGACCAAAACCATAAAAACAATAAAACAATCAATTTACTGACCAACAAGAAAAATTAATGTAGGCTTCAAGTGTAGGCTTCAAAATCTACATTGATTCATAAATCAAGTGCGACTATCACATCTTTTTTTTTTTATTTAACATCTTTGTTTCAACAAAGCTGAAAAAAACCACTATTAGAGTTGGAAGTTACTGAAACAGAAAAGATGAAGCTTATAGAGCAAGATAACAATTGACAGACAACTTAAAAGATTGCAAATTATATTGTTTGCGAAAGCAAGATGAAGGAAGGGAATTCCAAAGAACTGATGTTGGAAGAAAAAAACTAGATGAATAAGAGTTTTAGGAGCACTTAGGAAAATTCCCAGAAAAATTAATTGAATGACAAGTAACACGAGAATGAATATTAGTAGGTGGCACAAGAGAAGCTAGTTCTTTAGAACAGTCCCCATTATAGCATTTGAAATAAAAGAGAAAGAGAAGCAACATTACAATGATGTGATAATGGTTGGGGGTTTGCTGCAAGAGCAGTACTAACTATGTAAACAATATGTTTTTGTACCTTGTCTAAAAGAGAAAGGGCATCATTGGAAGATCCATCCCAGATAAGACAACAGCATTCCATACAAGGACAAATTTGAGATTTATAAAGATAAAGAATAGAATCCAGTGTAAGAAAGTGGCAAGCACGATAAGGAGATGCAACTTTAGCAGGAGCAAATTTTGCAATTTTGGAAGTAAGAGTTGATCCTAGAAGATGAAGGATAGATGACTCATCGAGTACATTACCATTCATAAATATAAAAAGATCTAAATTATTGCGATAACAATTGGCTATAAAAAAATTGACTTTTATCTGAAATAAAATTCACCAGCCACTGTGAGCCCCATGCTGTACCAAAAGTGAGATCTTTTTAAATACCTACGTTTAAATACCCACTCCAAGCAATCAGAGAGTATTGGCTTCTTATCAAGACAAACTAAATAGTAGTATCATCAGCAAACAATGTAACCTTAGATCTGAGAAAATCTGGAAGATTGTTAATATAAATTAAAAACATTAAAGGGCCAAGGATAAAATCTTGAGGAACCCCTGAAGTTACAGGATATGAAGAAGAGTCCCTTGATGACAACAATCCTTCTTTTCCATACTACGATTGGAAAGGAAGGATTCAATCATTTTAAAGATGTTACCTGATACACTGTAAGAATAAAACTTATGAAGAAGACCAGCATGTTAAACTTTATCAAAAGCTTTAGAAATGTCAAGAGCAATAGCCTTAACCTTTCCACATCTATCTAATGCACTATAAAACCTATCGGTTATTACTGTTAGCAAATCAACTGTAGAATGAGAAGATCGAAATCCATACTAACAGTCAGAAAGTTATTAAAACCAAGGTGAGGGATTAAGTGTTTGTTAATTAAAGATTCAAAAACCCTGGTTATGATAAGTCAGATCTCTCTCCAGAATTTTGGAAAATAAGGATATTAGATTAGATTGGATTTTGGAAAATAAGGGTTTATATTGCTAAAAAGCAAAACTCTGATAAGCAGTTGTTAAATAGTTTTGAAAGTCTAGACAACAGCTCCGGACTTCTGCAAGACTTTAATAGGTATCTTGTCCGAACCACTATGAAAAATCTGTGGAAAAATCTAAGCAGGAAATCACTTTAGATACAGAAGCTGGAGTGATACGAATGTCAAGCAATGGATTAACCTGATTGTCGGCTATATCATGTAGAACACAACTAGTGGAATCAAGAGATAATATTGATGAAAAATTTTTAGCAAACAGCTCAGCTTTGTCTTTAGGTCAGGTGACAAAATCTGAACAATACAAGAGAGGTGGAATAACAGATTTGCACTCATTACTTATACTGTTAAAGATTCTCCAGAATTCACGAAAGGCTTATTTTTGAGATGAAATACAAGACAAAACCTTTTTACAATGGTTTCTAGCAATGGTAAACAGACCTCTGTTTTCTGGAGAATTGTTTTGCTGATAGATTTGGACGTAATGGTTTCGATTGGAAATTGTAGCAGCACAATGTAAGAAAAACCATGGAAAAGAGTGAGGCTTGACTTGGAATTGTCAAGAGGGAATAAAAGAATCCATGCCAGCCTGAATCCATGAAGTTATGTAAGAAGCACATTTTTTAGCAGGAAGACAAATTTTTTTTTTTTGCATTTTTAAGAGTAGTATTTAACATTTTTTATTTAGATCAGATTTTAAAACCGACAGCACAAATAACCAGTAAATACTGCACCTGAAATCAATTACAAAACTATTCTTGATACGTGTGCTACCAATTCCATTTAATACTTTTACCCTTAAGTACCCATATTAAAATATACCCGTATTAAAAATACAGTTTTTCAAGCAATATTTGTATCAGAAACTGTTCTTATTTACTGATACCATTTATATAACATTGGCTCCTGTCTTCATCTAAACCATAAGTCTAAAAATTAATTTTGTTAGAGAGGTGTAAAGAGTATGCTATAAACTCCAGTCACAGTTAAGGGTTTGGTGCCTAAAACACGGCATGTCAGATAAAAACGCAGAATGAAAAAAGATTTAAGATGTACCTTAAATAAAGTGCTAACAAACTACATGTGCATGCAAAGGCACAAGATCTGCACTTCTAAGTACAACTAATTTCTGTTTTAAAGACATTTAGTGTGTTTAATATTGAATTTGCAAAATGATGAAAATGTGCCTTACACAAAAAAATCGTTGTATGAACCATATCATAACATAACTAACATGTCATAGGAAACTTGCTTTCATTTCCTAAAATAATTTTTGTAAACTTACTAGTCAAAGTATTAATAAAAAAAAGAAATTAAAGACTGTGTACTAAAACTTGATGTTTTTTTCACGATCTAATCTAAATCATATAGTAACATCAATTGTCATATATTAACATTGATCTAAGGATGGAAATTTTTGAACTCAACCACAGCTAATTTTACAAAAGATTTTCTGATTTTTTGCAATTCCTTCAAATAAATCTTTTCAGGACTATGCCATTGCTTAAAAAAAAAAAAAAAAAAAAAAACTGTATTCAGGAGCTTACCTTCTGTATTTTTCATTCTCTAATAAAGGGAACAGTACTTATCTATTCAAAGTAATTCTAATACTTGAACACTACCTAGCTGTTTAACAAATGTTAAAGGTGGTATTACACACCCTAGCGCATACACCATGTACTGGATGACGGCAATCAAGCGAAAAAATTGTCAACTAAAATGTTTCAAGATAAAGAAGTCTAGGAACTAGAACTTTAATTCCTGCGAAGACTTTTAAAAAAAAATTTAAGCAAGACAGCAAATGAAAATCTTTTGAGCAGGCTCTTAAGGTCCTCAAATCTTAGCATCATCGCAGTGAGGAGATGTGTTGACAATGAGTGAGAGTCAGAACTACCAAGAGATTAATTTGTATGATTTTATTTGTATGATTAATTTGTATGATTACAGAACTACCAAGAGGTTAATTTGTATGATTTATACATGGCACAAGTATTTTTTTTTAATATTATATATAGCTTTGAAACATATAAAAATATATATTAAATTGGTGTTAAATGAAACAAAACATAACAGGTCAATACTACTGTACCTGTGTACTATACTGTGTACCTGTGTACTACCATTATATAATACTATGTTGCCTGTATTAGAGTAGGCCAATTATGAACTCTGTAGGATTCTAGATGCAATTAAAAATTGTATAAGCTGTAAATAAAAACATAACAAAAGTAATAAATTTTTATGAGTTTATGGATTGAAACCGACTATCTGGCATAATTTTTAAAAGTATTTAAGTTTTTTTAGGTTCAGTTGCAGAAACGTCATTTTGTTTCTTTATGATTATTCTATTAACTTCAAGACTTTTTTAACACAGTTTTAGGTGTCTTCACTTTAAGATCATCACGGATCCTAAGCATGTATTTGAGAATGTCACTTGAAAAGTTATCATAAATAACTTGAAGAACGCAAAACAAAAAGATTATAATTAATATTGGTTTCTAAAATAAACAAAACATGATAAAACCATTTATGCTGGTAACTAATGTGCTTTTAAAAATTAAATAGTAACAAATTTGTTTAAAAAGAAAAGTATAGAAAACACAATATTACTGTTTTGCAAAGAATAAATAATAAAAACAACTTGAATATTGTACTTGTAACTAGGAAACTTAAGAAAACCTTGTCAGATCTGTCTTTTTTATAAACTACCTCAAGTTTGTTTTGAAAAAATAACTAATTATTTAACAAATAATTTTTTGCAAAAAATTGAATAACAACTTACCTATTAATCCATTTATAATATTAAGATCTTTTATTGACCCATTTTGAACTATGCACCATGGATCCGACACATAAACTTGAACATTATCAAAGGTAGTTGGTTGTGTATTTTCTTCTACAAAAACTAAATCTCCATTCAATTTTATTTTGTATACAAATTTATATCTTTCCAACTGTTGGCTGATTTCAATGTGTGACCACTCATTAAGTGGAACAGGCATCGTTGTGAATCCACCATCAAGGTTACCATTTATATGAGAAGCAATATAAAGGCTACCATCACCACTTTCTTGAAACCACACTCCTGGAACTCTATCACCATAATTGCTTGCATCAGACCCACATGTGAAATGAATAACATTACGCCAACCTTGTGAAAGTGAATTTGGTTTCACATCAAAAAATATTCTATAAGACTTTTCTAATCTTGGAATAACTGCAACCAGGTTTCCTCGAGACAACAGTGTTTCTTTGTCTTCTATTATTTGCTCTATTTTAGATTAAAAAATAAAATAAAAAATTAAAAAAGTGACTTGAACTTTGAAAGTAATTATAAAAAAGAGAAGAAAAATTGAAAAAAAATTGTAATAAAAATTTCCATGTTTTCTTTTTATAAATATAAAAAATTAAACAAATCTTTATTTTCAAAACATTGTATAAATACCAACTCGTTTTTACGAGCCACTAAATACAATAATATCATTTTATATTAACAGTCAAATAAAATTCATAAAAATATAGAAAATACCATTATTTCCACTAAATATTCTTAGATCCTTAATACTAGCAGGTTGTGCTTCATACCAAGGATCTGCACTATATACTTTAACATTTTTAAATGAACGAGGATCTGTATTTTGGATGTCAATCTTTAACTTCCCATCTACATAAACTCTAAAGAAGTAAACACTGTTAACTCGAACTTGAGTTATTCTTATACTGGACCATTCATTCAAGAGTAGTGTGTCAGGTGCGATAAATTCTCTATTAGGATTTCCATTGATTGCAGACCAAACAGAGAGCTTTCCTGTGTCATAAATATATACACTAGGTGTTCTATATCCAAATTCACCAGCGTCTCCTTCAGTAGTCAAATGAATAATGCTTTTGTATGGTGGTGAATAGAAAGTGGGTTTTATTTTGAAAGACAATAAATATGCTTTTTCGAGGAATGGCAATGTCGCAATTAGATTATCTTTTTTCAATAGCACTTCATGATTCACTTCAACAAAATCTGTGATGACAAAATGTTTTAATCAAAAAGTTTATTCTATTTTGTTGTTTTATTAAAAAAAAAATTTTTAAGTGCTTAGAATTTCAGCACCAAAATTAGAATTCAAAGAAATATAAATTATAAATACAAATACTTAACTACATTATGCAACATTAATGCTAAATGACTTTGTACATATATACTTGACTAGTTAATAAATATTTACCAAAATTTACAACCAGTTATTACTACATAGCAAAAACTGCGATTAGAAAGTTTTTAATTTAAAAAACATATTTTATAATTTTTTTTTTCATACTTTACATTATACAAAGATACTATATACTATATATATTTTTTTGAATTTTCAAAAATTAATTTCATAAATATATTTAAAATTTCATAAAGAAGTTTTATACAATTGCGTAACTTTTAAATTTTTTAATTTTTATATAACTTAGATTTTTAATAATAACTTTTAGATTTTTTAAAAGTCTATATTGCATTTGATTGACAAACAAAATTAAAAAAATTAAAAGGTTCAGATTGAACTAAATGACTTTTTTTGAAACACTTTTTTTGCAAACCTTGTTTTAAAACTCTGTTGTTTTAAAACATTCTTTACACCTCTTGATGTCTTTATCATGAATTAATTTTTTTAAATACGACAAGTAAAAACTTTTTGAGTTTCACTTTTTTGTGTTACGCTTGGTGAAGAATTTATCATCCTTTTTTTTAACCACAGCTACTGTAATTAAAAAGCAGCATATAACTTTAATAGTGTCAACTCTTTTCAATTATTTTTTTTTTCATCAAACTGTCTCTATAAAACACTTTTTATAATACCTTTAAGTCTGTGTTTTGAAGCTTTGCAATGTTAGATTTGTTTTAGAGATGTAGTTCAGCTTTTAAGTAAGATAAAATGTTGATAAAGATAGATTGATAAGATAGAATGAGATTGATAAGCAGACTCAAAAAAAGGTGATAAAATTTTGAGTTTTGTTTTGAGGATTATTGAGTTGGCTAAAATACCTAAAATACCTAAAAAACCTAAAATATTTAAGCAGTTTGTAATTTTGATTCAACTTTAATTACATCAATTGTAAAACACACAAGTATTTTGAAATCCGGTAACTATTCATGTTCTTATACAGGGTGTCTACTCTGCTGGAAAAACTTGAGAGCTATTTTTAAAAAATATGCTGAGAATACTGAAAAAAATATCAAGTGAGCATCATTGAATTAATATTATATTAAAACATAATAAAATATTTTCCAGTCTTTTCTTGTTCTGGGTGGACACAGTGTTGTATGGGTTGTTAGAGTTTTAAACTTTTTTGCAGTAGAATGAATATTTCTTTTGTTAAACTATAGCCTTTTTGTAGATGTATTAAATTTTGCAAATATTTAGTGTCAAAGTTAAAATAAAAATATTTATCTATAACTAAAAATTTAAGGCAAAGGAGTAAACATATAAACCTGATGTTCGTGTTAATTTGCAACAATGTAACAAACGTGTGCAAAATGTCTCTTCAAAATTTAAAAGATAATTATATATAATTGAAAATGTAAGTAACACTGTGACTAACATGTGCTATGAGGACATGCTATCTAACACTAAAATGAGCCATGGCACATGTTATAACATTAATTTAACATTTAATTTAAGATAACATTTAATTCAAAAAACAATTCTAGCTGAGTTTTATTATTCAATTTAAAGGTTCCGTTGGCCAAAATTCTCCTTAAGTCGAACTTGCACCAATACAATTATACCTTTACTTATATTGGTGCAAGGTAGAGGAGATTTTCTTTTAGCAATTAATAACTCACAAAATTGCTAAACCATTGCCTTTTCTTATTTTAACCAATAACACCCTAGTTTACTATATACATTCAATTATACCCCAGAGTTTACTATATGATTTCAATAACAAAAACAAAAAAAACAAAATTAAATTAAAAAACATGTATCAAACCAACCTTTTAAAATTAGCACAACACTTGGTGTTTGATCATCTAAATAAAAAAAACATTTTGCACGCTAATGACTACAAAAAAATATTTTAAATGTTTCAGATGTAGGTAATATGATAATGATATATTAAAAAAATATATCATTTTATAAAAATAAAGTCTTAACTTCAAAAAACTGTAATAGAGTGCTTAATATATTATTGATTTTTTTCAAATATATTGATGAGTTGATTTTATAATTAGATACAAATATTTTTTTCTAAATTGACAGGTAGTCTTCAAAAAAATTTGTTTTGACAAAAGTTTTGAGGCTGTCTTTATATAAAACGACAAAAAACCATAAAAACAATAAAACTTGCATCTATTGAATGACCAACAAGAAAATTTAATGAGGGCCACACTTGAGCATTGAGATTGCATAAAGTGTGTGATTATGGATTAACTATCTCTTAGATGTGTTACCTACATAAGCACTAAATGTGGCTATTACACTTATACCAGTCAAGTAATATATATAAAATAACCTAACCAAATCTTCCTTCCATTCCAATTAAAAAGATCAACCCATTGTTCCTTCCTTCCATTCCAATTAAAAAGATTAATCCATTGTTAGACATTCAAATCACACCAGCTTCCGTTGCCTAAGTCATATCTCGATCAAACTCTTCTACAACTTGTGGTCCAGACAACATCCCTTGCATAGTCTTACAAAATAGTTCTCACAAACTCACTATAACTTTCTCAAAACCATTTAACAAGTGCTTGACTGTGTCTTGTTTTCCTGCCATCTGGAAAATGATATCTGCTGTTCGAACTTTCAAAAACCTTTGTGATCATTCTGTCCCCTCTAATTCTAAATTTAAGGGTGGAAATTATTATTATTCAACAGTTACTCTCATGCACAATGTACTGAATAACACCCATCAAACTAAAAATTGGTCAACTAAGATATTTCAAGATAAAGCACAGAAGTCTAGGAACAAGAACGTTAGATCCTGTAAAGACTACTTTTTAAATCTTGAGCAAGACTGCTAATGTAAACCTTTTGAGCTCTTAAGGCTCTGATCCTCAAATCCAAGCATCAGCACACTGAGGAGACGTGTTGATGTAAATGAGAGTCAGAGCTCTCATGAGATGTTAATTTGTATTTGCTAATTGATTTAAAAATGGCTCAAGTATATTTTTTAAAATTTATATATAGCTTTGAAAAATAAAAAAACATATTGAATTGGTGTTAAATGAAATGAAAAGTAGCAGGCCTATACTATATTGCCTGTACAGGTATATACTATATTTTTAGATATCTGCTGATATAAAATGGAAAAACCATGTAAATATGATTGCAGAAAAGCACACAAAATCATCTATCAAATAAATCATTATTTCAAAAGCAAAAACTTATTTTTTTAAAAATAAAATTTTTTAACCAATTAAACAGTCTAACCAATGATTTTAATGTTTTTAATGAGTTTAAAGATTTTCATATTGTTGGTAATATTTTAAAAAATAAACTAAATAGGATGTTAAATTGAAACTAAATTTTGATTATAGAAGTTTTAGTATGTTATACTAAATTGCCTGTGTTAGAATATGGACTCTGTAATTAAAAACTGTATATGCTGTAAATGAAAAACCAGCAATAGAAATGAACTTCTGTAAGTTTATGAGTTAAAACCCATTTTCTGACAGTTTTTTATTGTATTTAAGTTTTTTTAGGTTCAGTTGCAAAACGTCATATTGTTTCTTTATGATTATTCAATTAACTTCAAGGCTTTTTTAAAACAGTGTTAGGTGTTTTTACTTTCATATCATCACAGATCTTTAGCTTATATTTTAGAATGTCACTTGAAAGGTAACTATAAATAACTTGAAGAACTTTTTAATTCAAACAAAAAGAGTTGTAGTTAATATTGTTTTAAAAAATGAAAAAAACATGGTAAAACTATTCATGTTGGCAACTGATGTGCTTTTAATAACTAAATAGTAACAACTAAGTTTAAAAAAAAAAGTAAAGAAAAAACAGCATTACAGTTTTGCAAAATAACAATAATAAATATAACTTGAATATTGGAATTGTAACTAAAAAACTTAAGAAAACTTGTCAGACCAGTCTTCTTTATAAACTACCATGAGTTTAAAAAAAACAACTGATTGCTTGTCAAAAATTGAATAACAACTCACCTATTAATCCATTTATAATATTAAGATCTTTTATTGACCCATTTTGAACTATGCACCATGGATCCGACACATAAACTTGAACATTATCAAAGGAAATTGGTTGTGTATTTTCTTCTACAAAAACTAAATCTCCATTCAATTTTATTTTGTATACAAATTTATATCTTTCCAACTGTTGGCTGATTTCAATGTGTGACCACTCATTAAGTGGAACAGGCATCGTTGTGAATCCACCATCAAGGTTACCATTTATATGAGAAGCAATATAAAGACTACCATCACCACTTTCGTGAAACCACACTCCTGGAACTCTATCACCATAATTGCTTGAATCAGATCCACATGTGAAATGAATAACATTGCGCCAACCTTGTGAAAATGAATTTGGTTTCACATCAAAAAATATTCTATAAGACTTTTCTAATCTTGGAATAACTGCAGCCAGGTTTCCTCGAGACAAGAGTGTTTCTTTGTCTTCTATTATTTGCTCTATTTTAGATTAAAAAATAGAAAAAATTAAAAAAAAGACTTGAAAACTATTGAAAGTAATTATAAAAAGAACTATTGAAAATATTGAGACTTGAACTATTGAAATAAGAGAAGCAAAAAATTGTAATAAAAATTTTCATGTTTTCTTTTTGTAAATATAAAAATTTAAACAAATTTTTATTTTCAAAACGGTGTATAAATACCAACTTGTTATTACAAGCCACTAAATGCAATAATATCATTTTATATTAACAGTCAAATAAGTCATAAAAATATAAAAAATACCATTATTTCCACTGAATATTCTCAGATCTTTAATACTAGCAGGTTGTGCTTCATACCAAGGATCTGCACTATACACTTTAACATTTTTAAATGAACGTGGATCTGTATTTTGGATGTCAATCTTTAACTTCCCATCTACATAAACTCTAAAGAAGTAAACACTGTTAACTCGAACTTGAGTTACTCTAATGCTGAACCATTGATTCAAGGGTAGTGTGTCAGGTGCGATAAATTCTCTATTAGGATTTCCATTGATTGCAGACCAAACAGAGAGCTTTCCTGTGTCATAAATATATACACTAGGTGTCCTATATCCAAATTCACCAGCGTCTCCTTCAGTAGTCAAATGAATAATGTTATTGTATTTTAGTGAATAGAAAGTGGGTTTTATTTTGAAAGACAATAAATATGCTTTTTCGAGAAAAAGTAATGTTGCAATTAGATTATTGTTTATCAATTTTTCTTCATTAACCACTGTAACAGAGTCTATGAGTAATGCACAATACTTACTTTAATAAACTTTTATAATTTATTACAAACAAGTTTAAAAAGTTACTACATATACTTAAATATAATATATTTATAAAATGATGATAGTTGTGTGTACTTTGTATATACAAAGTACACACAACGATCATGTAATTATTTCATGTAACCAGAAATTCTTTTAGTAATTGCATTGCAAATGTTATACAGTACAGTTACAAAGTCATATATATATATATATATATATATATATATATATATATATATATATATATATATATGTATATATATATATGTATATATATATATATATATATATATATATGTATATATATATATGTATATATATATATATATATATATATATATATATATATGTATATATATATATATATATATATGTATATATATATATATATATATATATATATATATATATATATATATATATATATATATATATATATATATATATATTAATGTAACATCATATACTACTACTACAAAGTAAAAATTTACATCAGAAAAAACTTATTTTCAAACCTTTTGGGAGAAGCAGTGCTTTTGGCAGAATAACATTATCTAAACACAAATTCAAAATATTAGTAATAAAACGTCATCTAAACAAAACTTGAAAGCATCAGAGTTTATTAAGGACTTCTTTATTGAATTTAGGGATGGGTAATATTTTTATTCAGGCTTTATAATTTAAGTTTTAAACTCATCATTGCAGATATATACTGTTCATAGTATTTAGATATAAACTTTTTAAACAAAATGAGATCAAATCTCTCTGCACATCACTTTTTGATAGTCCTAAAAATTCTAAAATAACATTAATTCCATGTTTTATTTTTTGTTATTTTAAAATTAAGCATCAAATTTGCTTTGAGCAAATTGCATATTTGCCTAATGTAAAGACAATATAAGTTTTTTATCTTGTTAGTAATTTATTTGCTCCAAAAAGTCATAATGGTCTTATCACAGAGCACCGTGGAATGGCTTTAAGCCAGAAAGTCTATGCCTTCTTTATTACTAATAATGCAATTTTGGCCAAAGCCAGATTGTAATCACAAAACTCCAGCTCTGAATCCTTTAAACCACAGTTAAGAAAAACAGTTTGATCACACTAAAGCAACCTTGTAATAACTTTTTCAAAATATGCTGTTTAAGTTAATTACTATTCAGATATAAATGATGCATGATCAGCTAAATCTCAATGTTTATATAAAATTCAATAGTTTTAACTATTGAATCTTTTTTAATATAAGGCTCAAATTTAAGGCTGAAAAAAAAGAATATTGCTCCTGACGTATTGAAAGCTGTATGAAAAAAGACCTGCATACTGATCTTGCAAATATGCTCTTGCAACATGGGGACTTATAAAAAATCCTTAAATAGTTAAATTGTTATTGAAAGTCATATCTAGAAATAGTAAGGTTTGTGTTTTTAATGTGTTTGACATTTTCTTACTCATCTCCGTCATTCATTAAATAAAACGGTTTATTTTTCCAATTCTAGTAGAAAGACAAACAATTGAGTGGTCTTTAGCATTAAACTTTAATAATAGTAATAAGCGAAATCAAATTACTTCAAATATCTTGATTATAGGGAGTCATAAAAAATAAGTAGTAAATAAAAAATAAAAAACTAACTATAATAAAAAAACTTCGTCTTAAAATTAATTAAAGCTTTACTTAAATAAAAAAAAATTGAAGATATTTTTTAACAGCTACCACGTAAAGTGCTTCAAACAAGCAGTAGTCATCACTGTCAACATCAATAAGCAGTAGCCATCACTCCATCTGCTTTAGAATTAAAAAAGATACTAACTTTTGAACAAAACTTTTATAAAAAATTGGAAAGTATAAACAACCTATTTTGATTAGTTAAATCTAAATGAAAGTAGAAAGGAAAAAGATATTAACAAATCAAGTTGATTGCAAATATATGTAAAAAAAAAAGCCGAAACAAAATGACGCCTCTTATAAAAAAAACAAATCAAACATAAATAATATGCAAAGCACTGTAACATACTTAATATACAAGAGCAATAATTGAAATTGCAATTAGCCAGAAAGTTCATGCCTTTTTCATTACCAATAATGAATATATGGCCAAAGCAAAAATATAAACACAGAGCTCCAGTTCTTAAACTCAATACCAAAGCTCTACACCACAAAGAAAATTAAGAAAATACTTAAGAAAAAACTCATCTTGAACAGATTTTAACTACAACTGCTTCTACTTTCTGCAGAAAACTTCCTGAGCAGAAAACTGACCAATAAAACACTTCTGTTTATATCGAATACGCCAGCATAGATCTAAGCAGGGGTCATACTGTTTTTTTACTACAATAATAAAGGCTAGACATTATTGAGTCTACTCATGGGTATTTGATTTCACCTCCTTGATTGATACAATTTAACACTTTGTGTTATGTAGAAACAACAGTATTACTTAAGAACTTGACAAATTAAAAAAAAAACAAAGCAATGTTTGTGGAATACATACCCCCTTAAATACAGTTTCAATACTGCAACAATCTATGATTTTCAACCTGTTTATTACCAACTTTTTATCTCAGATATTTTACTAACACAAAAGAAAACTGTTTTTCTAAATATACTAATATATAATAGAGTATACTAAATATAAGAAAGCAATAAATAAGCTTATGCTGGTACTTTCATATAATCAAAAATTTAATAAACCTATCGAATCATTAAAAATAAAATACTAACTATTTTCTAATTTAAAATTTGTTTATGATAAAAAAATCAAAAATTAACAGAAGTTGGAAGTAAGTCTGAATGTGAAACGTTTTTGAAAAATTAGTAGATAAAAGAATAATTAGTAGGGCTATTAAGCTAGAAGAGATTTTATTTCATTAAGTCAACACATAACACCCAATAAATTAAATTCTCAAGGTAAATAAAAATTAGATCTCAAATTAAAGATTGAATATTTGTTTTACTGATTACAAGTAAATAGATTTGAGAAACATCAAATATGACATGTTTACAACCTGGTACCAAAATATTCGATCTTACTTTTGTTACTAATATTTCAATAATTTTAATAATAATTTAAATCTGATTCTGAATAATAATAATTTTAAATCTGATTCTAAGATAAAGCTAATTGAGTGTATGAAATTAGAAATTATTTTACCCGAATGATTAATAAAAATAAGTCAAAAAAATATAGCTACAAAGTTTATTGATATTAGGTTTAAAAACGTTGCCAAATCCATGTGAAAAACTCTTATTTAAATATAACATTCCAAATCCATCTGCAAAATTCTTATTTAAATATAAACATTAAAGGCATTTATTGAAGAAGTAACAGTTTGAAATTCTATATAAATACCTGCTTTTCCATTTATTATTGCAAAATCTTTTATAAAACCATCTTGAGCTTGATAAGATTGATCTGCAGCATAAACATGAACATTTGCATAAGACTCAGGAAGAATATTTTCTATTGAAAAAACCTTTTCTCCATTCAATTTTATAGTATACACATACACACTATATTCTAACTGTTGACTTATTTCAATGTGTGACCACATGTTAAAAGGAATAGGAGCTGTTTTAAAGGATTTGTTAATATTTACATTTCGAGGAACAGTGATAGAAAGACTGCCATCACCACTGTTATGAAACCACACTCCTGGAACTCTATCATCAAAGGCATTTGCATAAGAATTAATGTTAAAACGAATTACATTGTGCCAACCTTCAGAATATAAGTTTGGTTTCACATCAAAAAATATATTATAAGTTATGTCCAATATAGGAACAATTGCCACCAGTTTGTTTTGAATCAAAAGTGTTTCTTTATCTTCTATCAGTTGCTCTAAAATTTAATAATGATTAGATTTATTCCTCCAAAACATAAATTAAAAAATTAAAACAATTTTGTACAAAAAGTGTTAATTGTTTATTGTTCATAATTTTTTTAACTATAAGTGATGATGACAAAACATAAGCAGAAAACAAAAAAAATAATAGCTAAAATATAGCTCTCTAGCTAAACTGAATTTTGAAACATTCATGGGATTATTATATTAATAGAATAAAAAAATTTAAGATTTTGAAAGTTATTTTAATACCATTAAAAGTTAATTCATTGAAATATTATTCCAATACCATTGAGTTTAATAATTAATTTACAAAATCAACAAAACAATTTTTTTATAATTATATCAGTATGAGATCTCTTTCAAAAATAAAATACTTATAAAAACATGATTTTAAACTAGACCATAATAATTTTTTGCAAAATTTCATTAACTCCCTGCCCCTTACACAACACATCAGTGGTGTACAGAGGATATCTAGATGTTTAAATTTTGACACTTATGGGCATTATGCAAATTCAAAACTTTTGTACCCCAATTTGAGCCCACCCAGCCCTTAACATGGGAGCAACAAGTTTACAAAATAAATTTCTTAGTATTTTTATCTAAGTTTATATTCATCAAAAAACTTCAAACTTCTAGCAACAATCTCTTATATTTCAAAAATTATGACCATATAAAGTTTAAAACCCCCTCAATTTGAGGGGTCTGTAAACATGGTACGGCCATAAAAACTGAACCCTAAGAGATTATTGCAAGAAAATTTAAAATTTAAAACACCACAGCACATCTATCTGATCATTCTCTTTTCTATAATATTAGAACTCCTTTCTTACAATATCATCATAGTAAAGCATGCATAACATTTGCCATATGATTACCAAATAACCTTAAGAGACCAATCAGTTTTTTAATATGCTATAAGTAAGCTTTATGTATTTTCAATACATATAGTTTATTAAGAAGATCTCATTTTAAGAGATTATTATGATATATTTTCTCTATACCCAAACATCATTTTGGTAACTTCGGAATTAATTACCACGACTCTAAAGAACCAGATTGGAATCAAATTTTAATAAATGATTTATTTGCAAAAATATAATATCTTAAATTGGTTTGTCATGGCATAACATTTTATTTAAATGGAGTATATGTTACATACATAATATGTTTATGTTGACTAAAGAGTAAGTCAATGAACTTTATGTAAATGATTAAAAAAGATTTACAATTAAAATGCAAAAAAATGATTTTATGTTTGATTTGTCTAGAATATGATTTTATGAAACCAAAAAATAAGTATACAAAAACTCAATGAAAAAATTGAAAAAAAATGACAAGTTTGCTGAAGCAATGAAACTCGTCAATTGATGAATATTGCATATTAAATTCATCTGGGGTTTTAACTGGACGTCCTGAGGTTTACGATATCCAACCGTTAAAAGGAACCTTGCAATAAAAAACAGTAAAATGAGTAGATAAAAAAAGTGTATATGAAAACAAATGATAGTTTTGACAATATAAAATTAAAAATAGATGATGCACACCCTTTGTGGTTTGAACTCTAAATCTCAAGTTTAAGATGCAGATAGATAGAAATCCACCATGCCAATGTGTCGATACACAATTATTTAAAAAACAGGCCTTATTAATTATTTACAAAATTGGCCATTAGAAACTATTTCTGGTCTAAACACTAGACCAGAAATATAATGTGGTTATCAGTTTTTAATATGATCTATAGACTAGATCAAACTAAAAACTGATAACCACAAGTGTCACATCAAGATTTATAAATATTTTTAATGTATCAAATAAAGAAAATCTAGTAAAGAATGGGTGTAAAAAGTAAAAAATATTGGTACTATTATAACCAAGTAGAATAAAGTAGTGGGTGATCCAATGGAAATCGAAAATCAAAAACTGATTAATGTTATGGTTTCAAAGAAAATAAGAAAATAAAATGAGTTGTATTTTAAACTACTTGAACATAGTTTAGGAATGGATAATGAGAGTTGTTATTCTAAGCCCTTATTTTAGTTATAACTAGAGTTTTGTTGAGCACCACTGTTCCCTGTTCACCACTGTTCACTGTTTCCACCACTGTTCCGTTTAAAAATTATGCCTAAGAGCTATTTACTGATTAAAATACTAAAAATTAAAAATAATTATTAGTAACTTTAATAATACTGACATTTCTATTGTATTTACTTGAAAAAAAAAAATTCTGTAACCCACACAAAAAAAGTAATGGGGATATTTTAATATACTTCAAAAAAAAGATTTCAAGAGAGCAGTTGGATTTCAAGAGAGCAGTTAAATAAAAAATTGCAACAACATAATAATAAATATTTGATATTTAAGTATGTTACCATTAAAAACTTGCATTTTTAACAAACCTTTTCAGTATATTTATCCTTATCCCTAAGATATCCATTATTAAAATAGTTTATATGATATATATATATATATATATATATATAAATATATATATATATATATATACATATATATATATTTATATATATATATATATAAATTATATAAATATATGTATACATTTATATATATATATATATATATTTATATATATATATACATATATATATTTATATATATATACATATATATATATATATATATTTATATACAAACTTACAAATATATATATATATATATATATATATATATATATATATATATATATATATATATATATATATATAAATGTATATTTGTGTATATACACATGCAAACAAAAATATATAAATATATATATATATATATATATAATATATATATATATATATATATATACATTATTTTGAATGTTTGTATAAATAAGCATGTATATATATATATATATATATATATATATATATATATATATAATATATACATTATTTTGAATGTTTGTATAAATAAGCATGTATATATATATATATATATATATATATATATATATATATAAATAAATATATATATTAAACTAATTTAAAACCTACAACTTTATAATGGAAAATAAAGTTTTATGCATTTTCGGAGATCATCAGTCATATACAGTATTGGACAAAACATTTGCAACCAACATCATACAATGCTAAAAATTATTCCTAATTTTATGTCTTAAAAACAAAACAAACTATACAACCACAGCAAACAGTTCAGGAGTCTGGAGTCATAGCATACCATGACAAAAAAAATCTGCTGACAGGTGACAGCACACAGGCAGAATTTCATTGACAAGTGCCATTTTGCAGTGGACAAAACAAGTGCAACTTTTTTGGTTTGTTTCATTTTCTTAAGTCTGGTTCGTGTTATCGTCACAGAAGCTTTATAATAATTTAAGAAAGTATCCAGAAGTTTCCAGAAGCATGCAGAAGATTCCAGAAGTTTCCAGAAGAAGCATCTAGAAGCTTTCAGAAGCATCCATAAGTATCCAGTAACATTCAGAAGCATCAGAACGCATCCAGAAGCATCCAGTAGCCTCAAAAAGAAGCATCTAGAATCTTCGAGAACAGGATCACACAGATTCATTTTACTAAATAAGAGACATGTAAACCGACATGTAATTCAATCAGTATATGGATGTCAATCAGTCAGTATTATCAAGACAGTTTATCAAAGCGAGTTTTATCAAAACGTTTTATCGTAGAACATCAATATAAGAATTAAAATGCAACAAGTGTTTCATTACATCAATACAGTCAACATTCAACCAAGAGGTTGTGTTCCACAGAGCATTATTGTATCATAACAAGGTAAATGTAACACGGAAAGCCTTAAGAAGCATGATTATTGTTTTATATCATTTTTATGACTTCAAATGCAAAAATGGCTCCCGGCAGTCTTGGATCGGAACTAAGAAAGAAAATTATTGGCGATTAAGTAAGTGGAATGTCACATAAAAGTATTTGTGATAAAAATCGCGTGATAAAATGGCTTGTATCAACACTAAGTTCTAAATATCAATCTACAGGGAAGTTGGCAGCAGATAACAAAGGTGAAAGACATTCCACAACTTCTAGAGAGGATTCTATGATTGTCAGATCAGCCATGAAGGATCTCTAGATATCATCAGTCGAGATACAAAAGCAATTAGAGCAGCCTGTATCAGACCGAACAATCAGACGACGTGCTGATGAAACTGGATTATTTTCTCGACACCCTGCAAAAAAACCGCTGACTTCACTAAAAACCAGAAGAAAAGACTCCTGTTTGCTACATCTCATATTGACTGGAATGTGCAGAAATGGCGAACTGTCCTGTTCAGTAATGAATCAAAGCTCAACATCATTGGGAGCAATGGCATTTGCTGTGTACGTCGTCCGGTCAAAAAACACCTCAATTTATGTTACTGCCATAAGACCGTGAAGCATGGTGGAAGCAATGTAATGGTCTGTAGGTGTTTTTCTGCTAACGGTCTCAGCAAGACAACGATCCCAAACATACTGCAAAAGTAGTCAAGCAGTGGTTTCAAGACAACCAACTATGGGTGATGGATTAGCCACTTCAATCTCCGGATCTCAACACTATCAAGAACCTGTGAGAGATCGTCAACCGCAGAATTAAAAAATTTGTGAAAAAATTCGTGAAGGTGTTTGTAATAAGGATCAATTGTTTGAACAAATCCAAAAGGCCTGGGCAGCAATTCCACAAAGTTTCATTGATCATCTGATTGAATCTATGCCTCAAAGATGCAAGGCTATGTTCAAAAATAAAGGATTCGCCACGAAATATTGATAGCAAAATACAGCTTGGTCAACATTTTGTGGAGTTGCACTTGTTTTGTCCTGAAGCAAAACAACTTTTTTCAATACTTTTGATTAATTTATTAATTTTTGTGTACAAATAATGATTTTTGTAATAAATAAAACTTGAAGAACATTGTCTCTTAACAGTTACATAGTCATTTGTCTAAATTGAAAAAAAGCAGCACTTTAATATAAATAAACTAAATTAGCATTATTTGGTTGCACTTGTTTTGTCCATTACTGTATATCTTTTAGCAGAATAACTCAGTCAAAAACAGCTGATAATTCATACCGAATACATAATTAGGTAATATTATTCAACTTTCGAAAGAAAAACAAAAGGGATAGTTTAACAAGATATATATTTAACAGTATAAATATAATAAAAAACTTCAAATGACTAATTTATACAATTTAATTGGCATTGCTGTAAATATATATAAATGGCTGATAATTGTGGAATAGGCATCATAAAAATGTATTTTTTCATTTCGATAAGTTTTTATTTATAATTGACGATCTATTTTATAAATAATTAATTTACATTATATTGATCACTGTAAAAATTTAAAAAAGGCTTTGCATTGCTGTTTAGTTTGAAAAAACTTGCAACAACGGCAACGAATATATATATATTTTTGTTCTTTATTTTGTTCTTATTAAATTATTTACACATATATCAATAAGGAAAATTACATGCAAAGGAATTGTTAAAAAATAAAGAATAAAGATAAAGAATGCGGACACTCAGTAAGGACCATAGAGGTCTTGTCACTGAGAACCGCTGTTAAAGAACTTTGAACTTAATTTGGATTTTGGAAAAAACCAAAAATAAATATATACAAATTTTTAAGTTTTTTTTAGTTATGTTCTTTATGGCTTCAATTAAAATACTAATTCTTCTGAAATGCATGACTCAAAGGAAAACAATAATATCATAATATTCTAGATAAACAAATACGTCTTACTTGCATCTATATGAGCACTGAATCTCATTACTCAAATGTATCTTACAATTACACTAATCTTAATTGTTAAATAATTTATAAATAAATAAAAATTATAAGAATATGATTGCACTAGGTACATCCATATGCACTTTAAGGTTGTCCAAAAAATTGTGTAGACATATTTAAAAAGCCAAATGATAGTGTCACTGAGTGTGAAGCCAAAATTATCAAATGTTGAAGCGTTTACAATTGCGCTTCTACCGACAAAAATGCTAAACCACTGTCAAAAGATGGTTAACTTCTAGCAGTATCATACATACAATAAATGCAGATACATTTTATATATATATAAATATATATATACATTTATAAGTAAAAACATGCATATGCATAACTATATTTGTATAGATTTAGACTATTGCGTATTAATAATTATAAGTTATACTTAAGAAACTTTTGTATATACAGAATTATATATATATATATATATATATATATATATATATATATATATATATATATATATATATATATATATATATATAATATACTGCATGTAAACAATCAAACGCAGAATTTGCAAAAGTAAATTATTATCTTACCAACATTTCCACTATATATTCTTAGATCTTTAATACTAGCAGGTTGAGTTTCATACCAAGGATCTGCACAATACACTTTAACATTTTTAAATGAATATGGAAATGAGTTTTTAATGTCAATCATTAGCGTCCCATTTATATAAATTCTAAAGAAGTATATACTGTTATATCGATCTTGAGATATTCTAATGCTGGTCCATTCATTTAAAGATAGTGATTGAGGTACAATGTATTCGCTAGTAGAATACCAATTCGATGCATACCAAATAGAAAGTTTTCCTGTGTCATACAAATATACACTAGGAATTCTAAATCCATAATCACTTGCATCTCCACCAGTAGTCAAATGAATAATGTTTTTGTATCCTGGTGAAAACAAATTGGGTTTTATTTTGAACGACACTAAATATGTTTTTTCAAGCGATGGTAATGTCGCAATTAGATTATCTTTTTTCAATATATATTCATCAAGCACTACAACAGAATCTATGAGAAATGCAAAATACTTACTTTGATAAACTTTAATAATTTATATCAAATAAGTTCTAAAATTTACGGCATATACTTTAATATAATAAGAATAAAACTATATATACAAAATAAGCATTACAATCACATAACTATTTGATGTAACCACTAACTCTATGAGTAAATGTAAATATTATATAGTACAGTTACAAAATCATATACATATCATTATGCAACATTATTTATTACTACTACTGCAAAGTAAAGGATTAAATTTAAAAAAAAAATCATTTTCAAACCTTTTGGGAAAAGCAGAGTATTTGGCAGATTATCATTATCTAAACAAAATTTAAGATTATTAGTAATATAATGTCATTTATACAAAACTTATTTACATCAAAGAACATTAAAAAACAACTTTATATACTTCTTAATTGATTTAACTGATTGGGAACGTTTGTATTCAGGCTTATTAATTCAAGTTATAAATTTATAAACACAGATATATAACTTTTATAGTGTTTAAAAATGTATTACTATATTAAACAAAAGAAGTTCAAACCTCTATGTTTTTTGATAATTTATAGAAAATTTAAAATAATACTAATTTTATGTTTTAATTTTTGTCATTTTAAAAATAAGTATCTGATTTGCTTCAAACATGTCAGAAAGAGCAGTTAAATTCAGAAAATTGGTGCTCTAAATTGTCCTAATGGTCCTATTACAGAGCACTGCAGAATAGCAATAAGCCAGAAAGTTTATGCCTTCTTCGTTACTAATAATGAATAAATGGTCAGCTAGATTATAAAATTGTTTCAAATAATAGTAAATAAAATAAAAACTTTACTCTTATCCAATATAATTCCCTTATTTTATTTAATTGTATTTAAAAATTTTTTTTTTTATTACAAGCAAACTATCTGATGGATACATTCTAACGCTTATGTTTAGGAAAAAGTCAGAAAAAACAATGAAGAAATAAATCCTAAATACAGTCTAATATGTTTTTTAATAGAAGTTGAAAGCCTACATAAACAAATAAACAGCTCCCACTTTAACCTATCAGTTAAGTTTATTTTTCTTTGGCAATACCTATATTAGTAAAATGCCATTGCATTTTACTAATATAGGCATTCAACAATTATTGCTTCATTAATTAAATAATTATTATTTAATTAATGAAGCAATTATTGCTTCATTAATTAAACAATTATTGCTTCATTAAATAAGTTTTTACTAAATTTGATGATAATTTGTACATTTATATCTTTGATGAATGATGCACTGCATCCTATTGATACTTGGAGTTTTGTATGCATAATCAGCATATTTGTTTTCATGACATTATGAAATTTCCAAATGTTCTTGAAATGAAAAAATATTTGTTCAAGAATATATTCGAAAAAATATTCTCAAACGAATATTTTTTCGTTTTTTATCATATTAATTTAATGTTTGCAATATCAATTATTTAAAGATTTTTTTTATATTAGTTTAATCTGTTACAGTTGCTACAGTTTGAGCTGATGTTTTTGTGAAATTATTTTTGTCTAAAATACAAAATTAAATTTGTTTTTAATTCAGGTTTAGTATTAAGTGTTGCCACAGTTTGAGTTAATATTTTTGTGAAATAACTATAAGAAAAGTCTAATTTTCAACAGTACAAAAATTGATGGTACCTGTTAATTTTTCATTTCATATAGTAGTGCTAACCTGCTATAGAAACTGATGTTATTTGATAATGAAATTCGATAACATTCCTTTTAAAATTATTTTAAACTTTTTTTATCTAAACTAAATAAACAAAATCAATAATAATGGTTTATAGACTAGAACAATCCCAAATAATTTAGGTAACTCTAAATAATTATACTAAAAAAAGTGTGTGCGTCTCCTAAAAAAGACTGATTGCAATGTTATTACCCAAAAACATAGAAACTAAATCTGGATATTGACGACATTGTGATGACCAACCATTGATATATACAGGGCTGAAAAAAGAAGGGTATTGCGAAAGTCTTTCACAACTTGGCAATTATTTTTTTTTTTATCTTATATTTTAAAAAATTTTGTTTGTTTTTGATTTCCTTTTTTCTTAATTTTATTTATTTTATAGTTTAGGATTATTTTTGGCCTTTATCAAAAATAATGTTTTTGTCTTAACTTTAAATTAGGGGTTCTTTTAAATACATTAGGGAGGAACAAGGAGGTTAAACTACTTTTTGTTGCAATTTTAATTTATTGAGTTAATTTGAGCCTAAAAATATATAAATATGTATATATATAAATATATAAGTATATATAAATATATAAATATATTTAAATATATATAAATATTTAAATGTATATAAATATATAAATATATTTAAATGTATATAAATATATATAAATTTTTAAAAATATATAAATATGTGAATATATATATATATATATATATATATATATATATATATTATATATATATATATATATATATATATATATATATATATATATACATATATATATATATATTTACATATATATATATATATATATATATATATATATATATATATATATATATATATATATATATATATATATATATATTCATATATATATATAAATATATATATATATATATATATATATATATATATATATATATATATATATATATATATATATATATATTTATATTCATATATATATATATATATATATATATATATATATATATATATATATATATATATATATATATATATATATATATATATATATATATATACATATATATATTTATATATATATATTTTCTTGTCATATATATATATATTTATATATATATATATATATATATATATATATATATATATATATATATATATATATATATATATATATATATATATTTATATATACATATATATATATATATTTAAATATATGTATACTAAAAAACCAACACTAAAAAACATGTCAATCCTTACATTATTAAAAGTTATTTTTAAAATACATATTAAAAAGGAAAGAAATTACAGCTTTAACAAGATTAAGCTGTCAATGCATCTAGATTGATAAAGCAATTAAATTAGGATTGTTGATTGCATTTGATGCAGTAATTAAACCAGGGGAAATGTATTCAACAATTATTGCTTCATTAACTGCCATGTATTTCAGAGACTATAATAAATTATAAACAAAATAAGTTTTTACCAAATTTGATGATAATTTGAACATTTATATCTTTGATGAATGATGCACTGCACCCTATTGAAACTTGGAGTTTTGTATGTATAATCAGCATAATTGTTTTTATGACATTATGAAATTTCTAAATGTTCTTGAAATGAAAAAATATTCGTTTGAGAATATTTTCAAAAAACGATTCTTAAAAGAATATTTTTTCGCTTCTTACCATATTAGTTTAATGTTTGCAAAATCAATTATTTAAAAATTTTTTATATTTTAGTCTCATCTGTTACAGTTGCTACAGTTAGAGTTGATGTTTTTGTGAAACTATTTTTGTCTAAAACACAAAATTAAATCTGTTTTTAATTCAAGTTTATTATTTAGTGTTGCCATAGTCTGAGTTCATATTTTTGTGAAATAACTATAAGTAAAGTCTAACTTTAAACAGTACAAAAATTGATGGTACCTGTTATTTTTTCATCTCATATAGTAGTGCTAACCTGCTATAGAAACTGATGTTATTTGATAATAAAATTCCATAGCACTCCTTTTAAAATTATTTTTAACTTGTTTTATCTAAACTAAATAAATAAAATCAACATTAATGGTTCATAGACTAGAATGATTCCAAACAATATAGGTAACCCTTAATAATTATAATAAAAAAAGTGTATGCGTCTCCTAAAAATGACTGATTGCAATGTTGTTACCCAAAAATAAAGAAACTAAATCTGTATATTGGCGAAAATATGATGATCAACCACAGTTATATACAGGGCTGAAAAAAGAAGGGTATTGGAATAGTCTATCATAACTTTGCAATTAATTTTTTTTTTTATTATTTATTTTTAAAAACTATTTTTTGTTTTTGATTTCCTTTTTTTAAAATTATGTTTATTTTATGATTTAGGATTATTTTTGGCCTTTCTAAAAAGTAATGTTTGTCTTAACTTTAAATTAGGGGTTCTTCTAAATACATTAGGGATGAACAGGGAGGTTAAACTACTTTTTGTTCCAATTTTAAGTTATTGAGTTAATTTGAGCCTGAAATTATATAAATATAAATATATATAAACATATTTATATATATATATATTTATATATATATATATATATATCCTATATATATAAATATTATATATATAAACTTCATTTTTTGAACTTTTAATTTTTTATACAAAACAGAAAATGAAGCTACATTAATAAAATACGTCATTTTTTTGAGCTGATTCATTTTTTAAAAGTTGCCAAAGCATTAAAACTTTTTTGAATCAAACAGACTGTTTTTTATCATTTAAAATAAAATGTTGCAATTAATTATTATTTTAAATTTATATTTCAGTAGTTATTTTATTTTTGTCTGATGGTTTGTATAAATTTTAATATTTATATTTTAGCTTTTAAACCTTTTAAATTTGTTTTGCAAAAACTTAAACATAATAGTTTTGTAATGCTTATAGAAACCAGTATTGTTCATTACACTATTAAATTTGAATTACGCTGCATAACTTTTGCTTTCGCACAAATATTTTTTGCTATTAAAAGTGTCTATAAAGAATAGGAAAAAGTTTAAAGATTTATTAAAAAATGCGTTATACATTATTTAAATTATTATACGTTATTATATTTATATAAAACTCATGATTATATAAAAGTAATTATAATATTCTTTGAAAAGTTAAAGAAAATGGGTTTAATTTAAGCTATCATTAAAACTAATTTGCTACTTTATTTGATAAAGTAAACATATTTATGTATTTATAATAGTTTACAAAACATTTTGCATGGTATGGTATTTTTTAAAAAGCGTAGCATTTTTCTTTTTTTCCAATTTCATTTTTTGAGCTTAAATCCTTTTCTTCAAGATCATTAGAGTTAACATTTCTTGTGACAATGGTTCGATCGAATTTCTTTAGATTTTTATCGGGCAAATTAAGCAGAACAATAAAGTTTAATTGATTTTTTTAAAATACAATTTTGTCGCCAAGTGATTGTAAGCAAATACGATTTTTATTTTATTGTTTGAAGAAAAGTCATTAAAAAACTAAAAAATCAAAGATTTTAGTTTTATTATGAAACATATTTAATAAATTTTTTTTGAATAAAACAGACTGGTTTTTATCATTAATAATAAAATGTTGCAATTAATTATTTTTTTAAATTTATATTTCAGTATTAGTTTTATTTTCTGTCTATTATTATTTACATGTTTACTTTAATTTTTATTTTAATTCGTAATATTTGTTAAGCATAATATAAATTGTATTAAACTATAATTACATTAATAACTAAATTAAGTTAAAAAAAAAAAAACTTTTTTCTTGAATAACGAGATATTGTTTGTATAGATTGTTAAAGCTTTTGTTTAATTCTGCATTTTAACTAGCATTTTTGCAAAGCATTAACACACCACAGCGCTCATACCTTAAATATAAAAGGTTCTGTTTAGTAGTTAATTAATTAAAAAGTATTTCATATTTTTCTGAAAATGCTATATAGTTGTTTTTTATTTCAAAAATAAATAGACTTTTTTCAAAATGTCAAAAAAAGTAAAAACTGCTAAATAGCCTTTACTTGGATTTAAAAGTCCTAAAAACGCACATATTTAAATAAAAAAGTAAAAAAACCCATGCAGGAATCCCACATAGCCTCTGGGGCAACCACGCCCCTATTATATATATACATACATACATACATACATATATATATATATATATATATATATATATATATATATATATATATATATATATATATATATATATATATATATATATATATATATATAAACACACACACACACACACACATATATATATATATATATATATATATATATATATATATATATATATATATATATATATATATATATATATATATATATATATATATATATATATATATATATATATATACATGTGTGTGAATACTTGTTATTAAGTGTATGGAGGTTTCGCCAAAGTAACTGGCATTACATCCATCTTTTGAAAATGAAGTTTTTTAACTGAGAAACATATTAAAACTGAAAAAGGTTGTGTTTTATCTCAAAAGCTTGTTCACATTTGATGATTCTAAATTGCTTAAATATATATATATATATATATATATATATATATATATATATATATATATATATATATATATATATATATATGTATACAAACACACACACACACACACATACACACACACACACACACACACACACACACACACACATATATATACATGTTTGTGAATCCTTGTTGTTAAGTGCCTGGAGGTTTCGCCAAAGTAACTGGCATTACATCCAGCATTATAAAATTTGTAAATAATATTGAACTTGAGCAGCGTAGGAAGTGAATCTTTTATACATAAACTTTGTTTTGCTTTAAACATAAAATGTCTGTTAAATTTGATTTTATGTTTATATTCAGAGTATTAAATTATAAATTTATCTTTTGAAAACGAAGTTTTTTAGCTGAGAAACATATTAAAACAAAAAAATATTGTGTTGTATCTCAAAAAATTGTTCACATTTGATGTTACTAAATTTCTCAAATATATATATATATATACATATATATATATATACATACATATATATATATATATATATATATATATATATATATATATATATATATATATATATATATATATATATATATATATATATATATAAATTTTGGTGACAAAATATAATCACAAAAAAAAAAAAAAAACATTATCCTTCCTCTCCTTCGCACTGCTTGGTGGTAAAGGAGAAGTGGTGCTACTGTGAAACTTTATCTTTTCTGCATTAGTTTGTAATTATTGTTTTTTTAGCATAACTTCTATCATATTTAAAAACTTGCTTATAACTTTATTTTATAGTAAAATATTGTATGTTTCTTTGATAACTTACATTTTAAGTTATAATTCAAAGTTTATGTTAAAGTGTAATAAGCAAGTAAAAATAGTATTGAGCAAGTAATGTATTCAATACTATTATGATATTAACTTTTATCAATTGTTTTCACTTAACACGTTACTTAAAAGAATAAAAGCAAAAATGCAAATATTACTATATATACACCGCTTTAAATAGTTATAGAAAACTATTTAATACGTGTATGCTGATGATAAAACACATGTTAATTTTAAAGGAAAAAGATATGTTCAAATTTCAAATAACTGTAAAAAACTATAAAACAACAATAAAACAAACTAAAACATTAACACATTGTCTTTGTTAAAACTTTAACAAAGACAATGTGTTAATGTTGAACAACCTTGTGACGCTGTTTTATACAGTTTTATAAAGTAAATAACAAAAACTAAAACATTATCATCACTCTTTCACCTTTACAATCAAGTTTTACACGTTACAAACAAGAAAGATCAAATCAAAAAAAGCATTATATACCACATATTTTATACTTTATTGTTTCTTGATCTAGCACACAATTAAAAGTTAAAGTATAATTATATTTTTTATTCAAATGGTTTTTAAGTTAATGTTTTCATTCAACTTTTTCATACAAAATATTTTGCAATTTAAGTGAAAACTTGGTCTGATTAATCTAACTATATTTTCTTAAGATTGAATATACATGATTAAGTTACTTTTTAAGGAAAAAGGTTTCCATAAACAAAAGTAAAATAACTGTTTTTTTAATTTGATTATCTATAATTTAATTTTTGGTTTAAAGTTTGAAATACTTACTGGTTTAAGGTTTCTTATAGATTGTTTCCTATGTTAAAACCATTTTAAAGAAAAACTAATAATTACCTTTTCAAAATATTTACGAATTAAACTTTCTTCCTCACTTGCACTGTTTTAAATCCGATTTACTGTAGCTTAATATATGTTAATATTTGAGGAATGACCCTTGTTATGCAACTGTGTATTACTAAAGAGGCTGAAAGAAAGTTATTGTGAGTTCGAATTCTTTTAAATTTTTCCGATTTCAAATTTTAAATGTAGAATTATTTGAAAAAGAGAAATTTAAATAACTATTAGGTTATTAACTAAAAAGTAAATATGTTTCTAAAAAAAAAATTCTAAAAAACAACTTGTGTATTTATGGAAAATGTTTATTCTTGATATCCTTTTTAACAAAATAAAAATATAAGAAAATGGTACCGTGATTTCCATATTTTATTCAAAATTTTTTGTTACAATAATTTTAAGTTTAGAGCTTACATTATATGTAAACAACATAAAAGATAAACATAGTGAAATTTGTATAGCTAAATTTTGCAAGTCTTTGGGTATATTTAGTATATTTATTAGAAGAGTAACTGTAAGTTACTCTAGTAACCTGCCTGGTTATTTTAATTTAATTGAAAGGTTAATTTACAGCTTCATATATTATCCATTCAATTAATGAAACTAAATTTAATTTTAAAAAATTATTGGCTTCCACACAGAGATAGAAAGTAAATAAAATTCAAAAATGCTTTATGTTGAATAGAAATCCTACTGCAAGAGAGCTAGTAATCATAATTCTATTTAATAAATAAATAAAAAAAAATGACCCCAAATAAAAAATTTAGACAAAAATATTAGTTTTAAGAAAGGCTAAATAATGTAAAATTAGAAAAGAAACAAAACCAAAAAAAAAACAAAAAAACAAAAAACAACTCGTGAAAATATTTGAACAAAAAAAAAAAACGAATTGTGAACATGTTAAAAGCAATCGCGACAAACTTAATTTGAGAGATGTATACACCAAGGGTTAGTCATCACTAGGTTGCCAATATCCTAATTTAGAATCTTAGTTTTTGGGTAAAAACATTGCAACCAGTCTTTCTTAAGAGACACACGGACTTTTCTAAGATAACTATTTAAGATGACCTTAATTGTTTTGGCATTATTCTAAGTAATAAACCATTAATGTTTATTTTATGCATATAGTTTAAACTTAAATAATTTTAAAAAGAATATAAGTTCATTATCGAATAACATCATAGTTTCTACAGCAGGTTAGCACTACTATATGAAATGAAAAAAGTAACAGTTACCATCAACTTTTCTACTATTAAAAATTAGACTTTTCTTATAGTTATTTTACAAAAAACAAACTGTAACACCACTGAATAAAAAACCTGAATTAAAAACAGATTTTCTATTTCAGACAAAAATAGTTTCACAAAAACATCAACTCTAACTGTAGCAACTGTAAAAATATTTAAATAACTGATATAGCAAACATAAAACTAATATGTTAAGAAACAAAAATAAGTGTTTCAAAGAAACTTACAAGAACATTGGGAAATTCAATGATGTCATGCAAACAATCATACTGATTATAAATACAAAACTCCAAGTATCAAAAGGTTGCGGTGCACCATTCATCAAAGATGTAAATGTACCATTTATGATCAAATTTTTTAAAACTTATTTCACTTTTCTAATGTCTCTAAAGTGCTTGGATCTGCAGTTTGGTACGAAATAAAATAAACTATACAATAAATTTTGAATACATACCCCCTGGTTTCATTACTGCAACAATCTACAATATTCAACCTGTTTATTACCAACTTTTTATCTCAGATATTTTGCTAACACAAAAGAAAACTGTTTTTCTAAAAATACTAGTATATAATAGAGTATACTAAAGATAAGAAAGCAATAAATAAGCTTATGCTGGTACTTTCATATCATCAATAATTCAATAAATCTGAAAAAATCACATTCACCTATCGAATCATTAAAAAAAAAACTACAAACTCATTTCTGATTTAAAGTTTGTTTCTGATAAAAAAAATTAAAAATTAACAGAAGTTGAAAGTGAGTCTAAATATGAAATGTTTTCAAAAAAATAGTAACCTGGAAGAGATTTTATTTTATTAAGTTACCACATAACACCCAATAAATTAAATTCTCAAAGTAAACAAAAATCAGATCTCAAATTAAAGATTAAATATTTGTTTTACTGAATACAAGTAAATAGATTTGAGAAACATCAAATATGACATGTTTACGACCTGGTACCAAAAAATTCAATCTTACTTTTGCCACTAACAAAATTCAATAACTTTAAATCTGATATTAGATATTAAATATCTGATATTAGATATCTGATATTAAAGTTTGCTAACTAAGTATATGAACTTAGAAATTATTTAACCCGAATGATTTAAGACAAATCAAAAAATCAAAAGCTACAAAGTTTATTGATATTAAGTTTAAAAACATTGCCAAATCGATCTGCTAAACTCTACTAAGAACATTTACTCAAGACTATTTCTCCGCAAAAACCATTAAAAATATATTTAAAAAACACTATTCTAAATATTGTAAATGCCTGATGTGATGATCTCATTAAAAAAGGAGTCCCAAAACAAATAAGCTTTATTAGTAAAGCAATATCTGGTTCTGGCCATCAAGCAAAACAGCTAAATTCTTATTTAAATATAAATATATAAAGCATTTATCAAAGAAGTAACAGTTTTAGATTCTTTATAAATACCTGCTTTTCCGTTTATTATTGCAAAATCTTTTATAAAACCATCTTGAGCTTGATAAGATTGATCTGCAGCATAAACACGAACATTTGCATAGGACTCAGGAAGAATATTTTCTATTGAAAAAACCTTTTCTCCATTCAATTTTATTGTATACACATACGCACTATATTCTAACTGTTGACTTATTTCAATGTGTGACCACATGTTAAAAGGAATAGGAGCTGTTTTAAAGGAATTGTTAATATTTCCATTTCGAGGAACAGTGATTGAAAGACTGCCATCACCACTGTTATGAAACCACACTCCTGGAACTCTATCATCAAAGACATTTGCATCAGAATTAATGTTAAATAGAATTACATTGTGCCAACCCTCAGAATACAAGTTTGGTTTCACATCAAAAAAAATTTTATAAGTTTTGTCCAATATAGGAACAATCGCCACCAGTTTGTTTTGAAACAAAAGTGTTTCTTTATCTTCTATCAGTTGCTCTAAAATTTAATAATGATTAGATTTATTCCTCCAAAACTTAAAGTTAAAAAATTAAAACAATTTTGTACTAAAAGTGTTTATTGTTTATTGTTCAAAATTTGTTAACTATAAGTGATGATGACAAAACATAAGCAGAAAACAAAAAATTAATAGCTAAAATATAGCTCTCTAGCTAAATTGAATTTTGAAACTTTCATGGGATCATTATCTTAATAGAATAAAAAAAATTTAAGATTTTGAATGTTATTTTAATACCACTAAAAGTTACTTCATTGAAATATTATTTCATTACCATTGAGTTTAATAATTAATGTATAAAATCAACAAAAAAATTGGTTCTTAAATTGGTTTTTTATGGCTTAACATTTTGTTTAAATGGAGTAAATATTACATACATAATATGTTTATGTTGACTAAAGAGTAAGTTAATGAACTTTATGTAAATGGTTAAAAAGGATTTACAATTAAAATGCAAAAAAATGATTTTATGTTTGATTTGTCTACCATATGATTTTCTGAAATCAAAAAATAAGTATACGAAAACTAAATGAAAAAAGTGAAAAAAAAATGACAAGTTTGCTGAAGCAATGAAACTCATCAATTGATGAATATTGCATATTAAAATCATCTGAGGTTTTAGCTGGACGTCCTGAGGTTTACGATATCTAACCGTTAAAAGGAACCTTGCAATATAAAACAGTAAAACGAGTAGATAAAAAAAGTGTATATGAAAACAAATGATAGTTTGGACAATATAAAATTAAAAATAGATGATGCACACCCTTTGTGGTTTGAACTCTAAATCTCAAGTTTATGATGCAGATAGATAAAATACCATGCAATAATGTCAATATGCAACTATATACAAAATAGGCGTTATTAATTTTTTACAAAATTGGCCATATGAAACTATTTCAGGTCTAAACACTAGACATCAAATTAAAAACTGATAACCACAAGAGTCACATCAAGATTTATGAATATTGTTAATGTAACAAATAAAAAAAATCTAATAAAGAATGGGCATAAAAAGTGAAAAATATTAGTACCATTATAACCAAGTAGAATAAAGTAGTGGGTGGAAATCGAAAATCAAAAACTTATGTTATGTAATGTTAAGGTTTCAAACAAAATAAGAAAACAAAATGAGTTGTATTTTAAACTACTTGAACATAGTTTAGGAATGGATAATGAGAGTTCTTAGCCCTTCCTAGCCACTGTTCCGTTTAACCATTATGCCTAAAAGCTATTTACTGATTAAAATACTAAAAATTAAAAATAATTATTAGTAACTTTACTAATACTGCCATTTCTATTGTATTTACTTAAAAAAATTATTCAGTAACCCACACAATAAAAGTAATGGGAATATTTTAATATACTTAAAAAATAAAGATTTTAAGAGAGTAGTTGAATCTCAAGAGAGCAATTGAATAAAAATCTTTTTGTCAAGTCGCAACAACATATTAATAAATGTTTGATATTCAAGTATGTTACCATTAAAAACTTGCATTTTTAACAAACCTTTTCAGTATATTTGTCCTTATCCCTAAGATATCCGATATCAAAATAATATATATGATTGTATGTATATTAACATATATATATTGATAAATATATATATTGATAAATATATATATATATATATATATATATATATATATATATATATATTCATATATATATATATATATATATATATATATATATATATATATTTATATACATATTTACATATATATATATATATAAATATATATATATATATATATATATATATATATATATATATATATATATATATATATATATATATATATATATATATATATATATATATATATATATATAAATGTATATATATGCATATACACATGCAAACAAAAATATATAATTATATATATACACATTATTTTGAAAGTTTGTATAAATAAGCTTTTGTATATATATATATATATATATATATATATATATATATATATATATATATATATATATATATATATATATTTATATATATTTATATATATATCTATATATATTTATATATTTATATATTTGTATATATATTTAACTAAATGAAAACCTACAACTTTATAATGGAACATAAAGTTTTATGCAATTTTGGAAATCATCTGCCATATACAGTAATGGAAAAAACATTTGCAACCAACATTGAGCAATGCTAAAAAGTGCCTAATTTTGCATGTTCACGAAATGAACTATACTACCACAGCAAACAGTTCAAGAGTCTAGAGTCATTGCATGCCATGACATGAGCAATCAGCTGACAGGTGACAGCACACAGGCAGAATTTCGTTGACAAGTGCCATTTGGCAGCAGACAAAACAAGTGCAACTTTTTTGGTTTGTTTCATATTCTTAAGTCTGGTTCGTGTCAACGTCACAGAAGTTTTTAATAACTAAAGGAAGTATCCAGAAGTTTCCAAAAGCATGCAGAAGCTTCAAGAAGTTTCTAGAAGAAGGATCTGGAAGCATCCATAAGCATCCAGAAGCATCCAGAAGTATCCAGAAGTATCCAGATACATTCTGAAGCATCAAAACGCATCCAGAAACATCTAATAGCCTAAAAAAGAAGCATCTAAAATCTTCCAGAACAAGTTCACACATGTTCATTTTACTATATAAGAGACATGTAAACTGACATGTAATTCAGTAAGTACTAGGAAGTCAGTCAGTCAGTCTTATCAAGACAGTTTATCAAAGTGAGTTTTATCAAAATATTTTATTGAAGAACTTCAATACAAGATGTGAAATAATACAAGTGTTTTATTACATCAATACAATCAACATTCAACCAAGACGTTGTGTTCCGCAGAACATTATTGTATCATAATAAGGTAAATTTAACACCGTAAGCCTTGAGAAGCATGATTAATGTTTTTTATTATTTTTATGACTTCAAGTGCAAAAAAGGCTCCCGGCAGTCTTAAATCAGAACTAAGAAAGAAAATTATTGGCGATTACGTGGAATGTCACATAAGTGGAATGTCATATAAAAGTGGAATGTCACATAAAATGTCACAAAATTGGCGATTACGTGGAATGTCGCGATAAGTGGAATGTCACATAAAAGTATTTGTGATAAAAATTGCGTGAAAAAATGGACCGTATCAACACTATGTTCTAAACATCGTTCCACAGGGATGTTGGCAGCAGATAACAAAAGTGGAAGACCACGTTTAACCACTTCTATAGAGTATTCTATGATTATCAGATCCACCATGAAGGATCTCTGAATATCATTAGTCGAGATACAAAAGCAATTAGAGCTGCCTATATCAGAACGAACAATCAGATCACGTGCTGTTGAAGCCGGATTGTTTTATTGACGCCCTGCAAAGAAACTGCTGATTCCACTAAAGAACCAGAAGAAAAGACTCCTGTTTGCTACATCTCATATTGACTGGAATGTGCAGAAATGGCGAACTGTTCTGTTCAAAGATAAATCCAAGTTCAACATCATTGGGACCGATGGCATTTGCTGTGTACGCCGTCCGGTCGGAAAATGCCTTGATTTACAATACTGCCATAAAACCATGAAGCATGGTGGAAACAATGTAATGGTCTAGGGGTATTATACTGCTAACGGTCTGGGTCCAATACATCGAATCGATGGAATAATGGATCGTTTCATGTATAAAAATATCCTAAAAGATGTTATGTTACCTCATGTGGAATGGAATATGCCAATAAAAAGGAATTTTCAGCAAGACAACGATCCAAACAAACTGCAAAAGTAGTCATGCAGTGGTTTCAAGACAACCACCTATGGGTGATGGATTGGCTGCCTCAATCTCAGGATCTCAACCCTATCAATAACATGTGAGAGATCAACAACCGCAGAATTAATCGTGAAGGTGTTTGTAATAAGGATCAACTGTTTGAACAAAACCAAAAAACCTACACAGCAGCGACTCCACAAAGTTTCATTAGTTATCTGATCGAATCTATGCCTCAGAGATGCAAGGCTGTGATCGAAAACAAAGGATTCGCCAAAAAAAATTGATAGTGAAATACAACTTGGTCAACATTTTGTGGAGTTGCACTTGTTTTGTCCAGAAGAAAATCAACTTTTTTTAATACTTTTGATTAATATATTATTTTCGTGTACAAATAATGAACTTTGTGATAAATAATACTTGAAGAAAATTGTCTCTAAACAGTTACATAGTTATTTCTCTAAATTGAAAAAAAGCAGCACTTTTATATAAAAAAACTAAATTAGCATTATTTGGTTGCATTTGTTTGTCTGATACTGTATATATATATATATATATATATATATATATATATATATATATATATATATATATATATATATATATATATATATATATATATATATATATATATATATATATATATATATATATATGTATATATATATATATATATATATATATATATATATATGTATATATATATATATATATATATATATATATATATATATATATATATATATATATATATATATATATATATATATATATATATATATTGCTGATAATTGCCATATTGACATGGCAAAGTTCAATTAAAAAGTTGTAATTTTTCATTTCAATAAATTTATATTTATAATTGACAATCTATTTTATAAATAATTAATTTACATTAAAGTGATCACTCTAATAAATTATAGAAGGCTTTGTATATCTATATGGTACAAAAAAACATGCAACAAAGGCAATGAATATATAAACATATGTTTTTGTTCTTCATATAAAATAAATTTACTACACATATATCAATAAAGGAAAATTACATGCAAAGGAATTGTTAAAAAATAAAGAATAAAGATTAAGAATGCGAACACTCAGAGAAGACCATACAGGTCTTTTAACAGAGAACCGCTGTTGAAGAGTTTTAAACTAAATTTAGGTTTTACAAAAAACCAAAAGTAAATATATACAAATTTTAAACTTTTCTTTAGTTATGTTCTTTACGACTTCAATTAAAATACTAATTTTTCTGAAATGCATGACTCAAAGGAAAACAATAATATCATAATATTCTAGATAAACAAATACGTCTTGCATCTTACTTGCATCTATATGATCACTGAATCTTGTTACACAAATGTATCTTACAATTACACTAATCTGAATTGTTAATTAATTAATAAATAAACGAAAATTATAAGAATATGATTGCACTAGGTACATCAATATGCACTTTAAGGTTGTCCAAAAAATTGTGTAGAAAAATTTAGAAAGCCAAATGATGGTGTTACTGAGTGTGAAGCCAAAATTATCAAATGTTAAAGCGTTTACTTTTCAGCTTCTACCGAAAAAATGCTGAACTACTGTCAAAAGATGGTTAACTTCTAGCAGTATCATACATACAATATATGCAGATACATTTTATATATATATAGATATTTATATACATTTATATATATATTTATATTATCATATACATACATATATAAGTAAAAACATGCATATGTATAACCATATTTGTATAGATTTAGACTATTGCGTATTAATAATTATAAGTTATACTTAAGAAACTATTGTAAATTCAGAATTATATATATATATATATATATAAATATATATATATATATATATATATATATATATATATATATATATATATATATATATATATATATATATATATATATATATATATATATATATATATATATATATGTATTATATATATATATATATATATATATATATATATATATATATATATATATATATATATAATATACTGCATGTAAACAATCAAACGCAGAATTTGTAAAAAATAAATTACTATCTTACCAACATTTCCACTATATATTCTTAGATCTTTAATACTAGCAGGTTGAGTTTCATACCAAGGATCTGCACAATACACTTTAACATTTTTAAATGAATATGGAAATGAGTTTTTAATGTCAATCATTAGCGTCCCATTTATATAAATTCTAAAGAAGTATATACTGTTATATCGATCTTGAGATATTCTAATGCTGGTCCATTCATTTAGAGATAGCGATTGAGGTACAATGTATTCGCTAGTAGAATACCAATTTGTTGCATACCAAATAGAAAGTTTTCCAGTGTCATACAAATATACACTAGGAATTCTAAATCCATAATCACTTGCATCTCCACCGGTAGTCAAATGAATAATGTTTTTGTATCCTGGTGAAAACAAATTGGGTTTTATTTTGAACGACACTAAATATGTTTTTTCGAGCGATGGTAATGTCGCAATTAGATTATCTTTTTTCAATATATATTCATCAAGCACTACAACAGAATCTATGTGAAATGCAAAATACTTACTTTGATAGACTTTAATAATTTATATCAAATAAGTTCTAAAATTTACGGCATATACTTTAATATAATAAGAATAAAACTATATATACAAAATAAGCATTACAATCATATAACTATTTTATGTAACCACTAACTCTATGAGTAAATGTAAATATTATATAGTATAGTTACAAAATCATATACATATCATTATGCATCATCATTTACTACTACTACTACAAAGTAAATGATTAAATTAAAAAAAAAAAATCATTTTTAAACCTTTTGGGAAAAGCAGAGTATTTTGCAGATAATCATTATCTAAACAAAATTTAAGAATATTAGTAATATAATGTCATTGATACAAAACTTTTTTACATCAAGGAACATTAAAAAATAACTTTATATACTTCTTAATTGATTTAACTGATTGGGAACGTTTGTATTCAGGCTTATTAATTCAATTTATATATTTATAAACACAGATATATAATTTTTATAGTGTTTATAAATGCACTACTTTATTAAATAAAAGAAGTTCAAACCTCGATGTTTTTTGATAATTTATAGAAAATTTAAAATAATATTAATTTTATGTTATAACTTTTGTCATTTTAGAAATAAGTATCTGATTTGCTTCAAACATGTTAGAAACAGCAGTTAAATTTAAAAAATTAGTGCTCCAAATTGTCCTAATGATCTTATTACAGAGCACTGCAGAATAGCATTAAGCCAGAAAGTTTATGCCTTCTTCGTTACTAATAATGAATAAATGGTCAGCTAGATTATAAAATCTTTAAAAATAATAGTAAATAGTAAATAAAATAAAAACTTTACTCTTATCCAATATAATTCCCTTATTTTATTTAATTGTATTTAAAAGTTTTTTTTTTTTATTATTTCAAGCCAACTATCTGATGGAAACATTTTAACGCTTATGGTTAGGAAAAAGTCAGAAAAAACAATGAAGAAATAAATCCTAAATACAGTCTAATATGTTTTTTAAGAGAAGTTGAAAACTTACATAAACAAATAAACAGCTCCAACTTTAACCTATCAGTTAAGTTCATTTTTCTTTGGCAATACCTATATTAGTAAAATGCCATTGCTTGTCACCACTAAAAAACAACCTGTCAATCCTTACATTAATAAAAGTTATTTTTGAAATACATATTAAAAAGGAAAGAAATTACAGCTTTAAACAAGATGAAGCCGCCACTGCATCTAGATTGATAAAACAATTAAATTAGGATTGTTGATTGCATATTGACGCAGTAATTAAACCAGAGGGAATGTATTCAACAATTATTGCTTCATTAATTGCTATGCACTTCAGAGACAATAATAAATTATAATCAAAATAAGTTTTTACCAAATTTGATGATAATTTGTACATTTATATCTTTGATAAATGATGCACTGCATCCTATTGATACTTGGAGTTTTGTATGTATAATCAGCATAATTGTTTTCATGACATTATGAAATTTCCAAATGTTCTTGAAATGAAAAAATGATTGTTTAATAATATATTCGAAAAATTATTCTCAAACGAATATTTTTTTGTTTCTTACCTTGTTAGTTTAATGTTTGTTATATCAAATATTTAAAGATTTTTTAAATTTTAGCCTAATCTGTTACAGTTGCTACAGTTTGAGTTGATGTTACAGTTACAGTTGATGTTACAGTTACAGTTGCTACAGTTTGAGTTGATGTTTTTGTGAAACTATTTTTGTCTAAAATACAAAATTAAATCTGTTTTTAGTATTAGTTTTTAGTATTAAGTGTTGCCACAGTTTGAATTGATATTTTTGTGAAGAAACTATAAGAAAAATTTTCAACAGTACAAAAATTGATGGTACCTGTTAATTTTTCATTTCATATAGTAGTGCTAACCTGCTATAGAAACTGATGTTATTTGATAATGAAATACGATAACATTCCTTTTAAAATTATTTTAAACTTTTTTTATCTAAACTAAATAAACAAAATCAACATTAATGGTTCATAGACTAGAATAATCCCAAACAATTTAGGTAACCCTAAATAATAATACTAAAAAAAGTGTGTGCGTCTCCTAAAAAAGACTGATTGCAATGTTATTACCCAAAAACAAAGAAACTAAATCTGGATATTAGCAACATTGTGATAACCAACCATTGATACATACAGGGCTGAAAAAAGAAGGGTATTGCAATAGTCTATCATAATTTGGCAAGTAATTTTTTTTTATCAGTTATTTTTAAAAATTATTTTTTGTTTTTGATTTCCTTTATTCTTAATTTTGTTTATTTTATAATTTAGGATTATTTTTGGCCTTTCTCAAAAGTAATGTTTATGTCTTAACTTTTAATTCGGGGTTCTTTTAAATACATTAGTGAGGAACAAGGAGGTTAAACTACTTTTTGTTGCAATTTTAATTTATTGAGTTAGTTTGAGCCTAAAAATATATAAATATGTATATATACAAATATATAAGTATATATAAATATATTTAAATATATATATATATATAAATATATAAGTATATATAAATATATTTAAATATATATAAATATATATATATATTAATATAAGTAAATATGAATTAATATAAATAAATATAAATTTTTAAAAATATATAAATATATAAATATATATATATATATATATATATATATATGTATATATATGTATATATATGTATATATAGGTATATATATATATATATATATATATATGTATATATATATATATATATTCATATATATATATATGTATATATATGTATATATATGTATATATATATATATATATATATATATATATATATATATATATATATATATATATATATATATATATATATATATATATATATGTTTATGTATATATATATATAAATATATATATATATATATATATATATATATATACATATATATATATATATATATATATATATATACATATATATATATATATATATATATATATATATATATATATATATATATATATATATATATATATATATCAGTGAGGTGGTGGCTGTAAAAAGCCTATACGAGATTTTATAAAAAAAAGCCTATATATGCGGGATTTTACCATATATGAAGGATGAAAAGGCCTATACAGGCCCGGCATTTATCTGGAAAAAATGAAATATATCTGTCATTTTGACTGAACCATAATTTATGTGCATTTATTTTTTAATTAAATTAGTTGTTTCAAAATTATTAATAAATTTCAGTAGTGAATATAAACTTCATTTTTTAAACTTTTTATTCTTTATACAAAATAGAAAAAGTTAACAAAATACGTCATTTTTTTGAGCTGGTTCATTTTTTTAATGTTTCCAAAGCATTAAAATTTTTTTGAATCAAACAGACTGGTTTTTATCATTTATAATAAAATACATTTTTTAGAATATTATACATTATTATATTTATATAAAATTCATATTTATATAAAAGAAATTATAATATTCCTTGATAAGTTAAAGAAAATGGGTTTAATTTTAGCTATCATTAAAACTAATTTGCTAAAAGTTTGCTAAAGTAAACATATTTATGTATTTATAATAGTTTACAAAACATTTTGCATGGTATGGTATTTTTCAAAAAACGTAGTATTTTTTTTTTTTTCCAATTTCATTTTTTGAGCTTAAATCCTTTCTTCGAGATCATAAGATTTAACATTTCTTGTGACAAAGGTTTGATTGCATTTCTTTAGATTTTTATTGGACAAATTGAGCAGAACAATAAAATTTAATTGATTTCAATAAAATACAATTTTGCTACCAAGTGATTGTAAGCAAATACGATTTTTATTTTATTTTTTGAAATATATTTTATTATGAAACATATTTAATAGATATTTTTTTGAATTAAACAGACTGGTTTTTATCATTTATAATAAAAGATTGCAATTAATTATTTTTTTTAAACTTATATTTTAGTATTTGTTTTATTTTTATGTCTATTATTATTTACATGTTTACACTAATTTTTATTTTAATTCGTAATATTTGTAAAGCATATTATAAATTGTATTAAATTATAGTTACATTAAAAACTAAATTAAGTAAAAAAAAAAAAAAAAAAAATTTTCTTGAATAACAAGAAATTGTTTGTATAGATTGTTAAAGCTTTTGTTTAATTCTGCATTTTAATTCTGTTAATTCTGCATTTTGTTTAATTCTGCATTATATACCACATATTTTATACTTTATTGTTTCTTGATCTAGCACACAATTAAAAGTTAAAGTATAATCATATTTTTTATTCAAATGGTTTTTAAGTTAATGTTTTCATTCAACTTTTTCATACAAAATATTTTGCAATTTAAGTGAAAACTTGGTCTGATAAATCTAACTATATTTTCTTAAGATTGAATATACATGATTAAATTACTTTTTAAGAAAAAAGGTTCCCATAAACAAAAGTAAAATAACTGTTTTTTTAATTTGATTATCTATAATTTAATTTTTGGTTTAAAGTTTGAAATACTTACTGGTTTCTTATATATTGTTGCCTATGTTAAAACCATTTTAAAGAAAAACAAATAAATTACTGTTCAAAATATTTACGAATTAAACTTTCTACCTCACATGCACTGTTTTAAATCCGATTTACTGTAGCTTTATATATGTTTATATTTGAGGAATGACCCTCGTTATGCAACTGTGTATTACTAAAGCGGCTGCAAGAAAGTTATTGTGAGTTAGAATTCTTTTAAATTTTTCCGATTTTCTTTCATTTCAAACTTTAAATGTAGAATTATTTGAAAAAGAGAAATTTAAATAACTATTAGGTTATTAACTAAAAAGTAAATATGCTTCTAAAAAAAAAAATTCTAAAAAACACCTTGTGTATTTATGGAAAATGTTTATTCTTGATATCGTTTTTAACAAAATAAAAATATAAGAAAATGGTATCGTGATTTCCATATTCTATTCAAAATTTTTTGCTACAATAAATTTAAGTTTGGAGCTTACATTATGTGTAAACAACATAAAAGATAAAAATAGTGAAATTTGTATAGCTAAATTTTGCAAGTCTTTGGGTATATTTAGTATATTTATTAGAAGAGTAACTGTAAGTTACTCTAGTAACCTGCCTGGTTATTTTAATTTAATTGAAAGGTTAATTTACAGCTTCATATATTATCCATTCAATTAATGAAACTAAATTTAATTTTAAAAAATTATTGGCTTCCACACAGAGATAGAAAGTAAATAAAATTCAAAAATGCTTTATGTTGAATAGAAATCCTACTGCAAGAGAGCTAGTAATCATAATTCTATTTAATAAATAAATAAAAAAAAATGACCCCAAATAAAAAATTTAGACAAAAATATTAGTTTTAAGAAAGGCTAAATAATGTAAAATTAGAAAAGAAACAAAACCAAAAAAAAAACAAAAAAACAAAAAACAACTCGTGAAAATATTTGAACAAAAAAAAAAAACGAATTGTGAACATGTTAAAAGCAATCGCGACAAACTTAATTTGAGAGATGTATACACCAAGGGTTAGTCATCACTAGGTTGCCAATATCCTAATTTAGAATCTTAGTTTTTGGGTAAAAACATTGCAACCAGTCTTTCTTAAGAGACACACGGACTTTTCTAAGATAACTATTTAAGATGACCTTAATTGTTTTGGCATTATTCTAAGTAATAAACCATTAATGTTTATTTTATGCATATAGTTTAAACTTAAATAATTTTAAAAAGAATATAAGTTCATTATCGAATAACATCATAGTTTCTACAGCAGGTTAGCACTACTATATGAAATGAAAAAAGTAACAGTTACCATCAACTTTTCTACTATTAAAAATTAGACTTTTCTTATAGTTATTTTACAAAAAACAAACTGTAACACCACTGAATAAAAAACCTGAATTAAAAACAGATTTTCTATTTCAGACAAAAATAGTTTCACAAAAACATCAACTCTAACTGTAGCAACTGTAAAAATATTTAAATAACTGATATAGCAAACATAAAACTAATATGTTAAGAAACAAAAATAAGTGTTTCAAAGAAACTTACAAGAACATTGGGAAATTCAATGATGTCATGCAAACAATCATACTGATTATAAATACAAAACTCCAAGTATCAAAAGGTTGCGGTGCACCATTCA